>CM060467.1:2182500-2272500 GCA_030544235.1 Lepturacanthus savala
CAATAAAATTAAATGTAAAATAAAAAAAAACACAATTAAGATTAAAATGTTTTAAAATTAAATGTGAAAGATTCAATAAATTTAAATAGGAGTAAAAATGTAAAATTAAAAAATGAGAACAAATAATTAAGATTAAACATTTAAAATATTAAATAATAAATGTTATAAATTAATAAATTAAATGGGACTAAAAATGTGAAATTAAAAAATGAGAAAAAAATAATTAAGACAAAAAAAATTAAATTAAATATAAAAAATTCAATAAAATTAAATAGGACTAAAAATGTAAAATTCAAAAAATAATTAAGATTAAAAATTTAAAAAATTAAATGATAAATGTGAAAAATTCAATAAAATTAAATGCCATTAAAATGTAAAATTAAAAAATGAGAACAAAAATAATTAAGATTAAACATTTTAAAAATGAAAAGTAAATAAATGTGAAAAATTCAGTAAAATTAAATCAGATTAAAAACGTAAATTTTGATAAGGTTGTGAATAAATCCTCTTGAACTGGTTCCTTTACTGTTGTTTTTTATCTGTTTTCTGCACCTGCAGAACTCCAAGGTTCACATTCTGGACACTGAAGGGTTCGAGACCACGTTTGGACCCAAGTCCCAGAGGAAGAGGCCCAGTCTGGTGGTGGGGGACGTCCAGGACCTGCTGGACCAGGCCCAGGTCTCAGTCCAGAACTACAACGCTGATAAAGACCGGGACCTGGTGACCGAGGACAGTGGAGTCAGGTCCGAAAATAAATTAAGTGTTGTAGTCAGAAATATCTAAAGTGTTTTACTTTAGTTTTAGTCAGAAAATCCAAGTATTTTAGTTTATTTTTCTAACTTTTTTAATTTTACATTTTTAATCCTTTTTAATTTGATTTAGTTTTTCACATTATTTAATTTTTTAGATGTTTCCTAATTTTTTTTAATTTTGCATTTTTAATCCTATTTAATTTTATTGAATTTTTCCACATTTATTTACTTTTTAAAATTTTTAATCAGAATTTTTTTTCTCATTTTTTAATTTTACATTTTAATCTAATTTTATTGAATTTTTCACATTATTTAATTTTTTAAATGTTTAATCTTAATTATTTTTTTCTCATTTTTTAATTTTACATTTTAATCCTATTTAATTTTATAGATTTTTTTCACATTATTTAATTTAATTTTAAATGTTTAATCTCATTTTTCTCATTTTAATTTTTTTAATTATTATTTTTTTAATTATTTCTTTTATATTCCACAAGATGTCCCTTTAAGGAGAAATGGCTAAGCAACAATATACTTATAAATAATAATGATAACACTAATATATATATGTTACTGTTACACCACTATATGTATATGTGATATTATTATGAATAATATGAATTTTATATATATTACAAACTGCTTTTTATTGGTTTGTGCCAGTAAATCAGATTTAATTGAACTGGGAGTTAGTTTTAGTTTAGTTTAGGTTCATTTTAATTTCTTCTCATTTTCTTCATGATTCAAACATCTTTGATGATTATATTTAAGTTTTTTCTTTATTTTTACTGGTGAAAAAACAACGTTTTACAGACAATAAAAACATTTTTTCCAACAGGGATGAAGTACGAGAGGAAATCTTCAAAAAGGGTCAATCCAAGAGGATCTGGGGAGAACTTTACAAGGTTTTTATTCAATTATTATTTTATATTTACACACATTTACACGATTAATTAACCTTCAATTAACAAAACAGGAAAGATGTGATATAAACAGGGAAAAATAGCTCATTATCTAAGGAAAATATCTGGTTTTTGGTCCAATTAGTCCAATAATAAATAGAATTATTTGATTCCACTGGCAGATAATTGAGCTCATTTCATTATTTTCCTGATTTGGATCATTTAGAAAATATGTTCTTAAAAAACTAAACATTTTACCAGTGGAATAAACTAATTCTAATCAATTTTGGACTAATTGTCCTATTTTCACTAAAGCTGCTGATTAATCAATTAGTCTCCAACTAATTAATTAACATTAATCACCAACTATTTCACTATTAATCAATCTGAGGCCAAATTCTCTGGTTCCAGCTTCTGAAATCTGAATATTTTCTGGTTTTAATCGATTTAACAATCATTTCTTCAATCTCTGAATAAAACATTCTCTTATTTTGTAATTTCTACATTATTATAAATGTGATTCACAGCTTTTACTGCAGCTTTTATTCTCTAATGGTGGTTTTCTTCTTTATTTCTGTTTATTTCCTCCAGGTCATCGATTCGTCAGACGTTGTGATCCAGGTTCTCGATGCTCGGGACCCGATGGGAACTCGCTCCAGCAGCATCGAGGCTTATTTAAAGAAGGAAAAACCCTGGAAACATCTCATCTTTGTCCTCAACAAGTGTGACCTGATCCCCACATGGGTCACGGTGAGAAAATCACTAAACACAGAATCACTGGAGACTTTTACTACCAGGTCAATTAATTATAGTTAAATATTAGGTCAATTAAATCAGATTTACTGGCACGAACCAATAAAAATAATACATAGATACATAGATAATACATATATACATAGATAATACATATATACATAGATAATACATATATACATAGATAATACATATATACATAGATAATACATATATACATAGGTAATACATATATACATAGATAATACATGTATACATAGGTAATACATATATACATAGATAATACATATATACATAGATAATACATATATACATAGATAATACATATATACATAGGTAATACATGTATACATAGATAATACATGTATACATAGATAATACATATATACATAGATAATACATGTATACATAGATAATACATGTATACATAGATAATACATATATACATAGATAATACATGTATACATAGATAATACATGTATACATAGATAATACATATATACATAGATAATACATATATACATAGATAATACATATATACATAGATAATACATATATACATAGATAATACATGTATACATAGATAATACATATATACATAGATAATACATATATACATAGATAATACATGTATACATAGATAATACATATATACATAGATAATACATATATACATAGATAATACATATATACATAGATAATACATATATACATAGGTAATACATGTATACATAGATAATACATGTATACATAGATAATACATATATACATAGATAATACATGTATACATAGATAATACATATATACATAGATAATACATAGATAATACATAGATACATAGATAATACATATATACATAGATAATACATAGATACATAGGTAATACATGTATACATAGATAATACATATATACATAGATAATACATATATACATAGGTAATACATGTATACATAGATAATACATGTATACATAGATAATACATGTATACATAGGTAATACATATATACATAGATAATACATATATACATAGATAATACATGTATACATAGGTAATACATATATACATAGATAATACATAGATAATACATATATACATAGATAATACATAGATAATACATATATACATAGATAATACATATATACATAGATAATACA
The DNA here is from genome assembly GCA_030544235.1 of Lepturacanthus savala. NCBI lineage: Eukaryota > Metazoa > Chordata > Actinopteri > Scombriformes > Trichiuridae > Lepturacanthus > Lepturacanthus savala. The sequence goes on from CM060467.1 coordinate 2,186,064, forward strand.
TATATACAATAATACATATATACATAGATAATACATATATACATAGATAATACATATATACAATAATACATATATACATAGATAATACATATATACATAGATAATACATATATACATAGATAATACATATATACATAGGTAATACATATATACATAGATAATACATGTATACATAGATAATACATGTATACATAGGTAATACATATATACATAGATAATACATGTATACATAGGTAATACATATATACATAGATAATACATATATACATAGATAATACATATATACATAGATAATACATATATACATAGATAATACATATATACATAGATAATACATATATACAATAATACATATATACATAGATAATACATATATACATAGATAATACATATATACATAGATAATACATATATACAATAATACATATATACATAGATAATACATAGATACATAGATAATACATAGATACATAGATAATACATATATACATAGATAATACATATATACATAGATAATACATATATTATATACTAGATATATTAAATACAGGTTAATCTACATATATGAGAGATAAGATTCTGTATTTATTTCTCCTTAAAGGAAATTCTGGGGATATAAAACAGACCAAAGAGAACCTCATACATTTTTATTTTATTTTTAATTTATTCCTCATTTGCAAATTAATTATTAAATAATTAAATTATTTAACTATTATGTAATTATTAAAAATTAAGTATAATTAAAGGGAAAAAATCCCCCCCAAATTAAAACTTTGTTAAATAAATATATATATTAAACATAATAAAAATATATAATATGTTATAATATATAATAATAAATGTTAAACATTAGTAAATATTTTTTTAAATTATATTTAAAATTGTTAAAATATTTATATATATATATATATTACAGATTATTATAAAAAAAACTTTGGAATAATTAGAAATGGCTTAGTAACACAAATATATATTTTTTTTAATATATATTAATATATGTTTAATAGTTATAACTTTGCTGCTTAGAATTAACAACAAATTATTTGAACAGAAAAAAGAACAAAAAATATATACAAATAGTAAATATTAATAAAAATATTTATAAATTATATTTAACAATTAAAATATTCAAATATTTAAATATATATATTAAATTAATTAAAAAAACACATTTTATCTTTTTATTTGTATTTTTATTTGAAATTATATTCATTCAGAAGTAAGTGAATCAGATAAATTATATTAAATTTATTAAATATCATCTGAAAACTAATTCAACTTTACTAACTTAGTTTTTTTATTAGGAAATGATTAGAATACTATTAAAAATTAAGTATAATTAAAGAAATCCCCCCCCCAAAAGTTAAACATTATTAAAAATATATATTAAACAATATATAGATAATAAAAATATTAATATAATAATATAAACAAATACATACAAATAGTAAACATTAATACAAACATTTACAAATTATATTTAAAATTATTAAAATATATATATATATCAGATTATTAATATATATAAAATAATAAAAATATTAACAATATACAAATATTAAACATTAATAAAATATTTACAAATTATTCTAAAATATTACAATTTTGGCATTTCTTTATTAGGAAATGATTATAACACTATTAAAAATTAAGTAATAGATATAATATTTTTATTATTTTTTATATATATATTTTTTAATAATAATAAAAATATTAACAATATACAAATATTAAACATTAATAAAAATATTTACAAATTATTTTAAAATATATTTTAAAATATTAAAATGTTGGCATTTACACTATTAAAAATTAAAAATAATTAAAAAATATTTTAACAAACCATATAAAAATATGAAACATTGACATATTAACATAAATAAAAGTATTAAAAGCTTGTAAATACAACCTGTCAGTGATATTTGTGTTAATTGTGTTAATTAACCGTCTCTCTCTGTGTCTTTGTGTGTTTTAACACCAGAAACGTTGGGTCGCTGTTCTTTCTCAGGAGTTTCCTACTCTGGCTTTTCACGCCAGTCTCACCAACTCGTTTGGTAAAGGTTCCCTCATCCAGCTGCTCAGGCAGTTCGGCAAGGTGAGAAAACCTCAGATATTCACCTGGAACACGATAAATACGGTTTATTCATCAGTTTATTTATCAACAAGGTGAGAAAACCTCCGATATTCACCTGGAACACAATAAATACGGTTTATTCATCAGTTTATTTATCAACAAGGTGAGAAAACCTCCGATATTCACCTGGAACACAATAAATACAGTTTATTTATCAGTTTATTTATCAACAAGGTGAGAAAACCTCAGATATTCACCTGGAACACAATAAATACAGTTTATTTATCAGTTTATTTATCAACAAGGTGAGAAAACCTCCGATATTCACCTGGAACACAATAAATACGGTTTATTCATCAGTTTATTTATCAACAAGGTGAGAAAACCTCCGATATTCACCTGGAACACGATAAATACGGTTTATTTATCAGTTTATTTATCAACAAGGTGAGAAAACCTCCGATATTCACCTGGAACACGATAAATACGGTTTATTTATCAGTTTTCCTGCTGTAAATGATGATAAATGATGAATATCTCTACAAACACAAAGGTTATTGGACTTAAACCTGGAGTAAAATAAATCTACAACATGTTCAGTGACTATAGAAGAGTCAGAATCTATTGATGTTGCTGTTATAGAGAAAATAGAGTTAAAATATAGCAAAATTGGATAAAAAATACTTAATTTAACACTTAAAACAAGGTGAAACTGATCCAAAAACTATACAAAAAATATCTTCAATGATTAATAAGATAAAAGTTTAAAGATCATCATGTTTTAATGCTTTTTATAAATAATAAAGTAAATTAAACTGCTTTAAAATCACTTTCAAGTGAATAATTAGACAAAAACAAATAAAATGTGCAATAAATCAATAACTGGACCAATGAAAATAAAGTCCCATTTTTGCAAATAATCCAAAATTACTGTTTTACACTGATTATTTTAAACAATATATAAATATAATATACATTTATAACATGTGATCTATTTATGTTGCTGTTATAGAACAAATAAAGTTAGAATATTTGTTTATTACAGATAAAAATAGTTGGTTTGACGCTTTAAAACGAGACCAAACTAACCCAAATCAGTAAAAATAATAGATTAGAATCAGTAATCAATTACCCAATGATCAATAACAGCGAGCAAACATAGAAATATAATATAGTAAATTATCCTGTAATTATGTGATTAATGACAAATTAAACAAAGCTCTGGAATTATTTAATTTCCAGCATCAATTAATGTGATTTAACGAGGCTAAATTAGCATTGAAGCTAACAATCAGCAGCTTATATACGGCAGAAAAGCATGAATAGAATAGATTAGTATTGTACCACGTTAGTTCTGTCTCTTATTTTGAAAGGGTTTTTCGCTGGGTTTTCATTGAGCCGCGTCTAAAGTTCCGTTCCGTCGGGTTTATTTAGAGGAAACGAGACTGTACTGAGTTTAATTTGTGCCTCCGACAGCTGCACACAGACAAGAAACAGATCAGCGTGGGCTTCATCGGATACCCCAACGTGGGGAAGAGCTCCGTCATCAACACTCTGAGGTCCAAGAAAGTCTGTAACGTGGCTCCTCTGGCTGGAGAAACCAAGGTAAGAACACGGGAGGACGAGTGGAAACGAAGCGAGACGTTCACTTTGACTGAAACATCGGAAATATGAAGAGGAGCAGGCGTTTTATTTCAGTTTGAGGCAGAAAAATGAGGGAAAAGTCAATTAAACGCAGCAGTTTGGTGTGAATGAGCAAAATAAGCTATAAGATATGATAGATCTATTATATAGATGCAGTATTTAGTGTATCAGGTGTGTTTTAATGCAGTATTTAGTGTATCAGGTGTGTTTTAATGCAGTATTTAGTGTATCAGGTGTGTTTTAATGCAGTATTTAGTGTATCAGGTGTGTTTTAATGCAGTATTTAGTGTATCAGGTGTGTTTTAATGCAGTATTTAGTGTATCAGGTGTGTTTTAATGCAGTATTTAGTGTATCAGGTGTGTTTTAATGCAGTATTTAGTGTATCAGGTGTGTTTTAATGCAGTATTTTATGTATCAGGTGTGTTTTAATGCAGTATTTAGTGTATCAGGTGTGTTTTAATGCAGTATTTTGTATATCAGGTGTGTTTTAATGCAGTATTTAGTGTATCAGGTGTGTTTTAATGCAGTATTCTATATATCAGGTGTGTTTTAATGCAGTATTTTATATATCAGGTGTGTTTTAATGCAGTATTTAGTGTATCAGGTGTGTTTTAATGCAGTATTTAGTGTATCAGGTGTGTTTTAATGCAGTATTTAGTGTATCAGGTGTGTTTTAATGCAGTATTTTGTATATCAGGTGTGTTTTAATGCAGTATTTAGTGTATCAGGTGTGTTTTAATGCAGTATTCTATATATCAGGTGTGTTTTAATGCAGTATTTTATATATCAGGTGTGTTTTAATGCAGTATTTGGTGTATCAGGTGTGTTTTAATGCAGTATTCTATATATCAGGTGTGTTTTAATGCAGTATTTTATATATCAGGTGTGTTTTAATGCAGTATTTAGTGTATCAGGTGTGTTTTAATGCAGTATTTAGTGTATCAGGTGTGTTTTAATGCAGTATTTAGTGTATCAGGTGTGTTTTAATGCAGTATTTAGTGTATCAGGTGTGTTTTAATGCAGTATTTTATATATCAGGTGTGTTTTAATGCAGTATTTAGTGTATCAGGTGTGTTTTAATGCAGTATTTAGTGTATCAGGTGTGTTTTAATGCAGTATTTAGTGTATCAGGTGTGTTTTAATGCAGTATTTAGTGTATCAGGTGTGTTTTAATGCAGTATTTTATATATCAGGTGTGGCAGTACATCACCCTGATGAGACGTATCTTCCTCATCGATTGTCCTGGTGTCGTTTACCCGTCAGACGACAGTGAGACCGACATCGTTCTGAAAGGAGTGGTGAGTTCCTGATCATCTACAGTAGAATCAATGAACAGTTAAAGTCCATTAGAGCCAATTAACCAATTAGTTGCCGACTGTTAATCAACTATTTATGGTACTAATTGAACTAGATCCAGATCTAATCCTGTCTATTTTATTCCTATTCTACTTCTATTCATTTTCCATCTACCTCAGTGTTTTATATAATTCTTTATATTGTATTTAAATGTAAGAGTGTTGCTATGACAACTGAATTTCCCTTCGTCTCTGAAAGGTTCAAGTGGAGAAGATCCGGACTCCTGAGGACCACATCGGGGCGGTTCTGGACCGAGCGAAACCAGAATACATCCAGAAAACCTACCGCATCCCCACGTGGAGCTCAGCTCAGGACTTCCTGGAGAAACTGGCGTTTCGCTGTGGGAAACTACTGAAGGTCTGGATTTAACTTTAGTGGATTTAGCTGCTAACAGCTCGTTTAAACTCATCCATATTCACATCTGTTAATAATATATTAATCACCAACTAATTTAATAATCAATAAATCTATTTGAGTCATTTTTAAGAAGGAAACTTCACAGGATCTAGAACGGAACCCTGAGGAACCCCACATTTGATTTGACACAAAACTATTTTAATAATTGATTATGGATTTGAGTCATTTTCAAGTAGAAAACGTCCAAATTCTCTAGTTCCAGCTTCTCTTCTCTGATTATTTCCTGGTTTCTTTAGTCTCTATAATAATAAACTTATATAATAGTTTAATCATATATATGCTCATATATAAACTCAACGTTTTAAACCATTTTATGAACTAAACAACTAATCAATCATTGTCATATATTTGGATTTTTCTCATAGATTTGACTTTAAATTGAAAAATGTTTGATAAAAAGTCAAAAATTGACATTAAAAAATAAAAATTGACATATATAGGCAAATTAAACAATGATTAGTTGATTAATTACCAACTATTTCAATAATCAACAACTATTTCGATGATTAATTAATCGATTTGAGTCATTTTAAAGAAGAAAATGTCCAAATTCTCTGGTTCCAGCTTCTCTTCTCTGATTATTTCCTGGTTTCTTTATTCTTCTACACCATTTTTAGCTTTATATCTAATATTTTTTACCTTTAAATCTAATAATATTCACTTTCATATTTTTTATCTCATAATTTCAACTTTTTACCTCACATTTGTGTTATTTCATCTCAGCTTTTTTATCTAATTGCACATTTTTTCTTGATTTTAGTCAATTTAAACTTATTTTTATTGTAATGTCGACATTTTATCTCATATTTTTCCATATTTGACCAAAACCAAAGGAAGAAAAAGGAAAAAGATAATGAGGAGATGAATTGATACATAAAGATTAATCAATTAATCAATTAATCGCCAACTATTACGATAATTAATTAACAGATTTGAGTTATTTTTCAGTAGAAAATGTCCAAATTCTCTGGTTCCAGCTTCTCTTCTCTGATTATTTACTGGTTTCTTTAGTCTCTATAATAATAAACTGATGATCTTTGGGTTGTGGACTGATAATTTTGAGATTTTGAGCATGCTTTTATTTTGAAGGGCCCCTATTTTGACTGTTTTCCCAGTTTAATATTTAAATTTTCATGGTTTATTCATAACAAATATCTGTGTTTATGGTCCTAAATCACCTTTAGCAACAATACAGTCTGCCTCAATCAATTAATTGATTAGTTGATAATTATTACATGAATTGATCAATGGATTTGAGTCATTTTTTAAGAAGAAAATGTCCAAATTCTCTGGTTCCAGCTTCTCTTCTCTGATTATTTCCTGGTTTATTTATTCTCCATAATAATAAACTGATGACTGAAACTTCACAGGATCTAGACTGGAACCCTGAGGAACCCCACATTTGATTTGACACAAAACTATTTTAGATGATATTTGGACATTTTAGGTTAAATCTTCACATTTTTCACCATTTAATGAACCAAACAACAATTAAAACAGTCATTAGTTGCAGCTGTAAATGTAGTTTCAATATAAAATCCAGGGAAAGTGAAGTTGAGGTTATTAAATTGATTAAATTAATAGTAAAACTCCAAATGATTCAATATAAAAGACTGAATTATCACATTAATCACTATTTTAATAATATATTTGTAGTATTTTTAAGAAGAAAATGTCCAAATTCTCTGTTTTCAGCTTCTAAAGAATCAAAGAATCAGATTATTTTCTGGTTTACTGATCAATGTTACGTTATTACTGTTATTCAGGGAGGTGAACCCGACCTGTCCACGGTTTCTAAGATGGTTTTAAACGACTGGCAGCGAGGACGGATCCCGTTCTTCGTGAAACCACCAGGACCCGAAGGAGACCAGGAGGTTGGTTTATTATTATCAGGTTGTATTTTTGGGTGAATTCCCTGTGATTTTTAGTTTTATTTCTCTCATGAGAAGCAGCCAGAGGCTGGAGGAGCAGCGGAGGAGGTCCAGGAGGTCCAGGAGGAGCAGCCGGACCCGTCGGAACCGGACCAGCAGCAGAGACAGAAGCAGCAGGTCCAGAGGATCCTGGCCAACGTCAAACAGAACTTTGGTAAAATCAACGTGGCGCCGGAGTTCAGTGAAGAGGATCTGGTTCCTGTAGAGATGCCGGAGCTGGACCTGTCTGACGAGGAGGAGGAAGAGGAGGAAGAGGAGGAGGAAGGAGAAGACGAGGAGGAGGATCCGGATCCGGCTGAGGTCCCTGAACCCACCACGGCTGCTGCTAAAACCGCCAAGAGTTCACGGGAGGTGATACGAGAACTGGACGACAAAATCAACAAATACAAACAGTTTCTGGACCGAGCAAAGACCAAGAGGTTCTCAGCCATCAGGTAGGAACCCTTCCATTCAAATAAGGTAAACTTTATTGATCCAACGACAGGGACGATTCACATTTTACAGCAGCATCACAGATACCAGTATGATTAGATTACACAAGGAAAAATCTTATTTACACAGATTTAACAGAATTAAATCCTCTATATGTTTATATTATATTACACCAGAATACTTTATGCAAGAATGAAAACTAAAGTCAAGGATTAGGGGGATTTTTGTCCAAAATATTTGATAAAAAGTCAAAAAAAAGACATAAACAAGGATTAGTTGAGTTAATTAATACTATTTTTGATAGTAGTATTAGTGTAGTATTAAAAATATAGCATTTTGATGATTAATTAATCGATTTGAGTCATTTTTTAAGAAGAAAACGTCCAAATTCTCTGGTTCCAGCTTCTCTTCTCTGATTATTTCCTGGTTTCTTTAGTCTCCTAAACTAATTAGTGAATCATTTTATTAAATAATAGATTATTTAACTATCAAACTAGTTAATTGCATCTCTAAATCTAGATGTATTTTCAAAATAAAAGCCTGGGGAAATGAACTCAGGGTTGAAATTGTGTAAATGTTGAACTGCAACTGATTCAATAGAAAGTTTTTCTCTTTTATGTAATAAATGCAAATCGATCTGTGTCAATTAATCAATTAGTTACCAATTATCACATTAATCACCAACTATTCTGATAATTGATTAATGGATTTGAGTCATTTTTAAGTAGAAAATGTCCAAATTCTCTGGTTCCAGCTTCTCTTCTCTGATTATTTCCTGGTTTATTTATTCTTCTATAATAATAAACTGATGACTGAAACTTCACAGGATCTAGACTGGAACCCTGAGGAACCCCACATTTGATTTTAAAGAAGAAAACGTCTAAATTCTCTGGTTCCAGCTTCTCTTCTCTGATTATTTCCTGGTTTATTTCGTCTCTATAATAATAAACTGATGATCTTTGGACATTTTAGGTTAAATCGTCACATTTTACACCATTTTATGAACCAAACAATTAAATCAGTCATTATTTGCAGCTGTAAATTTTGTTTCATCCCCTGAGTCAAATATTTATTCAGCCATGAGCGACTGAGAGTCTTTAGTGTGATCTGTTCAGTTGCCACGACGACCATCTGATGTAAACAATAAACAACAACGGAAAAAAAAAACAATAATGAAAAATGTCGATTTTATACGGAAATAAAACGCTTTGGATTCGCGTTTTAATCTCCACAGGTCACATGACACGCTTTGTTTCTTGGGTGCAGCCCAGTACAGCATCGCGTTTCCACGGCAACAGTAGAGCATTGCGTTTCCACGGCAACAGACGGACCACAAGCTGCTGAGTTTATTGTGATTTTGCTGTTTTTGTGACAATATTCATCGAATATATTTGATGTTGCTGTTATTTTAGTTGGATCTTAAATGTTTTAAACTCGAAAAATATATAAAAAAAAAAGGTCAGATGTGGAAAATAGTTGAAGGAAACTAAAAATAAGCCACTAAGTTGAGTTTAATGGGAGGAATCCTGGGTTGGTTTCTGTCTGTTTCACATTTCCTGATCTTTAATCGTCATTGTTGCTCTGAGTCTGATTTAATTAGCTTGTTTTGCTGCAGATTCTGATGAGACTGATCTGTTTTCAGGTAGAAAATAATGATTCTTTGCTGCTTCTCTGTTTTTTCACAGGATCCCGAAGGCTCTTTCTGACAAAGTGTTCACAGACATGAAAACCAAACAAGCTGCTGCAGCTCAGAGGAAAGGTACATGTGTATATATAACAATAAATAATAATAGATTTAATCCAGGAGTTTATAACTAGAACATTAACCAGCAACTATTTAATAATCTATTCACTGATATGAGTCATTTTATAAGAAGAAAACCTCCAAATTCTCTGGTTCATTAAGTTTGATGTCTTATTTTAGGTTGAATCCACATTTTACATCATTTAATGAACCAAAAAACTAATTAAGGAATCATTTTAATAATTAATAGATTAATTAACTATTAAAACAGTTAGTTGCATCTCTAAATCTAGATGTACTTTCAAAATAAAAGCCTAAAAATCAATTCTATAAATGTTGAACTGCAACTGATTCGATATAAAGTTCTTTATAAACTATGAAAACACTAAACTACAGAGAAGTTTCTCAATGTTTTCTCTTTAATGTAATAAATGCAAATAGATCTGTCAATTAATCAATTAGTTAACAATTATCACATTAATCAGCAACTATTTTAATAATTAATTAATTGAATTGAGTCATTTTTAATTAGAAAATGTCTAAATTCTCTGGTTCCAGCTTCTCTTCTCTGATTATTTCCTGTTTTTTTATTCTTCTATAATAATAAACTGATGATTTACACCATTTTTAGATATTTTTGACCTTTTTAATCTAATAAGATTCACTTTTTATCATATTTTTCCTTTTTTTCCTGAGTTTTTTCTTGATTTTAGTCAATTTAAACTTATTTTTATTGTAATGTCGACATTTTATCTAATATTTTTCCATATTTGACCAAAACCAAAGGAAGAAAAAGGGAAAAGATCATAGGAGGTGAATTGATACATAAAGATTAATCAATTAATTACTATTCTGATAATTAATTAACAGATTTGAGTCATTTTATAAGAAGAAAACATCTAAATTCTCTGGTTCCAGCTTCTCTTCTCTGATTATTTCCTGGTTTTTATTCTTCTATAATAATAAACTGATGATTTACACCATTTTTATCTTTTTATCTAAAGGAAAAAGATCATAGGAGGTGAATTGATACATAAAGATAAATCAATTAATCAATTACTATGATAATTATTAACAGATTAGAGTCATTTTAAAGCAGAAAAAGTCTAAATTCTCTGGTTCCAGCTTCTCTTCTCTGCTTATTTCCTGCTTTTTATTCTTCTACACCAGTAAACTGATGATCTGTTCATCGTTTTCTGCACCAAACGTCTTTTCTCGGACTAATTCATCTCCGACGGAGACTAAACAAGCGGCAGAGAAGTCGTCAATCACAACGACGCTGCACGTACGAGTTGTTTTGGAAAAGCCATCAGATGATGATGATGATGATGATGATGATGATTTATTTTAGCTTTGACACAAAACAATAGACGGAGCTGTGATGGATTCTGGGTTTTCCTACCTGCAGCCTCACAAACCTTCATCATCATCCGCCTGTTTGTGTTTTCGTCTTTCAGCTGCAGCCCAGAAAGGAAAGAAGAGGAAAACCCAGGAAGATGAAGAGTCCACGTCACAGCGGCCAAAACTCTCCTCTAAAGAGGTTTGTCTGCACTTATTCAAGCACGAACACAGGAAAACTACGTCTGAACTGTCACAAATCTGTAGGTTTTTACTCAGAAGAGTAAAGAATCAGGTTTAAAAAATACCTGAACATGAAAACCTTTCATGTTTCCTTTGAAGTTCCCTTTGATGTTACCAATAATGAATAAGAATAAACAGCATTTTTATTAGTTTAATGTTTATTACCCACAAAAAATGGATAAAATCCATAAATTATTGTGAATTTTCAAGCTTTTTACTCAAGTAAAAATTCTGAGAAATCAGAGAATTTTCCCTTTTTCCAAATTGTCCCTTTAAAACATATTTAAACAGGTGATAGGGATTTTTTTTTTTAGCGGAAAAACGACCTTTAATTCCCAATAAATGAGCTGGAATCATTAAAAATGCTTTTAATTAGAGTTTAAAAATAATTCAACACCAGAAGTTCTGGTTTAAAAACTAAAATTATAAAAATAAATCAGTTTTCAGACTAAATAAATGAGCTTTGAGCAAAAAAAGCAAAAAACAGATCAAATAATTTAATTTCTGACTGAAAATCAGGATAATGGTGATTTAAAATTCTATAGAAGTAATAAAAGTATAGATACTTGGGTTTAAATAAGATTTTTACTCAAGTAAAAGTGTAAAAACGAATTAAAGTGAATTAGTTTCGTCTCTTATCAGAGATTTTACAGTTTATTTGATGTATTTTCTATTTAAATGTATTTAAACAGGTAAATTTGGGATAAAATCTATTAAATATGACACGTAAAAATGAGAACAAGTGATTTTTTAGGTTAAAAACAACCTTTTTATATATTTATAAGTAAAGATTCTAGGGATTAAAATAGTTAAACTCAGGTTTTTAAAGGTTTTAAAACTAAACTAAAAGTAAAAAATAGAGATTTAGATTTTTTTATGTGTTACATGCAGGTTTTAGTGAGTTAAAATCTGTTAAATCTAAAACTCAACAATGAAAATAAGTGATTTTTATTTATTTATAAATAAATAAATAAACATATTTCATGTGTTTAGTTCTTTAAAATGTGTTTTAACAGGAAAAAGGTTCAGAAAACATCAAATAATTCTCTTTTTGACAGAAAATCACTGTTTTTATCATTAAAACAATAATAATTAAAACAATAATAACAATATCATTTAATGCACTTTATATATTAATAATAAAACATGGTTTATTTTAATATTATATATTTTATATTATATATTTTATATGACATATTATTATTGTAATGTCGACATTTTATCTCATATTTTTTACTTTTTATCTCATATTTTTCCATTTTTGACCAAAACCAAAGGAGGAAAAGGAAAAAGATTCTATCAATCAATCAATTAATCAATTAATATGATAATTATTAACAAATTAGTCATTTTTAAAGCAGAAAACGTCTAAATTCTCTGGTTTCATGGTTTATTTTACAGTTTATTTGTTGTATTGTCCCTTTAAAAGTATCTGAACAGGTAATATATTATTATTATATATTATATTTTATTTATATATATTTTAATAACATAATTTAATGCTGTTTATATTTTAATAACAATAAAATGACATATTTTTCTATAATTTAATGCATAATATTAATAAAAAATATTTATTTTAATAATATAATGTGGTTTTATTTTAATGATACAATTTAATACATTTATTTTAATTTTTAATAATATTATTTAAAGCATTTTATATTTTTATTATATTATATTTATATATTCTATGACATATTATATTAGATTTTGCAGTTCATTTCATGCTTTTATTTCTTTAAAGTATTAAAACAGGGAATAGAAACTGAATTAAAATCTATCAAACATCACAATAATAAGATTAAATGATTTTCTTTCACTTTAATGTGTTTTATTGTCCTTTTAAATGTATTTTAACAGAAATAAATTAGTTATAATTGAGTCAAATAATGAACTTTTGGACTGAAAATCTCTCTTTCGCTCTTAGTTTTAATGAAAACAAGCTGGAATTAATGAAATAAATGAGAAGCAGCTATTTTAAAACGTTAACTTCAGGTAAAATCAGTGTTTCTCTGTCTCTTTTTTCCGTTTTGTGCAGCGACGAGCGTTGGATCGAGCCAAGAGGTCGAAGAAAGTCGGCGTTCGTTATTACGAAACTCACAACGTGAAGAACAAGAACAAGGAGAAGAAGCCGCCGGCGGCCGAGAGTCACAGAAACAAGAGATCCAAGCACTGAGGCCGCGAAATGAAACTCCACGTTGGTGTTTCCAGCGTTTTAATGAGGCCTTAAGTCGCTGCACATGTTCATCTCTTGATGTTCAAGAGGAAACTCTGATCTGTCGCTGTCATGTGATTAAATGTGTGATGAGAAACAGTCGAGTCGCCGTTAATTCATTGGCCGAAACGTTTGCTGCCGTCATTTCTTCGGCGTGATGATTCCTTCCAGTTGAGTCTGAAAAAGAGGATTAATTCGTGTTAATTCAGCTTCTATTATCTCTGTGTTTCTACTTCCTCTCTGCTCCGACTTCACCTTCAGCTGCTGGTTGGTTCTCTTCAGGAACTGGATCTCCTCGGCCCGTTTCTTCTCCTCCACCTGACGTTTCTCGCTCTCTCGCTTCTCGACGGCGTCGCATTTCGCTTTCTGCTCGTTGAGCAGCTTCTTCAGCTGCAGCCGCTCGGCCTCCAGCTCGCTGATCTGCTCAGAGTTGTGGTTTTAAAAAGGTTTTAGTTTAGAGTCAGAGGCTGATGCTGCTGCTGTTACAGAGAAATGCTGCCACCTGCTGGACGGACCAGTGAAATGTACATTAAATTAACACATTAAATCTAATCACATTAATTAATATTCTCACTCTTTTCTTCATGAATAATTAAATATTAATGCTCCTTTCTGCATAAATAATATATAGTCTTCCTCTTTTCTCCATATCAGCCATTAATAACTAAATGTTGTTCTTTTCTCCAAAAATAAATATTTCTACTTAATTTCTAATAAATAAATAAATAAATACCAAATAACTACATCTTCTTACTCTTCTTCTCTATAAATAAATATTTGTACTTTTTTCCTAATAACTAAATATTTTTATTTTCCCTTAATAAAGAACTATTCTTACTATTTTCTCCATAAATAAATATCCAATCTTCCTCTTTTCACTATAAATATATAATATACTTCCAGTTTCCTGCATGAATCTCACTCTTTTCTCCATAAATAACTAATATTCCTCCAGTTTCCTGTATAAATATCTAATATTTGTCCAGTTTCCTGCATGAATCTCACTCTTTTCTCCATAAATAACTCATATTTGTCCAGTTTCCTGTATAAATAACTCATATTCGTCCAGTTTCCTGTATAAATATCTAATATTCGTCCAGTTTCCTGCATGAATCTCACTCTCTTCTCCATAAATATCTAATATTCCTCCTGTTTCCTGTATAAATAACTAATATTCCTCCAGTTTCCTGTATAAATAACTAATATTCCTCCAGTTTCCTGCATGCATCTCACTCTCTTCTCCATAAATATCTAATATTCCTCCAGTTTCCTGTATAAATAACTAATATTCCTCCAGTTTCCTGCATGAATCTCACTCTCTTCTCCATAAATATCTAATATTCCTCCAGTTTCCTGTATAAATATCTAATATTCGTCCAGTTTCCTGTATAAATATCTAATATTCGTCCAGTTTCCTGTATAAATATCTAATATTCCTCCAGTTTCCTCCATAAATATCTAATATTCCTCCAGTTTCCTGCATGCATCTCACTCTCTTCTCCATAAATATCTAATATTCCTCCAGTTTCCTGTATAAATATCTAATATTCCTCCAGTTTCCTGCATGCATCTCACTCTCTTCTCCATGTCAGCCTTCCCCTGCTCGGCCTGCAGAGCCTTCCTCATCCCAAAGGCGACGCTGCTCTCGTACAGCGTCTGATACGCCGCCATCGTCATCTGGATCTCGTCCCTGACGGCCAGAAGCAGCGAACCTCGCTCTGCACAGTTAATGGTCACCTGTCGGATCAGCTCGTCTGGAACAGCAACGTGACGGATGGTTCGTTAAGAGATGGATGAGAAACGAGCAGAGGTCAAAGGTCTTCATTCAGATAAAAGGGTTTAAAATAATTCAGCTCCAGATTTTTACTCTAAAGTGTCATATGTTTAAAATAATATAATTTAATAAAATGATTGCTTTATAATAATGTGGCTTGTGGTAATATAATGTTATAATGTGGTTTTAATTTTAATAATATAATGCTGTATATATATAAAAAATAAATATGACTCCTATATTCCAGTGCCTCTCACCAAAGCACTGTGAGTACAGCTCCCTGCGGACCGGACAGATCCCAGTGAGTCGGGCTTGTCTCTGCTGCAGTTTAGAGTCCAGCTGTTCGTTCAGCTTCACCACATCTGTCCTGGTGCAGGGGGCACTGGACACCTGCTGCACCCACAGCTGGTTCCCCTCCATCCACTCCCTGCAGCAGGTCAGAGGCTGTTAGTGGAGGAACGGGGATTTACTGCTGCTGCTATCTGCCGCTGCTATCTGCTGCTGCTGCTGCTACTGCTGCTATCTGCTGCTGCTGCTGCTATCTGCTGCTGCTATCTGCTGCTGCTATCTGCTGCTGCTGCTATCTGCTGCTGCTACTATCTGCTGCTGCTTCTATCTGCTGCTGCTTCTATCTGCTGCTGCTACTATCTGCTGCTGCTACTATCTGCTGCTGCTGCTTCTATCTGCTGCTGCTACTATCTGCTGCTGCTACTATCTGCTGCTGCTACTATCTGCTGCTGCTACTATCTGCTGCTGCTGCTTCTATCTGCTGCTGCTTCTATCTGCTGCTGCTACTATCTGCTGCTGCTACTATCTGCTGCTGCTACTATCTGCTGCTGCTACTATCTGCTGCTGCTGCTTCTATCTGCTGCTGCTACTATCTGCTGCTGCTTCTATCTGCTGCTGCTGCTGCTGCTACTATCTGCTGCTGCTGCTACTGCTGCTGCTATATGCTGCTGCTGCTACCTGCTGCTGCTACTGCTGCTGCTGCTGCTACTGCTGCTGCTATATGCTGCTGCTGCTATCTGCTGCTGCTGCTATCTGCTGCTGCTACTATCTGCTGCTGCTACCTGCTGCTGCTATATGCTGCTGCTACTATCTGCTGCTGCTGCTACTATCTGCTGCTGCTACTATCTGCTGCTGCTACTATCTGCTGCTGCTTCTCTCTGCTGCTGCTACTATCTGCTGCTGCTACTATCTGCTGCTGCTACTATCTGCTGCTGCTACTATCTGCTGCTGCTACTATCTGCTGCTGCTACTATCTGCTGCTGCTACTATCTGCTGGTTCTGACCTTGGAGGCAGGAGGAGGTTGAGGATCTCCTCATTCTGCTGAACAGCTTCGGTGGCTGCAGCTTTAGGAGGAGGAGGAGGAACAGGGAGGGAGTCAGGAGGAGGCTGAGGACTGAGTCTAAGGAGACGAGTCTGGAGGAGAACAGAGAAACGGATGAATATTCAGAGTCGATTCATCTGTTACTCAAATGATTCATCCATTAAATGTTCATAAAATGATGTAAAACGTCCACAAATGACATTTCAACAACTAAATATTCCACCTAAAAATGACTTTTCAATCACATTTAGAGCTGCAACAATTAGTTGGTTACAAAACAAATTAACCAACAACTATTTTAATAAATAATTAGTTATTTTAAGAAGAAAATGTCCAAATTCTCTGGTTTCGATAAGTTATTTGGTTCATAAAATGGTGTAAAAAGCTAAAAATTCAACCTTAAACGTCTTTTTTTGTCCACAACCCAAATATCACCGGTTTATTATTATAGAGACACTTACTGTGATAGTTGTCAACTATTCAATTAATCGACTCCTGGTTCGTATTAAACTCACCTTCGGGGATTTTCTATCTGTGATTTTACTGATGAGAACCGGGTTCTCGTATCTCAGGAGAGAATCTGCGGGAGGAATCATCGTTAAATTAGAAAAGTTTTAGTCTTAAAACAACGAATTCTTCGTTTCTTCAAAAAAAATATCAGCGTTTTTTTTGTTTGCGTTTCTATGGTAACAGCGTCCCAACGTTTAATCCGTCCGGGTTGAATCAGTAGTTCGGTTCACACGTTTAACGTCATTTTAAGATGATTTTAGTTTATATTTACTCTGATTTATAATTAATATTTATTTAAGAAGCACAATAAGAAACAGCTGAAGCGGAAGTAGAAGTAAAGATAGTGAAGTATATACACAATTTCCAATAAATAACTGAATACAGTTTATATTTTGATAACATAATATAATTTAATACAGTTTATGTTATTAATAACAAATTATTAAGCGGTGGGATTTCTAATTTATATTTTAATTTTGCAATAAATGTTCTGTAGAAGTTTCGGGAATAAATATGTTGTTTACAGCTAAATAATAATAAAAATAGGAAGAAATCTGCATTTTTAAGCATCAAATTCTCCGTCTTTCCGAAAGAAAAACGAGGTCGTGGGTGTATTATAAAACACAGCTGTTTTATAATACTTTTATGTAATATAATTTGTAAAACAAAGCTATATTATACATCCACGGACGGAGCAGTGAAGCGGAACAAAAAGTCTCATCGGCATCGGCGCGCCGGACTGAATTATCCGCGGACCACCGGAAACGGAACAAACGTTAACCGAACACAACAGTGGAAGTTTGTATCCGCCACCTGGTCGAAGTTGTTGTTCGTTTACCGGAGAATGACCAAAGAAAAGCGGCACCGGCGGAGAGATTCTCCGCAGCGGGAGCAGAAAGTGAAGGTGAAGCAGGAGAACGCGAGTCCCGGTCGGCCACAGACGTCACGCCGCTCCCGGTCCGGGTCCAGGTCCAGCGGGAACTCCAGTCCGGCGAGGCCGAGAAGCAGCAGGTAGAGTCGGTCACTTTATCAAGTCCGACCCGCTGACGTAACTGGCTCCGTGCAGCGGGTTATTAACGGGAAACGGGTGTTTTAACCGTAAAGCTAATGTTAGCTTTTAATATAATTTACATATATTATGTATTATATTAATATAAATAACATTTACATGGCTACGTTATAACACGGTTACTGGATTTTAATGTAAATTGTTAGTCTGAAGGTTCCTTAAAACCGATTTAAATGACTTTAAATAAAATTAGGGACGTAAAGTCGTATATATATTTTTACATGTACCATTAATTTGCAGATGGTACATTTAAAACTCTTGAAACAGGCTGTTTTAAGGTTTTTTTTTATCATTAAACCATATAGTTCACATTCATAAACTATAATAATAAGTAATAATTTAGGATTTAAGTTAAATTACATTGTTCACATATTGTTCTTGTTTTATTGGCTTTGGAGTTAATAAAGTTTTGTTAAAAATCCTGAATAATGTTTGGATGCCGGTTTGTAAATTTGGTCCAATTAATTAGAAATTCAGCAAATATTAATATACATTGATAATATACATCTGTCTGCATTTCTTCCCTCATTTTGTGGCTTCAGTTCATGACTTTTATTACTTTATTGACCTATTTCATCTTAAAAAGTGCAGATTTATTTCTTTATCGGCTGCTACACGTGTTAATCTGTCATTATAAATAGAACTCCAATAGAAAACAGCTGCAGGTTTAGAAAGAGTTTTAACCGTTTGAACTGGAAAAAAAAGACATTTGAAGTGAAATTATTCTCAGCACTGAACAAACGAGAGGTAAAGTTTAATGAAGACATAGTGTCAACATGTTTTGGTCTTGAATTATATTTCTTAAGGTTGTAAATGTCTTTAAATTTGACTTTAAAACGATGCAGCACCCTGATTGTTTCCCTCAGAGCTGACATGAGAACGTCTTTGTGTTTTTTTCCTGTAGATCACCCGTCAGGACGAGGGAGCGATCACCTGCTAGAAGAAGAAGCCGCAGCCCTCACCGAGCTGCTGATGTCAAAATAAAGCGGGTGAGGAACTTTGATTGAGAACAACACTGCCACTGGTATTGTTGTTTTACTGGGATATGTCTGTGTATATGAGGAGCAGGTTGGTGTTTCCAAAGCTAAAACACCAGCTTATAACTGTTCTGATAGTAGATCAATCTGTTGATTATTGAATCAATTAAACAGTTGTTTGGTTCATTAAATGTGGATCAGTGTTTCATCAAAGCTGAAGATTCAACCTAAAATGTCTTTTATTGTCCACAACTCAAATCATCAGTTTATTATTATAGAGACTAAAGAAACCAGGAAATAATCGGAGAAGAGAAGCTGGAACCAGAGAATTTGGACATTTTAACTCTGAATATGATCAGTCTGTTCACAAAAACAGAAACTTCCTCCCTAAATATTTAAATAACACTGAAAATACAGCTGATCAATAAAATTCTTGTGTAATTCAGACTTTGTCTGGGTCCAACAGGCAGAGTTTCCTCTCACATACGACACAGTTAACAGCTACAACGAAGCTACGAGCACATGACCGATAATTAACAGATAAATAACCAATCGATAGCAACGATCAATCCATTAGTTACAACTACTTTATTAATCAATTTTTAAGTAGAAAATGTCTAAATTCTCTGGTTCCAGCTTCTCTTCTCTGATTATTTCCTGGTTTCTTTAGTCTCTATAATTGATGATCTTTGGGTTGTGGACAAAAAAAGACATTTTAGGTTGAATCTTCTCTTATTTAATCATCCTATTTATTGAATTGGACGAAGACACATTCGTACAAAAGCTGCAAATATATAAAGAAATTGATTTTAAACTCCAGCGTGTTGGATTTGAAATGACTAGAAACGTGTGAGGGTTTTATTTTCTATTGTAGAAGCTGCAGCTGAATCCACGTTTTAACAGAAATAAGCAGTGATTTCTAACAATTTGAATATAGACACCCTCAAAAACCATTAAAAATGGAACTCCGCTCTTTTAAAGTGTTCTAAAAACTGCAGAAACCACAGATCTGGATCCACTTCAGTCATTTCTCCCCTTTAATTTCACTGTATTATTTGATGAATGAGGGTTTTAGACACATCTGAACATGACATTTTACACATTTTAGGTTGAATGTTCAGTTTTATTAATAAAATACATACAACAATGCTCCTAATAGAGTCCCATTGACTTATTTAGCATGGACCTATCCTGACACTATGTTTTCTTCTATCTCTTAAATATATAATATCTACAATTTAATATTTCATGCAATAGTGGGTTAATAGACTTTGCTTATTTCTTAGTTACACAATGCATTTATTCATCATGAGTGACAGTTATATAGAAATAAATTGTATAATGAAAAATGTTAAATATCGTTTCAGCTCGATTATTTGATTCTGGAGATCGTTTGACATTGAAATCGAGATTGTTTTCACAGCGCTTCACTTTTTCCACATTTTATTATTTTTTTTTATTAATAAATTTGCAAAAATCTCAAATCTTTTTTCTCATTGTCATTATGGGATGTTGTGTAGAATTTTGAGGATAAAAAATAATGGAATCCATTTCAGAATAAAGCTGTAACATCAAAATGTGGACAAGGTGAAGCGCTGTGAATAATTACTGAACTGTCATTTGTCTCTAGGAACCTTGTTCTAATAAAGTTTATTTAAATTTAAATATCCGACAGGAGCGTGAGGAGCATCGCGTCGCCGGTGACGACCGGAGGAGGAGAGCGGATCCTCCGGAGGAGAGGAGGAGTCGCTGGGAGTCGGACCGGCCTCAGGACAGGGAGCGTCAACGGGAGCGAGGAGCCGTCGGCTCCCGTCATCAGGACGAGCGGCGGCAGAACGACGAGCGGCGGCAGAACGACGAGCGGCGGCAGAACGACGAGCGGCGGCAGAACGACGAGCGGCGGCAGAACGACGAGCGGCGGCAGAACGACGAGCGGCGGCAGAACGACGAGCGGCGGCAGAACGACGAGCGGCGGCAGAACGACGAGCGGCGGCGGGAAAACCGCCAGAGGCGAGAGGAGAACCAGGAGCAGGAGTTCGGACGCGACCGGAGCGGCGGCGAGGACTCCAACGCCCCCGCCGAGAAGGAGAAGCCCAACTTCGAGCTGTCCGGCGCCCTCACCGAGGACACCAACACGTTCCGCGGCGTCGTGATCAAATACAACGAGCCGCCGGAGGCCAGAATACCCAAGAGGAGGTGGCGTCTGTACCCGTTCAAGAACGACGAGCCGCTGCCCGTCATGTACATCCACCGGCAGAGCGCCTACCTGCTGGGACGCCAGAGGAAGATCGCCGACATCCCCATAGACCACCCGTCCTGCTCCAAGCAGCACGCCGTCTTCCAGTACAGGTAGCAGCGCTCTGATTGGACCAGAGCTGTCAATTAAACACGAATAAATTAACTATTTTCATGCTCAATGGGTTTGAGCCGTTTTCAACTTATAGTAAAGATGTGAAAGATTCTTCTGATTGATAAAATAGTTGGTGATTGATGTGGAATTACCTCGTTAACAGGATAAAGGTTTAAAAGACTTTTATTTTGGTAACATGATAAATTTACCTCGTTAACAGGATAAAGGTTTAAAAGACTTTTAATTTGGTAACAGGATAAATTTACCTCGTTAACAGGATAAAGGTTTAAAAGACTTTTAATTTGGTAACAGGATAAATTTACCTTGTTAACAGGATAAAGGTTTAAAAGACTTTTATTTTGGTAACATGGTAAATTTACCTTGTTAACAGGATAAAGGTTTAAAAGGCTTTTAATTTGGTAACATGATAAATTCAACTTAACAGGATATAGGTTTAAAAGACTTTTAATTTGGTAACATGATAACTTGCTGACATCTGGGTCTTTTCTGGAACTAGAGCTAATATAAAATTTTAATCTGTGCTTTTATTTTGTAGATCTATGACCCAGCTGCCTTCAAAGCAGAATATACAGGAAGTCAAAGATATATCCACTTCCTGTTTGATCCTGTTTGTTTGCAGATAGTTCAGTTATTTAGTTAGTGGCCACCAGTCTCCTGCTATGAATACATATATAACTCAAGGTGTTGTTCCCCTCCAGACTGATGGAGTTTACTCGTGCTGACGGGACTCCGGGTCGCCGGGTGCGTCCCTACATCATCGACCTGGCGTCGGGGAACGGGACGTACCTGAACAACAAACGCATCGAGCCGCAGCGCTACTACGAGCTGAAGGAGAAGGACGTCATCAAGTTCGGCTTCAGCAGCCGCGAGTACGTCCTGCTGCACGAGTTCTCCGACACCAGCGAGGTGGACGCCAAGATGGACGAGGAGGACGAGGGGCTGGACGAGTGAGAGGGAAAAAACAAAACAGGAAACTGATTAATAACGAGTCATCAGGCCGGTTTGTACATTTTGTAATTTACTTTTAACGCTTTAAACCTGCCACAACCGTCTCCAAGAAGACTTTCTACTCTCAGGTTGTTTAAAACGTCTCTGTGAAGCATGAACTCATCATAAAAACACAAAAACAGGATTATTAGTGCCAGATTAAGGATCTTGCTACCATAGCTAATATATATTTTTGGATCTGGAGTGTGTTTTCTGTCAAATCTTCATGATGAATGTGGACTTTAGATTCATGTTGTAATAAGAGGAAACGGATATTTGCCTTTTTTTTTTTTTGCTTTGTAGTGCAGGGAAATAGTTGAAGCTTTTCGTGTTTTTCTGGCAGAAGACAAACTGTAAATTTAAAGACGGCTCCTTTATTTTATCTGTATCAGCAGTCGATTTTCATTTTTGTACTGTAAATAAAGTCTGAACGTTTTGACAGATTCAGGAGTTTTATTGTCGACTATTTAGAAGAAATATTCTGACAAGACTGAAGAATCCAGAGAATAATCACATTTTCTTCCAAAAAATGACTCAAATTCATTATCAAAATAGTAATTTAAAGTTTAAAATGAATTGGTTTTGTTTGAATATAGAAAGATGAGCTTGAAAAGTAAAGAAATATGAGACAAAACTTAAATTATAATAAAAATCATGTTTAAATTCAAGAAAAAAATAGATAAAAACATCAAATCAATAATAACAGAATTGTAATAATATCAAAATAGTTAATAATTAATGTAATAATTCCTTGATTTTTGTCAAATATGTGATTAAAAATGAAGAAATATGAGACAAAATATAAAAATTACAATAAAAATTGTCTAAAAATTAAAATTCTATAAAAAGTTCAGATCAAATGACACAAATGTGAGATAAAAAAAATAAAGAATATAATTATAAAAATTAATCTTATTAGATTATGATAAAAACTTCCAAGTTTCCAATATTAGACGATCATTAAAAATAGTGGATAAATGTATTTTTTTAGTTTTTTAGTAAAGAAATATGAGACAAAACTTAAATTATAATAAAAATCATGTTTAAATTCAAGATAAAAATAGATAAAAACATCAAATCAATAATATTAGAGTTGTAATTATATCAAAATAGTTAATAATTAATGTAATAATTCCTTGATTTTTGTCAAATATGTGATTAAAAATGAAGAAATATGAGACAAAATATAAAAATTACAATAAAAATTGTCTAAAAATTAAAATTCTATAAAAAAGTTCAGATGAAATAACACAAACGTGAGATAAAATGTCTGAATTATGAGATAAAAAAGTAAAGAATATAATTATAAAAATGAATCTTATTAGATTATGATAAAAACTTCCAAGTTTCCAATATTAGACAATTATAAAAAAATAGTGGATAAATGTGATTTTTAGTGTTTTATTAAAGAAATATGAGACAAAAAGTCAACACTACAGTAAAAATCATTGTTTTCTGAACCAAAATCAATAAAAAAGTTACTATTATTTAAAAAGTTGAGATCAAATAAGACAAATGTGAGATAAAAAGTCAGAATTATAAGATAAAAACTAAAGAATATGATAAATATGATCAATTACTCACCATCTATTACATTATCATTAATATAATATTTTAATAATTGATGGTTTCAGTCATTTTTTTAAGAAGAAAATGTCCAAATAATCAATAAACTACTACTTATTATTATAGATCATCAATTTATTATTATAGAAGATTAAATAAACAATATATTAATTGATCATCAGAACTAATCGATTAATCAATTAATCAACTAATCATTGCAGCTCTAGTTGATATGATCATGGTGAATAAAGATATTTTTATCTAAATTATCAAAATGTTAAAATCTTACCAGTAAATTATACTTAAAGTTTGTTTTATGTTTTATTGGAGACAATATTTTGATTGATTTTACATTAATCGTTTATTAAAATAGTTGTTGATTAATGTAAAAGTTGGAAACTAATCGATTAATCAACGAATCTTTGCGGATTTTCACTTCTGTGATTCAATCTGTAGAGAAATAAACACAGAAACTGAGTTATTCAGGAATTGTTCCATCAAAACTTGTGTATAGTTGTGACGTCACAACTCTACAGCAAAGAATGTGAGCAGCAGCTGCTTCTTGTTTCTCAGCCTCCGCCCACGTCAATTTTCTCCAGAGATGGAATCCAGGAGGGTTTTAATTTATTTATTTTCTCAGCAGAGGTCATGAGAGAGTCAGGCAGCATGTCAGGGGGCGTGGCCTTGGATGATGAGGGGGCGTGGCTTGTATAAAACAAAGGGGGCGTGGCCAGATGAGACACCGGAGCACCGGGAATGTTCGTGGATGAGTTGAGACGCACCTGGGGGAGTTTGACGCAACCACAGCCGCTGCTGCTGCGCTGTTTCCCGCAACAGAACCAGAAAAATGCGCCGAGTCGTCGCTTCTGCGTGAAAAACAACAAACTAAACCGCAAAACATGTACACGACGGAGCGGCGGCGCATGAGTCTGCGGGACCCGAAGCGCCGGGACCCGGTGCGGGTCTCGGCCGGGAGCCTGTGGCAGGACGCGGCGGCGGCGGCGGCGGACCTGGGCCCCGGCGGCTCCGGGAAGCAGCTGGTGTCTCCGCGGAGTCGAACCCGCGCCGTTTCCGTGGTTTACGTCGCGAACGCGGACGCGTCGGTGCCGCAGACCGAGGAGAACCTGACGCTCAAGTGTCTGAAGGAGGCGTGCCAGGACGCGCACGCCGCCTTCCACACCATCCCGTTCGAGAGGATCTCCCTGGGCACCACGGACATCCTGGACACCTTCTACAACGCAGGCGAGCGCACACGCACGAGTTTGGTCGCAAACACGCACTTTTTGGTCATTTACATAGATTTCTGCTCTAATCTGATTATATTTTTAAAAAATCCACTTTTTTTCCTCTAAAAAATGAGCTCAGTAACAATAAAAACACAGAAAAGACACTAAAACAGACTTTAATATATGTTGTATGAGTCTGTTTTTTATATATATATATATATATATATATATATATATATATATATATATATATATATGATGCAGGCCAGTGTTCTGTAATAAAAAATATATGAAATATAGAAGAAAAATAAAATATAAAAATAAATTATTTATTCTTTTAGGCTTTTTTTTGCTATTAGGGCTATTTTATCCTATTCCTAGTATATACAAAAATAATGTGCAATTATGGACATAATATATAATATGTATAAGAATATATATATATGTATATATATATATATATATATATATTTTTTTTTTTATTTATCGTTGAGTATTTCTGACTCCCAGCTCATGTAAGAAGTCAGAAATAGTCATGACAGCAATAAAAGATATATAGATAAATAATAATTATAACAATAATACTTAAATATATTAAATAAAAGTAAATAAAAATAATTATAATAACCCACACTTGGTTATTTACATAGATTTCTTCTCTAATCTGATTAAACTTCTATAAATATACATATGTGTGTGTGTAAAAATCCCTTTTTCCCATTATTCTTAATTTATTTATCGTTTCTTTTTGAGTATTTAAATATTTCTGACTTCCCAGCTCATGTAAGAAGTCAGAAATACTCAAAATAGGTGAATGATAATAATAATAATAATTATAATAATAATACTTAAATAGATAAAATAAAAATAATTATAATAACCCACACTTTTCATGCACTTTTGCACATACTTGGTCATTTACATAGATTCTCTTTTTATATATATATTGTTTTCCTCTAAATATATATATATGTGTGTGTGTGTGTGTGTGTGTAAAAATCCATTTTTTCCACTATTATTTATTTATTTATTGTTTTTAACACCCCAGCTCCCATGACAGCAATATAAGAAAATAAATAAATAATAATAATTATAACAATAATAATAACCCACACATTTGCACGTACTTCACCTTGTTTTTAAATTTAATTTAATTAAAATTTTGATTGTAATTCCCCGTCCAGACGTGGCCGTGGTGGAGATGAGCGACTCCTTCTGTCAGCCGTCGCTCTTCTACCACCTGGGAGTCAGAGAGAGTTTCAGCATGAGCAACAACACCATCCTGTTCTGTTATAAACAGGACAGCGACCTGCAGGCCGTCAAGGTACCTGATCACCGATCAATCATCCATCCTGATCGATCAATGATTAAACAGGCAGGCTGTGGACTCTGTGCTCCGTGACGTCAAATAGTTTCTGAACATAAATAAACTGCAGTGGAAGGGATGTTGAATTGAATAAAACTTTACTTATATGGTAAAAATGCGACAGAAACTAAATGAGTTGATTAATCAATTAGTTAGGAAGTTTTATATTAATAAAAAACTATTTTGATTGATTCAAGCATTAGAATTTATAAAAAAAAAAACAAGTTACAGACATTTTCCATGAAGGTAAATTAAATGAAAAAAGGAAATATGTGTTATATGAGGTGAACTCATCAAATCAAACTTTATTTATACATTACAATGCAACAGAAACTGATTTACAGGTTAAAAACAAGAAATAGAAAAAACAATGAACGATTAGTTGATTAATCAAATTAGTTTCCAACTTTTACATTAATCACCAACTATTTTAATAATTGATTTGAGTCATTTTTTCAGAATAAAACGTCCGAAGTTCCAGCTTCTTTTCTGATTATTTCCTGGTTCCTTTATTCTTCTATAATAATAAACTGATGACTGAAACTTCACAGGATCTAGAACGGAACCCTGAGGAACCCCACATTTGATTTGACATCCAACTATTTTAATAATTGATTATGTTTTCTTGTTTTTTAAGCATAAAACGTCCAAATTCTCTGGTTCCAGCTTCTCTTCTCTGATTATTTCCTGGTTTCTTTAGTCTCTATAATAATAAACTGATGACTGAAACTTCACAGGATCTAGAACGGAACCCTGAGGAACCCCACATTTGATTTGACATCACACTATTTTAATAATTGATTATGGATTAGAGTCATTTTTTAAGAAGAAAATGTCTAAATTCTCTGGTTCCAGCTTCTCTTCTCTGATTATTTCCTGGTTTCTTTAGTCTCTATAATAATAAACTCATGATCTTTGAGTTTTACAACATTTTACACCATTTTATGAACCAAACAACTAATCAATTAATCATTTCAATAATCAATAGACAATCAACAAACATAGTCAGTGATTGCAGCTCTACTGTCAGTTTGTGTATGTTTTTGTTGATATGTGGGATAAAGGTGCAACTCATGACTATTTTAATAGTTGATTAAACTATTGATTAATTGATTAGTTGAAAAGACTGATTTGAAAAGCTGGAACCAGAGAATTTGGACATTTTCTTCCTAAAAAATGACTGAAATCAATTGATCGAGTATCAAAATAGTTGGTGATTAATGTGATAATGGATTAATTAATCGTTACAGGTCTAAAGCAGAGTCGTGAGTCCTGGAGTCAACATCTCGTCTCTTCTAGTTTGAGTCGTTTTTTTCTATTCCTGGTTGTTTTCAGGGAGAATTGTCTCAACTTGTCCTGAGTCTTTTTCTGCCGTTTGAACCGTGTTGAACTGGATTTTCAGGAAAGAGGGAAGCAGCGTTTATTTTAGTCCTAAACTGACCTAATATGGCCTCAGTATTCAGCGTCCTGGACTGACAGATGACTGGTTTATGACTAAATAAAATATATATATATAATGAGAAAAATGCCCTTCATAGTTTCCCAGAGTCCAAAAATATTTAATTCATAGTTTAAAAGAAGCAGCTGTTCACAGTTAAGAAAGTTGCTAAATGTAGAGCTGCAACTAACGACTATTCAATTAATCTATTGATTAATTAATTGGTTGTTTGGTTCATAAAATGGTGTAAAAAGATAAAAAGCTGAAGATTCAACCTAAAATGTCTTTTTTTGTCCACAACCCAAAGATCATTCTAAAAAAATTACTTAAACGTATTAATCAATTATCAGAATAATTAATTAATTAATGTGACAGTTGGAAAGTAATTGATTAATTGTAGCAGCTCTAATTATTACTATTATATTATTATATATCTACGTATATGGGTTAAAATCATTCATAAAGATAAAAGGAAACTAAAGAATAATCAGATTTGAGAAGCTGAAACCAGAGAATTTGGACATTTTTTTCTTTAAAAGACTCAAATCAATTAATTGATTATTGAAATAGTTTGTGATAATGTAGTAGTTGGTAATTAATCAATTAATCGACTAATCGTTGCAGCTCTAAAGATCATCAGTTTACTATTATAGAAGAAAGAAACCAGAAAATAATCAGAGAAGAGAAGCTGGAACCAGAGAATTTAGACATTTTCTAATTAAATATGACTAAAATCCATTAATTGATTATAAGAACAGTTGGTGATTAATGTAATAGTTGGTAACTAATCAATTAATCAAGTAATCATTGCAGCTGGAACTTAACTTTTATCATTTTCTTATTATCCTGTAAAGCTGTTGTGTTTTTAATGTATAAATAAAGTTTGATTTGATTCACCCAATCAATAAATTGAATAATCCTTTATGGATAATGTCTGTAACTTGAATTCTAATCCTTGAATATGTTTGAAATCAACCGAAATAGTTGGAAATTAGCGTAATAGCTGGCGACTAATTGATTAATCAGCATTAAATCAAATCCATTCATCAGTGTCAAGTATAAAATGTTGAATATTTCTTATTGAAGTCGATATTTCTGTGATTTTTCCTCTTCTTTCCTTCTCCAGGAGCAGTGTGGCAGCTACACCTTCATCCCCTACGTGGTGTCTCCTCAGGGGAAAGTGTTCGCCTGCGACGCCGCCATGATGGCGGGCATCAAGGACCTGATCCAGCCCAGTTTCCAGCTGGAGCCGCTGCTCACGCCGCTGGTGGAGAGACTGGTTCACCTGCTCAACAACGTCCAGGTCCAGTCCAGGTCAGAGGTCGTCAGGGCGTCCTCATGTGATGCGTGAAAACATCACGGTCTCAGATTACAGCTAAACTCAGCAGGTGGAAGTGAGGATAGAGGATAAATACTAGTACTGGATACTACTACTAGATAATCTAGGGTTAAAGTCAGAATCCTGACTTGTTTTTGGAACAAATATATTTCTGAAACTAAAACATAAATTCTTTAAGTTTTTCCCTCATTATTCTAAAGGAAAAAATGTCAGAATTTTGATTCTAAGACATGAGGTTAAAGTTCGAATTCTGAGCAAACATTCAGAATGTTCCTCTTATGAGACATGAGTTGTTGTAAATGTCTGGATTTTCTTGTTTTTCCTGTCAACAGTGAATATTTCCGGGAGTCGATCCGACATGAAATCCGTTCAGCGAGGGAACGTTTCAGCGGCAGAAGTCTGAGTGAAGAGCTGAGTCGGATCCAACAAAGACTGGACAGCGTGGAGCTGCTGACCCCTGATATCATCATGAACCTGTTGCTGTCTTATAGGGACATCCAGGTTAGTGCTGTCATACGGGGACATCCAGGTTAGTGCTGACATACGGGGACATCCAGTTTAGTGCTGTCATACAGGGACATCCAGGTAAGTGCTGCCTTATAGGGACATCCAGGTTAGTGGTGTCATACGGGGACATCCAGGTTAGTGTTGTTTTACAGGGACATCCAGGTTAGTGCTGTCATACAGGGACATCCAGGTTAGTGCTGTCTTACAGGGACATCCAGGTTAGTGCTGTCATACAGGGACATCCAGGTAAGTGCTGCCTTATAGGGACATCCAGGTTAGTGGTGTCATACAGGGACGTACAGGTTAGTGCTGTCATACAGGGATGTACAGGTTAGTGCTAACATACAGGGACATCCAGGTTAGTGCTAACATACAGGGACATCCAGGTAAGTGCTGCCTTATAGGGACATCCAGGTTAGTGGTGTCATACAGGGACGTACAGGTTAGTGCTGTCATACAGGGATGTACAGGTTAGTGCTAACATACAGGGACATCCAGGTTAGTGCTAACATACAGGGACATCCAGGTAAGTGCTGCCTTATAGGGACATCCAGGTTAGTGGTGTCATACAGGGACATCCAGGTTAGTGCTAACATACAGGGACATCCAGGTTAGTGCTAACATACAGGGACATCCACTAACCTGGACAGGGACATCCAGGGTAGTGCTGTCTTAAAGGGACATCCAGGATAGTGCTGTCTTATGGGGGCATCCAGGTCAGTGTGTGTGTATGTGTTTGTGTGTGTTGCTGCTGTCATACAGGGACATCCAGGTCATTGTGTGTGTTAATGCTGTCCCACAGAGACAAACAGGTCAGTGTGTTACTCTGTGTGTGTGTGTGTATTACTGGTGTCACTTAGGGACAATCAAGTGTGTGTGTTTCTGCTGTCGTATGAGGACATTCAGGTGTGTGCCAGTGTGTTGCTGCTGTCATATGATATATCCAGGTCAGTGTGTGTGTTTCTGCTGTCATACGGGGACATCCAGTGTGTGTGTGTGTGGGCCAATCAAGTGTGTGAGTGACTTTTGACACATCTGGAAAACGAGGAGAAAAACTCATAATATTCCCATAGAAAAAGTTAATTAACTTAATTAAGTTAACTAAGTTAATAATAGTGCGAATGTTCCTGATAACAACTCAACTCAATCTGCTTCTATCAGCTTGTTTACAGCAGTGTTTTAGGACCATTTTATCATTATTATTATCATCTGAAAAATCAAAAATCCTGTGTTTCATCATTGAATTGCATCACTCTCTATAAAAGCAGCAGCATTCTGCCTGTAACAGAGGAACCAGAACACAGATCAGATTGTTCCTGTTGGGTATTTCTAGTTTTACATCCTCAGCTTTCAGCAGGTTAAATAATAGAGTGTAATTCTGCTCCTCTTTTCTCAGGACTACGACGCTATAATCAAACTGGTGAAGACTCTCAACAACCTGCCCATGTGTCTGGTGGCAGGACATCAGAATATCAAGTTTCACTACATATTCGCGCTCAACAGGTACCGAGACGGATCCTGTTCTGGTGTTTTAACCAGAATCCTGTTAAAATAATGTAGAAATAACAAGGAAAACAACTTTTAAGAAGTTGGAAAGAAGGGAATGTTTGAACTAGAGGTTTTAAAGAAAGAATTTTCTGTTCTGATGGTCAATTAATCCATTGATTAACCAATAATTACGCATTTGGTTCATTAAATGGTGTAAAATAATGATCAGTGTTTCCCAAAAGCTGAAGATTCAACCTAAAATGTCTTTTTTTGATCGATTATTCAATTTTTTTCCTTGATTTTTGGGTCACATGTGGAAAAATATGAGATTAAAATTAATTAAATAGGAGATAAAATGTTGATATTATAATGAAAATCATTTTTCCTTGAAACAAGGTCAAATTGAGCAAAATCGAGAAAAAAATTCAGGTCAAATAACAAAAATATACAATAAAAAGTCAGAATTATAAGATAAAAAAAGCAAAAAACATGATAAAAATGAAACTTATGAGATTCAAATGAAAAAAAGTATTCGATAAAAGAGGAAAAATATGATAAAAATACTAAATGGTGTAAAATGTGGATCAACAACCCAAAGATCATCAGTTTATTATTATAGAGACTAAAGAAACCAGGAAATAATCAGAGAAGAGAAGCTGGAACCAGAGAATTTGGACATTTTCTTCTTAAAAATGACTAAAATCAATTAATCGATTATCAAAATAATTGGCGATTAATGTAATAGTTGATACTGAGTCGATTAATCGACTAATCGTTGTTTCAATTGCATCATATAACACATTTCATTGAAATTTCCCTTTTTTTGATAATATCTATACCTTGGTTCTATCTTCAGTTCTATTCCTTGAACATGTTCAAAATCAATTATTAAAATCAATCAATTATCTGAAATTTGGACATTTTCTTCTTAAAAACGACTCAAATCGATTAATCAATAATCAGTAGTTTGATATCAACAATATCCAGATTAATAAACTGAAACTAGCTGAAATTTGGACATTTTCTTCTTAAAAACGACTCAAATCCATTAATCAATTATCAGAGTCGTTGGTGATTACTGTGATAATTGGCAATTAATTGATTAATCGACTATTTTCGACTATAAGCTGTTTCTATTGCATCATATAACCAAATTTTCCTATTTTTGTAATTTTCCTTTATTGCTTCTCAAGCTATTGGTTCTATCTTCAGTTCTAATCCTTCAACATGTACTAAATCAATTCAAAATAGTTGGCGACTAATCGATTAATCAACTAATCAGTTCTAATCAGGAGCAAATCAAATGTATTAATCCGAGTGTGTCTGAAATGATGATATCAACAATATCCAGATTGATAAACTGAAACTAGCTGAAATTTGGACATTTTCTTCTTAAAAATGACTCAAACCAATTTATCAATTATCAGAGTCGTTGGTGATTACTGTGATAATTGGCAATTAATTGATTAATCAACCATTTTCGACTATAAGCTGTTTCTATTGCATCATATAACCAAATTTTCCTATTTTTGTAATTTTCCGTTATGGATAGAACCAATAATTTGGTTCTATCTTCAGTTCTAATCCTTGAGCATGTACTAAATCAATTCAAAATAGTTGCCGACTAATTGATTAATCAACTAATCAGTTCTAATCAAATGTATTAATCCGAGTGTGTCTGAAATGATGATATCAACAATATCCAGATTGATAAACTGAAACTAGCTGAAATTTGGACATTTTCTTCTTAAAAATGACTCAAACCAATTTATCAATTATCAGAGTCGTTGGTGATTACTGTGATAATTGGCAATTAATTGATTAATCGACTATTTTCGACTATAAGCTGTTTCAAATTTTCCTATTTTTGTAATTTTCCGTTATGGATAGAACCAATAATTTGGTTCTATCTTCAGTTCTAATCCTTGAGCATGTACTAAATCAATTCAAAATAGTTGGCGACTAATCGATTAATCAACTAATCAGTTCTAATCAAATGTATTAATCTGAGTAAATCTCTGTATCTGAGATAATATCAACAATATCCTGATTTGAGAAGCTTGAACCAGAGAATTTGGACGTTTCAACAACTAATCGATTAATCGTTGCAGCTTTTACAAGTAAAGACATTATTTTTAACATAATTCCAACCTTGAACTTCCTGGTTTCTCTTCGTTAAAGCAGCATATTTTTTGCTCCTTCAGGAGGAATCAGCCTGGAGATCGATCCGAGGCTCTGAACACGATTCTCCCCATCGTGGAGTCTGGGGATAAGGTGGCGTCGGACATTTACTGCCTGTGTGGACGCATCTACAAAGACATGTTCATGAGTTCAGGGTTCACCGACCAGACCAGCAGAGACCAGGCCTGCTACTGGTACCAGTTACACCACTAAAACACAGTTATTTATTGATTTTATTGGTAAACAGAGCAACACTTGTACATTCCAACCATGCTATACATGCTATTTTACACATTACTGATGTTCTTAAAGGAAAAATAAATAAATAATTAACCCTTTATTGGATGATATATTACTTAGACATAGTTTTATTGCTTAAAATGGCCTAAATCATAGATATATGTAAGAAAAAGTTGTAAGGATACATGCTATGTAAATCAATGGGACTCCATATTATTGCCATATAGCAACAAATCTATTTTAGCATATTATATATATTATATTATCAAATTTCAAAATTGAATTAAATAAACCCCGGATAGTTTAAAATTGTCCAAAATTCAGAATAAAAGACAACATTTGGTTGTCAAACAGCATCAAATGTCCATGAGTAATAGGGATATCCTCATAAATTGTATGTCCTTCAAAATAAAAGCCCGCTTTTTTCACACCCAACTGTAAAAACGTGAAACAATGATGCTCACATGTCAGATGGCATCAATTACTTTAACTTCATTTGTGAGATTTTATGTCATCTGTGACATAAAATCAATGTTTTTACAGTTAGGCGTGAAAAAGGGGGGCTTTTATTTTGAAGGACATACAATTTATGACCAGGATATCCCTATTGCTCATGGACAGGAGAACCAAAGGTTGTATTTTATTCAGAATTTGGGAAAATTTTCACTTGAATTTAATTCAATTTTAATGTTATAAGTTTTTTGTCTAATATTCTGAATTAGATTTTTTGGAATATTTCAACAATATGCAAATATGTTAAATTCCTAGTGTATAAATAATGACTTACATAGCATGAAACTATCCTGTTACAACTTTTTCTCATATTTATTAAATATCTATTATTTGGGCCATTTTAAGTGATACACACATTCAAAGTATTACTGTCGTCATGGTGACTGTTCATATTATGGGATGCTAACTACCTCACATGTTGTATATTTCTTTAGTTTCCAGGTTTAAGTCCAATAACCTTTGTGGTTGTAGCGATATTCCACATTTATTCTCATTTAGAGCAGGAAAACTGATAAATAAACCTGGGATTTTAATTCCATCGACATTTTCTTCATATGAATTTTTCAGGTATGGAAAAGCGTTTGAGACGGAGCCAACGCTTCACTCCGGCATCAACAACGTGGTTCTACTGATGGCGGCGGGACACGAGTTCGACACGTCCATCGAGCTGCGAAAAATAGGTGATTTCTGCTGTTCTATCAATAACCATTGATTTTATGCACTATAATAATATTATCTTCATCTATACAACATCCATTATTCATTCTTACAGTCATCTTTTCCATTTATATAATAATCAAGGTGTTATTTGGACTCAAATTGATTATCTGAATAGTTGGTGATTAATGTAATAATTGGAAATTAATCGATTAATTAACTCTACTTGCATTTATTACATAAAAGAGGAGGATTCAAGAAAATTCAGTGCAGTTTGGCCTTAAAATGGCCTTTAAATGGCCTTTAAATCATATATATAATTGATTATCACACAAATCCAGACTTTCAACCCCAACTTCACTTTCCAAGGCTTTTATTTTGACAGGAGATTAATCTATCAATTATATAATTAATCGATTAGTAGTTTGTTTCATTAAATGGTGTAAAATGTTAAAATGTGGACCAGTG
This sequence comes from Lepturacanthus savala, assembly GCA_030544235.1. Classification (NCBI taxonomy): domain Eukaryota; kingdom Metazoa; phylum Chordata; class Actinopteri; order Scombriformes; family Trichiuridae; genus Lepturacanthus; species Lepturacanthus savala. The sequence goes on from CM060467.1 coordinate 2,221,470, forward strand.
TTTCCCAAAACTGAAGATTCAACCTAAAATGTCTTTTTTATCTTTTTGTATAAATTCTGATTTATTTTACTGGTTGTGTGTATATATATATATATATATATATATATATATATATATATATATATATATATATATATATATATATATATATATATATATTACAGGTTTTATTATATATATTCAGGTTTAATTTAATGGCTATTTTATATATATTCTGGTTTAAATTACTGGTTGTATTATCTATATACAGGTTTAATTTGATGGTTGTATTATTATTATTATTATTATATATATATATATATATATATATATATATATATATATATATATATATATATATATTCTGGTTTAATTTACTAGTTGTATTATATATATTCAGGTTTTATTATCTATATTCTGGTTTAATTTGATGATTGCCTTATATAATTTTAATTTATATATTAAGATATGGTTGTGTTGCATATATTTAATATTTTGGGTTGTATGTATTCTGTTTGGTGGTGTGTTTGGTGGTGTAGGCGTGACCCTCAGCAGCCTCCTGGGCAGGAAGGGTAGTCTAGAGAAGATGAAGGACTACTGGGACGTTGGATTCTACCTCGGAGCAAACATCCTGGCTAATGAACACAGGAAAGTCATCGAGGCCTCGGAGAAACTCTACAGACTCAAAGCCCCCATCTGGTAAAAAATCAAATAAAAAACAGTGTTAATCTGGAATCAGTTCATAGAAAAATGCTAAAAGACCCTTAGGAGTAGAAAGTAAATAGAGTCCACAATCCAAAGATGGACACCTCATTAACATAGAAGTTAGATGTGAAAATCCATGAATATAATTCTTTATCTATATGTCCTGCAGGTACGTGGCGTCCATCATGGAGACCTACATCCTCTACCGTCAGTTTTCTAAACCTCCAGAGGTTCGACTTCCTAAACAGGACACGGTGGATCTGTGGATGGAGCTGCTGCTGCAGGCCTGTAAACCCACGGTGTCCACAGACCGCTGCCCAGTAAGAACCAGTTACTACCAGTTACTACCAGTTACTACCAGTTACTGCAGGCCTGTAAACCCACGGTGTCCACGGACCGCTGCCCAGTAAGAACCATTTACTACCAGTTACTACCAGTTACTACCCAGTTACTACCAGTTACTACCAGTTACTACCAGTTACTGCCCAGTTACTACCAGTTACTACCAGTTACTACCAGTTACTACCAGTTACTGCCCAGTTACTACCAGTTACTACCAGTTACTACCAGTTACTACCAGTTACTGCCCAGTTACTACCAGTTACTACCCAGTTACTACCAGTTACTGCCCAGTTACTACCAGTTACTACCAGTTACTACCCAGTTACTACCAGTTATTACCAGTAACTACCAGTTACTGCCCAGTTACTACCAGTTACTACCAGTTACTACCAGTAACTACCAGTTACTGCCCAGTTACTACCAGTAACTACCCAGTTACTACCCAGTTACTACCAGTTACTGCCCAGTTACTACCAGTAACTACCCAGTTACTACCCAGTTACTACCAGTTACTACCAGTTACTACCCAGTTACTACCAGTAACTACCCAGTTACTACCCAGTTACTACCAGTAACTACCAGTTACTGCCCAGTTACTACCAGTTACTACCAGTTACTACCAGTAACTACCAGTTACTGCCCAGTTACTACCAGTTACTACCAGTTACTACCAGTTACTGCCCAGTTACTACCAGTTACTACCAGTAACTACCAGTTACTACCAGTTACTACCAGTTACTGCCCAGTTACTACCAGTTACTACCAGTTACTACCAGTTACTGCAGGCCTGTAAACCCACGGTGTCCACGGACCGCTGCCCAGTAAGAACCAGTTACTGCCAGTTACTACCCGGTAACTACCAGTAACTACCAAGTTACTACCCAGTTACTACCAGTAACTACCAGTTACTACCAGTTACTGCCCAGTTACTACCAGTTACTACCCAGTTACTACCAGTTACTACCAGTTACTGCCAGTTACTGCCAGTTACTGCAAGATACTGCCAGTTACTACCAGTTACTACCCAGTAACTACCCAGTTACTACCAGTTACTGCCAGTTACTACCAGTTACTACCAGTTACTGTCAGTTACTACCAGTTACTGCTAGATTCTACCAGTTACTGCCAGTTACTGCCAGTTACTCCCAGTTACTACCAGTTACTGTCAGTTACTACCAGTTACTACCAGTTACTACCAGCTAATACCAGTTACTACCAGTTACTGCCCAGTTACTACCAGTTACTACCCAGTTACTACCAGTTACTACCAGTTACTGCCAGTTACTGCCAGTTACTGCAAGATACTGCCAGTTACTACCAGTTACTACCCAGTAACTACCCAGTTACTACCAGTTACTGCCAGTTACTACCAGTTACTACCAGTTACTGTCAGTTACTACCAGTTACTGCTAGATTCTACCAGTTACTGCCAGTTACTGCCAGTTACTCCCAGTTACTACCAGTTACTGTCAGTTACTACCAGTTACTACCAGTTACTACCAGCTAATACCAGTTACTACCAGTTACTGTCAGTTACTACCAGTTACTACCAGTTACTACCAGTTACTGTCAGTTACTACCAGTTACTACCAGCTAATACCAGTTACTACCAGTTACTACCCAGTTACTACTAGATTCTACCAGTTACTACCAGTTACTACCAGTTACTGTCAGTTACTACCAGTTACTACCCAGTTACTACTAGATTCTACCAGTTACTACCAGTTACTACCAGTTACTGTCAGTTACTACCAGTTACTACCAGTTACTACCAGTTACTACCAGTTACTACCAGTTACTACCAGTAACTGTACCAGTAACCAGTAACAACATGTGATGTGACGAGAGAAGAGTCAGAATCTATTGATGTTGCTGTTACAGAGAAAATAGAGTTAGAATAATGTGAAAAATGTTTAAAACTGTTCTGAATCACTGGTTTAATGTGTTTCAGGTTCTGATTCTAGAGCCCAGTAAAGTCCTGCAGCCGGCCATAGTTTGTGTTAGTGAGACTGACGACAGTAGAACTGTTCAACTGAAACACATCACACCTTTAAAGGTGAGAACACACACACACACACACACACACACACACACACCTGCTAGTCCTTTAAGGAAGAAAGGTTCATTCATGGCCTTCGTTAGCTTGTTAGCTTGCTAGCTTGTTTGCTGTGCTTTTTTATTTTCTAATATTTTCTTAATTGGGAAAGATAACACAGTATAGGAAGCATACAAAATAAAAAAGAAAACACATGAAAATAACTATATATGTATATTTATACATAAGGAATAATGATAATAATAAATTATACAATAGGTGGGAAAAACTGTAAAGATACAAATAAATGCATAATTATGAAAATAACACTAATATCAAAGAAAATGAGATAAATAAATCAGTAAAACAATAAGTTATTTGTATAAATATTATATTATAGATAAAATATATTAATGATAAAGACGTGTCTGGGTCGTGTTGTTTTATAGGAGTGTGTTCAGTCAAAATAGAAAAGCAGCGGGTCCCGTATTTTCTGCAGTTTATTTCTTTATTAAATACTCGAGTGAACTATTTAATTTTCCAGGAATAACATGAGGTCACTGAGCCAGAGTCTCTGGGTGGAATCAGGGAATTTCCACTGTTAAACTATGAAGTGTTTAGTGATGTCAGAGAGGAACAGCTGCTGTTTGTTGAGGAGCAGGAGCAGAAGGAGGAAATAAATCTGTTAATAACAACAGAAAAGATGCTGATCAAGTATTTTTATCTAAGAAAAGAAAATTATAAAACTTGAAAAACACTCCAGTAGTCGTGGTTTATTTAAAGAGGTCACTGATTGGCTCATTTCGCTGTCAATCAAAGTGAGACGCAGCCTTTAGATCATCTATTACCTTTAAATAAAATTAAACTAAAATATTTGGATTTTATGACTAAAATTAAATGTTTGGATTTTATGACTAAAATTAAACTAAAATATTTTGATTTTATGACTAAAATTAAACTAAAATATTTAGATTTTATGACTAAAATTAAACTAAAATATTTAGATTTTATGACTAAAATTAAACTGAAATATTTAGATTTTATGACTAAAATTAAACTAAAATATTTGGATTTTATGACTAAAATTAAACTAAAATATTTAGATTTTATGACTAAAATTAAACAAAAATATTTAGATTTTATGACTAAAATTAAACTAAAATATTTGGATTTTATGACTAAAATTAAACAAAAATATTTAGATTTTATGACTAAAATTAAACTAAAATATTTAGATTTTATGACTAAAATTAAATAAAATATTTAGATTTTATGACTAAAATTAAATAAAATATTTGGATTTTATGACTAAAATTAAACTAAAATATTTAGATTTTATGACTAAAATTAAACTGAAATATTTAGATTTTATGACTAAAATTAAACTGAAATATTTAGATTTTATGACTAAAATTAAACTAAAATATTTGGATTTTATGACTAAAATTAAACTAAAATATTTAGATTTTATGACTAAAATTAAACAAAAATATTTAGATTTTATGACTAAAATTAAACTAAAATATTTGGATTTTATGACTAAAATTAAACAAAAATATTTAGATTTTATGACTAAAATTAAACTAAAATATTTAGATTTTATGACTAAAATTAAATAAAATATTTAGATTTTATGACTAAAATTAAATAAAATATTTGGATTTTATGACTAAAATTAAACTAAAATATTTAGATTTTATGACTAAAATTAAACTAAAATATTTAGATTTTATGACTAAAATTAAACTAAAATATTTGGATTTTATGACTAAAATTAAACTAAAATATTTACATTTTATGACTAAAATTAAACTAAAATACTTTAGAATTTATGACTAAAATTAAACTAAAATACTTTAGATTTTATTCACTAAAACTAGATCAAACGCATCATTTATCCAATAAAACAACTCATTTTCTGTTTCTCTATTTAAATCTATTGATGCTGAGCTACAACCTGTTTAATGAATGAATGAAACACAATCATTCATATTTAACCACTTAGTTTTTATGACATTTTAGGGGAAGCTGAGCTTCCTTTGCTGCAGTTGTAGCACACTCACACACACACACACACACACACACACACACACACACACACACACACACACACACACCCACACACCCTGATCTCATACAGGAAGTGGAGCCGATTACACAATAAAAGGACGATGGGACTTTTCTGGCAGCGACTTCCAGTCTGGTGAATGTTTAATGTTTAATGTGTAACCAGCAGCGTGTTGGTGTGTGTGTTTTTGGGAATGTCACCTTGTGTGTGTGTGTGTGTGTGTGTGTGTGTGTGTGTGTGTGTGTGTGTGTGTGTGTGTGTGTGTGTGTGTGTGTGTGTGTGTGTGTGTTCCTCCTACAGAAAGGTTTACACCAGTGGACTTTCCCGGCCTCCGCCATCCGTGGAGTGAGGTACGGTGATGAAATCTTAACGTGTCCTAACATGACGTTGTCTGGGTGTGTTTAGACCTGCACATCAGACCCAAACACACATCCCGTCGCCATGGAAACGGCTCTTTTGTTGACTGTAAATCACATCCGTGTTCTATTTATACGATAACACACTAAACTGGATTTAAAATCCCTGATACAGGAGCAGTTTATGCAGAAATAGCATGAGAAACAACAACTATAGAAGATAGTTTAATAGAATATCAGTAGTAGAGACTATTAAAGGTATAATTAAAGGTAAATTATCCTTTAAAATCACATGCAAAGGCTTTTTCTGACCTGTAGAAGAGTGAAACAGGTTTGAAATGTCTGAAACATCAGCTTTAATACTTTAGTTAATGTAAATTAATAATAACATAACATTAATAATTTACATCACAAAAATACGTTACTGCTGCTGCTACTGCTGCTGCTACTGCTGCTGCTACTGCTGCTGCTACTGCTGTTACTGCTGCTGCTACTGCTGCTGCTGCTGCTACTGCTACTACTGCTGTTGTTACTGCTGCTGCTACTGCTGCTGTTACTGCTGCTGCTGCTGCTGCTACTGCTGCTGTTACTGCTGCTGCTGCTACTGCTGCTGCTGCTGCTACTGCTGCTGCTGCTACTGCTGCTGCTACTGCTGCTGTTACTGCTGCTGCTGCTACTGCTGCTGCTGCTGCTACTGCTGCTGCTGCTACTGCTGCTGCTACTGCTGCTGTTACTGCTGCTGCTACTGCTGCTGTTGTTACTGCTGCTGCTACTGCTGCTGCTACTGCTGCTACTGCTACTACTGCTGCTGTTGTTACTGCTGCTGCTGTTACTGCTGCTACTGCTACTACTGCTGCTACTGCTGCTACTGCTGCTACTGTTACTGTTACTGCTGCTGCTGTTGTTACTGCTGCTGTTGTTACTGTTACTGTTACTGCTGCTGCTGCTACTGCTGCTGCTGCTGCTGTTGTTACTGTTACTGTTACTGCTGCTGTTGTTACTGTTACTGTTACTGCTGCTGCTGCTACTGCTGCTGCTGCTGCTGTTGTTACTGTTACTGCTGCTGCTGTTGTTACTGTTACTGCTGCTGTTGTTACTGTTACTGCTGCTGCTGTTGTTACTGTTACTGCTGCTGTTGTTACTGTTACTGCTGCTGCTGCTGCTGTTACTGCTGCTGCTGCTACTGCTGCTGTTACTACTGTTATTGCTGCTGCTGTTACTGCTGCTGCTGCTGCTGTTGCTGCTGCTACTGTTACTGCTGTTGCTGTTGCTGCTGCTGCTGCTGTTACTACTGTTATTGCTGTTGCTGCTGCTGCTCATAAAATCACTGAATCAACATCTTTATCACTCCAGTGATTTTAGATGAGAAACATCATTTGATTGAATCAGTTCAGCTGCACATGTTTAATCAGAGTAAACATCATCTGTTCTCCTGGATCAGAACATGTTGATTATTAAAGTTTAACCTGTTAAAACCAAAGCTGCAGCGTTGAGTTTAATATCGAATTATTTTAATTATCAATTAATCAATTAGATACATTTTTAAGTAGAAAATGTCCATGTTTTTTGCTTTTTTATCTTATAATTCTGACTTTTTATGGTCTATTTTTGTTATTTTACCTGAACTTTTATTCTAGATTTTGCTCAGTTTCACCTTGTTTCAACAAAAAAATGATTATTATTATAATATAAACATTTTATTTCCTATTTAATTACTTTTTAATCTCATATTTTTACACACGTGACCAAAAATCAAAGGGGAAAAACCAAACAACAGATCGATTAATCAATAATCAATAGATTAATTATCAGAATTCTTTTCTTTCCATCATAATTGTGAACATTTTTCCTGTTTTACTTGTAAAACCAGTTATTTCTACATTATTATAATTAAACAACTAATTAATTAATCGATTTAATTACTAATTTAACCTATCAAATCATCATAAAACCTATTTAATCTGCAGTAAAACACAATGTTAAATATATTATTACTATATTATTATCAGGTTTAAATCCATGTATTTTACATTTATTATCATTCAGAGCAGGAAAACTGATAAATGAAGCTGCAGTTTCAGTGTTTAAATGCATTTTCTGACCATTAAATCGTCATTTTCCTGTTTTTTTTCCTGTAAAGTGCTTCAAAGATCGATGAGCGGAGCTGTTTCCTCTACGTTCTCTACAACTCTGACGACTTCCAGCTCTGTTTCCCCTCAGAGCTCCACTGTCACGGGTGAGTGACTTATATCAAATATCGAATATAGATGAAGTTTGCTGATTCATCTCGAGTCTGAAAACACACGATGAGTCACGTTTCCCCAAAAAAAGAATCCGTTCAGACATGAATCTGCTGCTTTTACAGTTAATTTAAACAAAGATTTGAAGTTTCACAGTGGAAAACATGCAAAAAACACAGAAATGATGCAAAAAACTAACGTAATGACAAAAAAATGCTGCAGAAGCAAAAGAAAAATGCTGCAAATATCAAAAAATAGACAAAAAGTCGAGTGAAAATGTTCAGTTTGATTAAAAACCAGAGTAAATGTGGGTTTTTATTATTATTTGTATTATATTTTGGGCCAAACATGGTTTATACACACATTTACACATTTAAATTACTATAGACGTAGTATATGTTAATATTTTAATCACTTTTTTTCATAAATCTTTTAATTCACAACTAAAAATTCAATTAATTTCTTATTTTAGCTCTTTAAATGTCAGTATTTGTGATGTAACAGCAATTATTTTAGTGAAAAAAGCATAAAATAGACAAAAAGTAGAGTGAAAATGCTCATTTTGATTAAAAATCAGAGCAAATGTGGCTTTTTATTATAATTTTTATTATATTTTGAGCAACTCATATATTGAATAAACAGAAATATCATTTATATAAAATACACACATTTAAATTACTATAGAAATCAATATTATATTCAATTAATTTCATATTTTAGCTCTTTAAATGTCAGTATTTGTGATATAATGTCAATTATTTTAGTGAAAAATATTTATATAAATATTTCACATCAGTTGAAAATGATTATTATTGATTAGTGTGTCCATATTGATCAATATCAATAGTTATTGATGATTTCTATTAAATTCTATTCAGTATTTTAGGGGATTTAATGGTTAAAGACCTATTTTAATATGTAAATGTAGAGTTTAGTAATAAAACTAGAACATTACATATTTCAATCGATATTGGTGATTATTGATCATTGATTATTATCTATTTTAATAAGAACCAGGATTAAAAAATCTATTAATATCAATAATTGTTGATGATTTTCCTTTAAATATTTTAAACATCTTATTTTTAATGATCTACTTTTAATACAGAAATGTAGATACATGTATTGATATAAAGATTTCACATCAGTTGAAAATGATTATTATTGATTAGTTTGTTCATATTGATCAATATCAATAATTATTGATGATTTCTATTAAATTCTATTAAATATTTAGGGTTTTTTATGGTTATATTTAGGGTTTTTTATGGTTAATGACCTATTTTAATGTGTTAATATAGAGTTTAGTAATAAAACTAGAACATAACATATTTCAGTCAATAATGATGATTATTGATCATTGATAATTATCTATTTTTAATAATAATCAGGATAAAAAAGGCTGATTGTGACCAATTTTTATCCTTTTTATCAATTATCAATAATTATTGATGATTTTCCTTTAAATATTTTAAACATTTTATGTTTAATGACCTTCTTTTATTAATTATTGATGATTTATATTAAATTCTATTAAATATTTAGGTTGATTTTACCTATTTTAATATGTAAATGTAGGATTTAGTATAGTCAATAATGATTATTGATCATTGATAATTGGTCATTAATAAAAATAAGTAATCTATATTAAACTTGATTTGTCTGATTAATTCAATGATTAATTATTAATATTATATTGATCTATTGACTGAACATGACAATAGATTTATATTTTATTCTTATTTTTCTGGTCTCTAATGAATAAATTCGCAGTAAACTATCAGTAAAGTCTTTAATTATGTTATTGATCCGTGTGATTCTGGACCAGTTTTATTGATATTTGTTCCTCTCTGGTTTTCTGTTGACTCTTTGTGTGTAAATAATTCCCTGAATCAGCTTCTTATCTCGTCTTATCGTTGATTTTCCTGTTATTTCAGCCTTTTATTCAACCAGCTGCTGTTTTTTCTCTGCAGATTCTGTGAGTTGGTGAATTCTCTGCTGCAACAGGCCGAGGATCAGAGTCTGGACCAGAACCAGGTCTCAGACCAGGTTTTAGAGGCGAGTTCACTGTTTATTTCACTTAAACGACGTCAGCATCAGAATATTCCTGAAACACCAGCAGCAGGAACAAATATCTGAACAAATTATTAGATTTATCAAAAGAAAATGTCCAAATTCTCTGGTTCCAGCTTCTCAAATCTTCATCTTTGAGATTCATTAATTAGTGGATTAACTGATAATTCATTACCAACATGATTATCACTCCCACCTCTTGTTTTTCCTCTTCCTCCAGTTCATGTATGAGACCAGTGAGAAGGGGGATAAGGTGGTTCTGGGTAAAGGAACCTACGGCGTCGTCTACGCCGGCCGAGACCTCAGCAACCAGGTCCGGATCGCCATCAAGGAGATTCCAGAGAAGGACAGCACGTAGGGAACAGGAAACACTGTTATACATGAGTTAAACACTGCGTTATACACGAGTTAAACACTGAGTTATACACGAGTTAAACACGAGTTAAACACGAGTTAAACATGAGTTAAACACGAGTTAAACACTGAGTTAAACACTGAGTTAAACACTGAGTTAAACGCTGAGTTAAACACGAGTTAAACACGAGTTAAACGCTGAGTTAAACGCTGAGTTAAACGCTGAGTTAAACACGAGTTAAACACAAGTTAAATACGAGTTAAACACGAGTTAAACACTGAGTTAAACACGAGTTAAACGCTGAGTTAAACACGAGTTAAATACGAGTTAAACACTGAGTTAAACACGAGTTAAATACGAGTTAAACACGAGTTAAACACTGAGTTAAACACGAGTTAAACGCTGAGTTAAACACTGAGTTAAACACTGAGTTAAACACTGAGTTTAACACTGAGTTTAACACTGAGTTTAACACTGAGTTTAACACGAGTTAAACACGAGTTAAACACGAGTTAAACACGAGTTAAACACTGAGTTAAACACGAGTTAAACACGAGTTAAACACGAGTTAAACACGAGTTAAACGCTGAGTTAAACGCTGAGTTAAACGCTGAGTTAAACACGAGTTAAACACAAGTTAAACGCTGAGTTAAACACGAGTTAAACACAAGTTAAACGCTGAGTTAAACACGAGTTATACACGAGTTAAACACTGAGTTTAACACGAGTTAAACACTGAGTTAAACGCGAGTTAAACACGGGTTAAACACGAGTTAAACACGGGTTAAACACTGAGTTAAATACGAGTTAAACACGAGTTAAACACTGAGTTAAACACTGAGTTAAACACTGAGTTAAACACGGGTTAAACACGAGTTAAACACGAGTTAAACACGAGTTAAACACGAGTTAAACACTGAGTTAAACACGAGTTAAACACTGAGTTAAACACGAGTTAAACGCTGAGTTAAACACGAGTTAAACACGAGTTAAACACTGAGTTAAATACGAGTTAAACACGAGTTAAACGCTGAGTTAAACACGAGTTAAACGCTGAGTTAAACGCTGAGTTAAACACGAGTTAAACACGAGTTAAACGCTGAGTTAAACGCCGAGTTAAACGCCGAGTTAAACGCCGAGTTAAACGCCGAGTTAAACGCCGAGTTAAACGCCGAGTTAAACGCCGAGTTAAACGCCGAGTTAAACGCCGAGTTAAACGCCGAGTTAAACGCCGAGTTAAACGCCGAGTTAAACGCCGAGTTAAACGCCGAGTTAAACACCGAGTTAAACACGAGTTAAACACGAGTTAAACACGAGTTAAACACTGAGTTTAACACGAGTTTAACACGAGTTAATCGCTGAGTTAATCGCTGAGTTAATCGCCGAGTTAATCGCCGAGTTAAACGCCGAGTTAAAACTGAATAAAAGAATATAGTAAATATAAGTAAATAAATATAATAAAAATATAATGAAAATATAGAAAAAAAGGTAGAAAAGGAAAATATAAATAAATAAAAATCCAATAAATAGGATAAATTAATCCAGATATATTAACTACACAGATTTTTTATTTATTTTTTATTTATTTTTTAAACGTCTGTTTGCAGGATGCAAATAAATGACAGATTTATCTTTTTCTGTAATATATATTTATATTTATTTATTTAGAAATGCTTGAAAAATATAGAACATTTTAATGTATTTCTCTCTGGTTTCATAACCTGTTTAAAGCTCCTTTTAGTAACTTTAACATAAATTAAATGCATATAACTACAAGTATATTTAACACTATGCATCAGCCAGATTTATTCATTTCATAATGAATTCACCAGATTAATCAGTGTTTTAAACTGACCAACGTTCTTCTGAGATATTAATGATGATGCTATAAAATGGAATAAAACCTAATTCTGTTTTTTTCTCGTTTTTTCCAGATATTCTCAGCCGCTTCACGAGGAAATCGCTCTGCACAAGAGGCTGAAACACAGGAACATCGTCCAGTATCTGGGATCCATGAGTCAGGACGGATTCATCAAGATCTTCATGGAGGAGGTTCCAGGAGGTAAAATCCAGATTATTTCAGCTTTTAATGCTGCGAAACCTTAAAAAACACAAAAAGGAATCATAGGATGTAATCTACAGAGACAAATCTGAAAGGAACTCTCCATTATTTGACTATAAGAGACACATTTTAATTATAATCAGGGTTTATACTTTAATTAATGCATTTACAAGTGTGAAAATGTCTTGTTTTGGGTATAAATCGTCCAATATTAAGTAGAATTAGACTCAGATTATCTTAAAAAATCAAGGAAAATTAAATTATCTGCCAGTAAAATAAGATAATTCTGCTCAATTTTGGTCTAATTGTACAAAAATAAGATGTTTTCATGTGAATTAGCTCATTAAATGTTAAATTTAACAGATTCATATGACAAATGGAGCTGGTTTGGTTTGTGCACATGTTTTTTGTGCATTTTCAAAGTAAAACTGAGTTTTTTTTGGTTATTAAGACTATTTCTTATTATTCTAATAATCATAAACAGACACTTGATTGAAGGAGATTTGTTCATTAACATGTTAAGATGTTAAAAACTATACAAATATCACTTTAAAGTCCATATAGAACAGATAAAAAGTGAGTATTTCAATCTGAAGGCTGATATCATTTCCCGGAGATTTCAAAATAAAAGCATTTCATTTTGCAAACGGAGGAATTTTAACAGATTCAAACAGATTTAAAACTAGTTTAGATTAAAATAGATTTAGATTTTCTGTTAATTTATTATATTAGCATTTAATTATAATACTCATATTTATCATCATTAATTTATGAATTAATTCCATTAGAGGATGGAGGTGGGGTCCAAATTCTTTGACAAATCTAAGCATTTAAACACAAATTAAATTAATTTTATAATTTGTAATTCAGTAACTACTTTAGTTTGATTTTGCTCTCAAATAAAAGCAGATTTCTGGAATTTAAATCTATAATTTCCTACTTTTTCTATCCTCAACCTCCTGTAGGACGGAGAATTCCTGCTTTAAAACAAAATGACACCACTGTTTAGAAAATTGGTTAAAAAAACAAGCGTTTGCCTGAAAATCTCCGGCTTTAAGATGTTGATAAGATGGAAAATTCCTTTCAAAGCGTCTGATGATGTAATTTAAAGACTAAATATTGGAAATGGAAATAAAACAGGCTGCAGACGTTAATGGTTCCTTGAAAGAGACGAGTTGAGGAAGTTCTGCCTTCACTTTCAAATCCGCGTTTTCCAAGTCTACGTCTGTGTGTGTGTGTGTGTGTGTGTGTGTGTGTGTGTGTGTGAGTGTGAGTGTGTGTGATTGTGTAAGTCACAGGAAGTGTTTTCTTCAGGAAGTGGGTGGATTCATCCTGCCTCATCGCAGAAAAATCTCCAACAACAACAACGTGCTGCAACAAATCTGAACAAATCGAATTAGTCGAGTAGAAATTCTATTTATTTCCAACTAAATCAGAGAAAATCAGAGAATTAACACTAATATTTTAGGTTTAAATTCACAAAATACACTGAAATCTACTGAATAAAGATGAATTTTATTTTTAAGATATTTTAAAAGCCGGGAAACACAGAATTATTTTATTCTACTGGCAGATAATTTCGCTTATTTCAAGTTTTTTTGTCATAATTTGGTTTTGTTTTAGGAAAACAATAGTAATATATTTGTATTTAAAAATAAAACTGAAATTTTAAGTTTTGATCTTAAATTCTGAGAAATATGTCAACATATTTAAAATATTAATTTATATTAAATAAATATTAAATATTTATTTTTAATTTTAGTTTAACATGTTTAAATATCATATTAATATTTTTAAAATATTATTAATATATATTATATTATTTTTATAATATTACTATTTTAAAAAAGTGTACATGTTTTTTTATGTTTAATTTTATTTGATTTTATTTATAATTTTATAGTATTTTTATTTATTTATAATTTTATTTAATTTTAATTAATTAATAAAAATGTAATTAATTAATTTAATTTATTTAATTAATTAAACTTTTTTTAAATGTATCTTTTTAATGTTTTATATAAAACACTTTGTTATTGAAATGTGTTAGAAATAAAGTTTCCTTGTCTTATAGCTGTTTAAAGTTAATTATTCTAGTTTTAATCTTCCAGTTTTACTCCAGTTTATTATTAATAACTTTATTTAATTTTAATTAATACAATTTTTCCCCTTTTATAATCAACTTTTTTTTAAATGTATCTTTTTAATGCTTTATATAAAACACGTTGAATTACTTTGTTATTGAAATGTGTTATAAATAAAGTTTCCTTGTCTTATATCAGTTTTACTCCAGAAACAAAAAAAAACTATTATCATTACTATTATTATTAATAATTTTATTTAATTTTAATTAATTTTTTCCCCTTTTTTAATCACCTTTTTTTTAATGTATCTTTTTAATGCTTTAACTTTAAACAGCTATAAGACAAGGAAACTTTATTTATAGCACGTTTCAATAACACAATGTTTTATATAATTATTCTAGTTTTAATCTCGCAGCAACTAAAATAACGTCTCTACTTGCAGGTTCAGTCTCTAATAATCACCTTTTTTCCTCCTCTAAGGTTGTTTTTCCAGTATAAATATTTATTTCTGATAATTTAATAACAATAAACCCTGTTTCCTGCAGGAAGTCTGTCGTCTCTGCTGCGTTCTAAGTGGGGTCCGCTGAAAGATAACGAAGCGACCATCATCTTCTACACCAAACAGATCCTGGAAGGACTCAAATATCTCCATGACAACCAGATAGTTCACAGAGATATAAAGGTGGATATTACTATTAATGTTCTATTAACTTATTATAATTATTATTATTATAATATTTCTGTTTTTTTGCTGCAGGGTGATAACGTCCTCATCAACACCTACAGTGGAGTCCTCAAGATTTCTGACTTTGGAACCTCCAAACGTTTGGCAGGAATTAACCCGTGTACTGAAACGTTCGCTGGTGAGAATGAAATTAATTTAATATCAATTAATTATTCCATCAGAGATTCTCTTTAGAACGGGATTACGATGCTTAGATACAAGAAAACAGCTAAATAAAGAGAATTAAAGGATAAAAAAATACCTAATAAAAATAAATGAGATTTTCAGATTAAAAGCATAAAAAACATGAATAAGATAAATAAAATACACACAAGACAAATGCATAAACATATATTTAAGGTGGAATTTTCAGTTTTATTATAGAAAGCATGTTATTACCTACATTATAAGTATAATAAAAATGATTATGATGAATATTAGTCTTTACTAGTATTCACTTTCTCATCTAATTAGTTTCTCATCTCTTGATAATGTTGGTTTTACTGTTTTCGGTTAATATTTTCAGATGATTTGGTGTATTTTCCTGACACACGTGTGTGTTTTCCCATCAGGAACTCTGCAGTACATGGCTCCAGAGATCATCGACCAGGGTCCCCGTGGTTACGGTAAACCTGCAGATATCTGGTCTCTGGGCTGCACCATCATAGAGATGGCGACGGGAAAAACGCCGTTCCATGAGCTGGGGAGTCCTCAGGCCGCCATGTTCAAGGTAGAAACACAGGAAATTAACACTTTAACTTGTCTTAACCTGGTAAAATCCAAGGCTTTGACTTTTACCTGGATCTGTGATTTGTTTGTCCGTCTGAGCGTTGTTAATAAAGTTTTATTACGGTTTAGTGGATGTTTTATTGATGATTTCAGTGGTTTTCATGATTGTATTTTAGTTATATAGTTTAATTCCCATCAGAAACTATTGTTAGTTATTGATGATCATGAATTTGTGTTTAAAATTAACAGTTAGTGGTGATTTTTAATTCAAAATCCTAATTAATTAGACGTATTTTCAGCAAATTCTTAGTACTTTACTTTGTTAATACTGATGCATCAGTGTATATTAGTATAGGTTTTTTACTTTAATGACTTTTATAATATAAAAGTTTATAATATATTCTTCATATTCTGGAATAATTGACCTTTGAACTCTTATCTTATTAAGTGAACTTTGCATTCCACATTTCTGATTTAGGTCAGTTTGTTCTTGTTTTAAGTTTTAAATAAAGTATTTTTAATCATTTTTTTCCAATATTCTAACTATATTTAAATAAAGTATTTCTATAATTTTAAGCTTTAATTTAACCTTTAATTTTCTGTTCAGATACTTATGATCCAAATTAATGGAATTTATTAATTGATTTTTCATTACAGATATTTTTTTTCAGATTTTCTTGTCTTGTTTTAAGTTTTAAATAAAATATTCATAAATAAAGTAGATGTTTTTTTAATATTCTAATTGTATTTGAATAAAGTAAATAATATAATAAAATAAAATGTCATCATTTTTAAGTAGAGTAAGTTTTCATGTAGAATTATCTTATTCTATTCATGATATTTATAATAAAATATTTAAAAAATTAGATAAAAAATAAAAAATATGAGATTAAAATATGAAGTAAAAAAAAAATAGTCACAAATATGAGATAAAAAGCAAAACTATTAGTTGGAAAAGGGCAAAATATGATATATATAGTTTAGTTTAATATATTATCAGTAGTAGAGACTATTTAGATATTTAATTTATTCATGATTATTTAATTGTCTCCTTTATAATCTCCTTTTTGGGTGTTTTCAGTGGGATTTCTATCATTTTATGGACTAATACATATATTTTTTCCAATATTCTAACTCTATTGTCTCTATAATTCCAGGTTTAAGTCCAGTAACCTTTGTGTTTGTAGAGATATTCATCATTTATCATCGTTTCCAGCAGTAAAACTGATAAATAATGTAAATACCGTCCGTTTCCTGTGAGGTGGGGATGTTTAAGATCCATCCGAAGGTTCCTGAGTGCATGTCCCACGAGGCCAAGGACTTCATCATGAACTGCTTCGTACCGAATCCTGACGACAGAGCGACGGCTGCTGAGCTGCTGCTGGACTCCTTCCTCAGGTCTTCACCCAGGAAGAAGAAGATCCAGCAGGAACCAGAACCCAGAGAGTCCTCCTCCGCTGGTGAGACCCTTTAAATCCACAGCACTGCATCAATTCATGTAATAATTGTCAACTAATCAATTAATTGATTGAGGCAGACTGTATTGTTGCTAAAGGTGATTTAGGACCATAAACACGGATATTTGTTGTGAATAAACCATGAAAATTTAAATATTAAACTGGGAAAACAGTCAGAATAGGGGCCCTTCAAAATAAAAGCATGCTCAAAATTCCAGAAGTCCAAATTCTCTGGTTCCAGCTTCTCTTCTCTGATTATTTCCTGGTTTCTTTATTCTCTATAATAATAAACTGATGATCTTTGGGTTGTGGACTGATAATTTTTAGCATGCTTTTATTTTGAAGGGCCGTATTTTGACTGTTTTCCCAGTTTAATATTTAAATTTTCATGGTTTATTCATAACAAATAGCTGTGTTTATGGTCCTAAAGCAGCTTTAGCAACAATACAGTCTGCCTCAATCAATTAATTGATTAATTAAATATTAAACTGGGAAAACAGTCAAAATAGGGGCCCTTCAAAATAAAAGCATGCTCAAAATTCTCCATGTCCAGACCAACAGTTACAACCCAAAGATCATCAGTTTATTATTATAGAGAAGAAACCAGGAAATAATCAGAGAAGAGAAGCTGGAACCAGAGAATTTGGACTTCTGGAATTTTGAGCATGCTTTTATTTTGAAGGGGCCCTATTTTGACTGTTTTCCCAGTTTAATATTTACATTTTCATGGTTTATTCATAACAAATAGCTGTGTTTATGGTCCTAAATCACCTTTAGCAACAATACAGTCTGCCTCAATCAATGAATTGATTAGTTGCCAATTATTACATGAATTGATCAATGGATTGGAGTCATTTATTAATAAGAAAACATCCAAATTCTCTGGTTCCAGCTTCTCTTCTCTGATTATTTCCTGGTTTCTTTAGTCTCTATAATAATAAACTGATGATCATTGGATTATGGACAAAAAAAGACATTTTTACTATCAATTATATTGTTCCAATAATCAATAGATGAATCTAATATCAGAAGAATCATTTTTTTGAAGGTTGGTGCATCTTTAATTTGACTATTTTTGCTAAATAAACGTGTTTTTTATTATTTTTAAAGCCACATGTCTCAGTTGTGATGATAATTTTCTGATATTCCTGCAGCAGAATACCAGCGCAGCCTCTCAGTTCCCGTCTCCATCCTGGTGGAGGACACCGACACCGACTCGTACTCGGACTCCATCGACTTGTCCTGTTCCCTGGACCTGAGGTCTTCAACCAGAGCAGCAGAGACGTCCGAGATCCTCCTCCCTAATAATCATCATCATCATAAAAACAGCAGCAGCTTCCTGCCGTGAGTCATTCACCTTCTATACAACAACATTTCCTGAAAAACTGTGACATTAAATCCATGTTTTTACAGGTAGGTGGGAAAAGGGGGCTTTTATTTTGAAGGACATACAATTTATGAGGTCACATGACCAAGGGTACCCTGTTTTCCTTAGTTTTTTCCCCGAAAAAACTTTGACAATCCAGTAATTACAAAGTCAAGTAAGAATCTCTACTTTTGGTTAACTTGAGTAAAGAAGGAGGAAGAATAAACATGATAAAAAGATTATTAGACATTATAAAATAATAAAATAAATTAATGAAATAATAACTCATTAATACAGGAATGAGATAATCCTTTTCAACCACATCAGACAATGACTTTTCATTCAGTTGTTAATAAAGTTATTACAATTTTTTTGTATTGGTCCATATTTCCAATTAAGACTAATAGAGACGAATAAAAGACTTTAATTTTGAAGGTCATTAATTTTTTCATTTACATGTATGTATATATATATTATAATATTAATTATATCAGATATTTCTCCATTAATTTCCTTCTTGTATATTAGTTAGTTAATTAGTAGTGTGATGCTAACTAGTAGCAGCTACTGGTTAGTAAACAGCGTGCTATGCTAAATTCAATGTATTTCCATATAGCAACAATATTCAAATGTGTAAAATTCCTAGTGTACACTCTTATATTTCCTACATATATCTATTATTTCGGCCGTTTTAACTAATAAAACATTTAAAATGAGTAATATTCCGTGTAATAGAGGTTAAGCAGGAAGTGAAAGTCTGATCTCGGGCTGCAGCATCTTCTCATCGCTGATTAAACCACATACAGTTTGCAGTTTTGTCAGTTTTGTTGCAGTTGGTGAATCAACTTCCTGTTGATGCAGCGAAGTCGGTCGATGCCACTTTATCAGACGCCTGCGTCTCTGATGCATCTTCATGTTATAAAGCTGTAAATCACAGGTGTTTATTGAGCTGTGGCTTCACATCATCACTGAGTTTTCCTGTGGTTTTCATGCTTAACCTGATAAGTGAGTGGGTTTAATCTATTAGGTATTAAATCATCACTTTATACATAGAAAATATACATATATACGTAAATATTTGTATTAAACTCAATGTTACTGTTCCAGCATCAATATATATCATCAATATCCACATCATCAATACAATAAGACAATAGTTTAATAGAATATCAGTAGTAGAGACTATTTACATATTTAATGTAGATTTGAGCTGTTTGTGTGATTATTTAATCATCTTACAGAATATTTTCCTATTTTATTATAGGAATATACACTGGTTTATTATAGGGATATTCACTGGTTTATTATAGGGATATTCACTGGTTTATTATAGGGATATTCACTGGTTTATTATAGGGATATACACTGGTTTATTATAGGGATATACACTGGTTTATTATAGGAATATACACTGGTTTATTATAGGGATATTCACTGGTTTATTATAGGGATATACACTGGTTTATTATAGGGATATACACTGGTTTATTATAGGGATATTCACTGGTTTATTATAGGAATATACACTGGTTTATTATAGGGATATTCACTGGTTTATTATAGGGATATACACTGGTTTATTATAGGGATATTCACTGGTTTATTATAGGAATATACACTGGTTTATTATAGGGATATACACTGGTTTATTATAGGGATATACACTGGTTTATTATAGGAATATACACTGGTTTATTATAGGGATATTCACTGGTTTATTATAGGGATATTCACTGGTTTATTATAGGGATATACACTGGTTTATTATAGGGATATACACTGGTTTATTATAGGAATATACACTGGTTTATTATAGGGATATACACTGGTTTATTATAGGGATATTCACTGGTTTATTATAGGGATATACACTGGTTTATTATAGGAATATACACTGGTTTATTATAGGGATATACACTGGTTTATTATAGGGATATACACTGGTTTATTATAGGGATATACACTGGTATATTATAGGAATATACACTGGTTTATTATAGGGATATACACTGGTATATTATAGGAATATACACTGGTTTATTATAGGGATATACACTGGTTTATTATAGGGATATACACTGGTTTATTATAGGGATATACACTGGTGTATGTATTTAATATGTATTTTTTTCAATATTCTCACTACATTTACTCTATAACAGCAACATAAATAGATTCTGACTCTTCTCTAGTCGCCTCACATGTTGTAGATTCCAGGTTTCAGTCCAATAACCTTTATAGTTGTAGAGATATTCCACATTTATTATCATTTATAGCAGGAAGACCTGTTTTTCATGATGATGCGTTCACTGCCCTCTGCTGTCCAGGCTTCCTGAGGACTCCCCATCAGATATGAGCAGTCCAGCCTCGTCCTTTGAGAACATGGGTCTGTTCCTGTTGAGGAAGGACAGTGAGAGGAGGGCGACGCTGCACCGAGTCCTGACCGACTACATCAGCCACGTGGTGTCGTACATACAGGAAACTGTTCCTCAGGTCGGTAAAAACACAAGGAATCCACTTCTAGTTGGATTTTAGACATGTTTGCTGCGAGAGCTGCAGCGATCAGTCGATTAATTGATTAGTAGTTGAATTTTCAGCTTTGGGAAATGTTTTACATCAATTTATGATTTTTTTTTTTCTAATTATTATTATTACAGCATGCTGAGGGTTCTCCTCTGTCCGTGGACCACATCACTAAACTCATCATCTGCCTCAGAGATAACATCCACTCTCCAGACAGGAAGCAGATGACCAGTCTGCTGCTGCAGCTCCGGGCTGAGCTCCTCGCTGCTGCAGTTCCTCTGAACAACCTGCAGGTGGTGCTGTTCAGCTTCCAGGATGCTGTAGGTTCACTCAATATACACTGGTTTATTATAGGGATATACACTGGTTTATTATAGGGATATACGCTGGTTTATTATAGGGATATACACTGGTTTATTATAGGGATATTCACTGGTTTATTATAGGGATATTCACTGGTTTATTATAGGGATATACACTGGTTTATTATAGGGATATTCACTGGTTTATTATAGGGATATTCACTGGTTTATTATAGGGATATACACTATTTTATTATAGGGATATACACTGGTTTATTATAGGGATATACACTGGTTTATTATAGGGATATACACTATTTTATTATAGGGATATACACTGGTTTATTATAGGGATATACACTGGTTTATTATAGGGATATACACTGGTTTATTATAGGGATATTCACTGGTTTATTATAGGGATATACACTGGTTTATTATAGGGATATACACTGGTTTATTATAGGGATATACACTGGTTTATTATAGGAATATACACTGGTTTATTATAGGGATATACACTGGTTTATTATAGGAATATACACTGGTTTATTATAGGGATATACACTGGTTTAATATAGGGATATACACTGGTTTATTATAGGGATATTCACTGGTTTATTATAGGAATATTCACTGGTTTATTATAGGGATATACACTGGTTTATTATAGGGATATTCACTGGTTTATTATAGGGATATTCACTGGTTTATTATAGGAATATTCACTGGTTTATTATAGGAATATTCACTGGTTTATTATAGGAATATTCACTGGTTTATTATAGGGATATACACTGGTTTATTATAGGGATATACACTGGTTTATTATAGGGATATACACTGGTTTATTATAGGGATATACACTGGTTTATTATAGGGATATTCACTGGTTTATTATAGGGATATACACTGGTTTATTATAGGAATATTCACTGGTTTATTATAGGGATATACACTGGTTTATTATAGGGATATACACTGGTTTATTATAGGGATATTCACTGGTTTATTATAGGGATATTCACTGGTTTATTATAGGGATATACACTGGTTTATTATGGGAGCTAAAATATATTTAAAAAAACTTTCTTTGGTTTAATTTAGTCTATTTTCATTCAGTTCATGAGGTTCTGGAAAACGTTTTGGAGGTTTTAAAAATGTTTTAGAGGTTCTAGAAGAAGTTTTAGAAGGTTTTAGTGGTTCTGGAGGAACTTTTATGGACTTTAGGGAAGTTTTAAAGTTTAATGATCTGTTTTCATTCTCAGGTGAAGAAGGTTTTGCGGCAGCAGCAAGTTAAACCTCACTGGATGTTTGCTCTGGATAATCTGCTGAGACAAGCAGTTCAGGAGGCCATTACTGTGCTGCTCCCAGGTAAAACACACCTGTGTATGTGTGTATATATATATATATATATATATATATATATATATATCATATCTCATATAAAGTTTTAAGTTTTCATTATCTTTAAACCAGAATCCTCAAAATTACAAGAAATTAAGGCTTGAAATTATTCATTCTGTAATAAATCTATATAAATTGATTTTCACTTTCTGAAAAGATTGATAAAAAAAATACAATATCCTAAATATATATTATTATATACTAAATATATATTATATATAAGTACTTTTACTTTTACTTTACCTACAGTACATTTAGCTGGTAATACAGTAATTTTACTGTATATTTTATTTTTTATTATTATTATAGTTATTTTTAATATTAATATTTACAAAAAATATTTTATATATTTTAAATATTATGTAACATTTATTACATTTTTTAAATAGTATTTATTTGTATTAAAATATTATTTATTTTATTTTTAGTATTATTTATTTTTTAAAAAATATAATATTATTAAAATATTATTTTGACTTTTTATTTATTGAAGAAAATATTTTAGCTTTTATTTTAAATATTATATATTCATTTTTATATATTCTAAAATATTATCTGTTTTGTTTTTATTGATTTATTTGTTTAAGAAAATATTTTAAGTAAGTTTAATTTAATTTTTTTAATTTTAATTTTTAAGTTTAATTTAATTTTAAGTTTCATTTTTTTATTTTAATTTTTTAATAATTTTAATTTAATAATTTTTATATATTTTTTATATTTTTATATGTATTTAGATTTTATTTTTATATATTATATTATATATATTATATTTAATATTTTTAGGTTTTTACTTTCTTTTATCTTGTTAATAAAGGAACTGAATATTTCTTCCACCACTGTTTTACTTCATGACAAAAATATAATAATTATTTTATTAGATTATTTTATTTTATTAATTTATTTATATGTAAATTCTCATTTATTTAAAATATATTTATTTCTAAACTTGTATTATTTGTCTCTTTTCTCCCAGAGCTGAAGCTGCAGCTCCAGTCGTCTTTTGAGATCGAAGACAACTTTCCAGAGGACTTGGAGACTCCTGTTGAACTGACTCCTGTCCTGGTCCCAGACCAGCAGGAGGATCCACTAGCCCAGGACCCCGAGACCCCGGCTGCAGCCACCAGCCCCAGATCCCCCACAGACCTGGTCCTGAACCCCAACTGTCCCCTCAGCGACAAACTCAGGGACCTGAGGCTGGAGACCAAGAGGTGGGAGATGGTTTTAGTAGAGAGAGGACGGTGGTTTATGAGAATCCAGAGATATTTCCTGATATTTCCGTGTTTCAGGCTCCTGATTCAGCTGAGTGAGAAGGAGAAAGTTTACCAGGACCTGCTGAGGAGTTCGGTTCAGAGGAAACAGGATCAGATCGATGCTCTGAGGAACGCTGCAGCTGCTGAAGGTCCAGATATTAACACAGATATTAATAAAAATATGATAAATCTGTTAAAATACTAGAACAGGTGGTTCTAAAGGTGATGCATCTGGTTTTTATTGATGTTTAAGGTTCCTCCAAAGAGTTGAGCTGTGAGAGAATATCGATTTTTATTATTGGTTTAATTTGGTCTTAGATCTTCTCAAAGGAAGTTTTGAGGAGGTTTTTGAAGTTTTGAGGAGGTTTAAGAGGTTCTGAAGGACGTTTTAGTGGTTTCAGAAGTAGTTTGAATAGTTTTGGAGGACGTTTTAGAGGCTTTGAAGGTTCTAAAGGTAAATTTAGATGTTTTGGAGGAGGTTTTGAAGCAGGTTTTAGAGGTTCTGGGTGAGGTTTTGGACTAAGTCTTAGTAGTTTTGGAGTTTAGATGTTTTGTAGGAGGTTTTAGAGGTTCTGGAGGAGGTTTTCGATGTTTTGGAGGAAGTTTGGGAGGTTTTGGAAGAAGTTTTAGCAGTTCAGGCTGAAATTTTGTATGTTTTGGAGGAAGTTCTAGAGATTTTGAGAAGATTTCAGAGGTTCTGAAATAAGTTTTAGTGGTTCTGAGTGAGATTTTGGAGGTTTTATAAACGTTGTAGTGGTTTTACAAATACTATGGAAGTTTTGGAGGAAGTTTTTGAGGTTTTGAGGAGGTTTAAGAGGTTCTGAAGGAAGTTTTAGTGGTTTTGGAGGACATTTTGGAGGTTTTGAGCAAGTTTTAGAGGTTCTGGGTGAGGTTTTGGAGTAAGCCATAGTAGTTTTGGAGGCCGTTTTACTGGTTTTGGAGGAAGTTCTAGAGGTTTTAAGGAGATTTCAGAGGTTCTGAAATAAGTTTTAGTGGTTCTGGGTGAGATTTTGGAGGTTTAAAGATGTTTTATGGAAGTTTTTGAGGTTTTGGAGGTTCTGAAGGAAGTGATTTCAGAAGAAGTTTGAGTAGTTTTGGAGGGAGTTTTAGCGGCTTTGAACACGTTTTGGAGGTTCTAAAGGTAAATTTAAATGTTTTGGAGGAGGTTTTGGAGCAAGTTTTAGAGGTTCTGGGTGAGGTTTTGGAGTAAGTCTTGGTCTCTCTGGTTTTGGAGGCCGTTTTACTGGTTTTGGAGGTTTTGAGAAGATTTCAGAGGTTCTGAAATAAGTTTTAGTGGTTCTGGAAGAAGTTTGAGTAGTTTTGGAGGGAGTTTTAGGAGTTTTGAACAAGTTTTGGAGGTTCTACAGGTAATTTTAGATGTTTTGGAGGGGGTTTTAGAAGTTTTGAAGGAAGTTTCTAGTTCTAGAGGTTTTAAGGAGATTTCAGAGGTTCTGAAATAAGTGGTTAGTGGTTCTGGCTGAGATTTTGGAGGTTTAAAGAAGTTTTAGTGGTTTTAGAGATTTTATGGAAATTTTGGGGGGAGTTTTTGAGGTTTTGAACAAGTTTTGGAGGTTCTAAAGGTAAATTTAGAGTTTTAGAGGTTCTGGGTGAGGTTTTGGAGTAAGTCTTAGTAGTTTTGGAGGCCGTTTTACTGGTTTTGAAGGCCGTTCTAGAAATTTTGAGAAGATTTCAGAGGTTCTGAAATAAGTTTTAGTGGTTCTGGAAGAAGTTTGAGTAGTTTTGGAGGAAGTTTTAGGAGTTTTGAACAAGTTTTGGAGGTTCTAAAGGTAATTTTACATTTTTTGGAGGAGGTTTTGGAGGAAGTTTTAGAGGTTTTGGAAAAGGTTTTAGTGGTTCTGGGTGAGATTTTGGAGATTTTAGAGATTTTATGGACATTTTGGAGACAGTTTTTGAGGTTTTGGAGGTTCTGAAGGAAGTTTTAGTGGTTTTGGAAGAAGTTTGAGTAGTTTTGGAGGAAGTTTTAGCGGCTTTGAACAAGTTTCGGAGGTTTTAAAGGTAATTTTAGATGTTTTGGAGCAAGTTTGAGAGGTTCTGGAGGTTTTAGCCATTTCAGAGGAAGTTTTGGAAGACGTTTTAGTGGTTCTGGGTGAGGCTTTGGAGGTTTTAGGGAAGTCCTAGTGGTTTTGGAGGACGTTCCAGAGGTTTTGAGAAGATTTCTGAAATAAATTTTAGTGGTTCTGGTAGGGGTATGGAGGGTTTGGCGGAAGTTTTAGAGGTTTTGAGGAGGTTTTAAATGTTCTGAGGTTTTAAAGGTTTTCTGTCTTCTGTAACACGTGATCTCTCTACAACACAGAATGTCGCCTGACTTCACAGAAAAGCTCAGATCCAGACGTGAAGGCGATGGTTCGCTGGCTCAAACAAGTTCCTGTAGATCAGGACACCATCGATAAGGTAAAGTAAAGTCTTCTCTCACCTTTCTGCTGTTTCTCCTGAAGCCGGTGGCTGGTTCTCATCATGTGATCCTGTCCTGTAGCTCTGCTGTCACGAGTTCACCTTGGACTCTCTGCTCTTCATGACCTGCAGGGACGACCTGATGTACTGTGGAATCAGGTGAAACTGCCTCAACTCATCAGCCTCAAACTTTCTCAAACACAGGAAACGTAGGAAGGGATTAAACTCAAACAGACACTGGGGAAAATGTGTCGTAGTTTCACCAGGAGTTGATAGTTTAACAGAATAAAACTGCAGCGATGGGTTGTTTGGGTCATTAAATGTTTCTCAAAACTGAAGATTCAACCTAAAATGTCTTTTTTTGTCCACAACCCAAAGATCATCAGTTTATTATTATAGAGACTAAAGAAACCAGGAAAAATTCTGTTATTTTACACCAAAAATCCCCTACGATGTTAATTAATAATAATTAATTAGTATTGGTGTTAATAATTGATAATTAATTAATTGCTGTTTCAGAGGAGGGATGCTGTGTCGGGTCTGGGCGGCCATCATCGCCCGCAGGAAGACTCAGATCATCGAGGACGATGGCGAGGACACGCCTCTTTAACGGTAAAGACACGCCCCTTTTCCAATGAGGCCACGCCTTTTTAATTGCGAAGACACGCCTCTTTGGCAAAGAGATGCCTCTAAACGGCAAGGACACGCCCCTTTAACGAGGACACACCTTGTTAACATCATGGACACACCTCTTAAACGGCAAGGACACGCCCCTTTAACAAGGACACACCTCGTTATCATGGACACACCTCTTAAACGGCAAGGACACGCCCCTTTAACGAGGACACACCTAGTTACCTGTGAAAACACGCCTCTAAAACGGAAAGGACACGCCCCTTTACCATTGAGGACTCTTTAGGGACAAGGACACACCTCCTTAATGGCGAAGACACGCCCCTTTACAGATAAGACCACACCTTTTTAACTGCCTCTTTGTCAAAGAGATGCCTCTAACAGCAAGGACATGCCTCTTTAATGAGGACACACCTTGTTACCTGTGAAGACACGCCTCTAAAACGGAAAGGACACGCCCCTTTACCATTGAGGACTCTTTAGGGACAAGGACACACCTCCTTAATGGCGAAGACACGCCCCTTTACAGATAAGACCACACCTTTTTAACTGCCTCTTTGTCAAAGAGATGCCTCTAACAGCAAGGACACGCCTCTTTAATGAGGACACACCTTGTTACCTGTGAAGACACGCCTCTAAAATGGAAAGGACACGCCTCTTTTCCATTGAGGACTCTTTAGGGACGAGGACACGCCCTTTTAAGGGCGAAGACACGCCTCCTTAACGGCAAAGACACGCCCCTTTACAGATGAGGCCACACCTCTTTAACAGCCATGCGTGGCGTAACAGGCCACGCCCATTTAATGGTGAGGCCACGCCCCTTTAAAACAGCTGACATATTGACTGACAGGCTGGTCCTGGATCATCTGGACAATGAGACTCTACGAGGAACCTAAAGACTGTTTTTGTGTTTTATTTTTTTTTTTAAACACTGACTATTTCTTCCATTTTCTGGTCATGTAAAGTAAAAGCAATAATTTGTACTTTGAATTTAGATTTTCAGAACATTTTTATACATTTGCTCAGGGTTAGTTAGTGGGATGATGAATACTAGTTAAAGTTTAACAACATGTAGTTAAGTTATTGAGAGGAAACTGTATTTAAGGTGAATTTAGCTGCATTTTAGGGAGAAAAATATTGATTATTTTACTGTGAATGGTTTTTTCATTGAAATATTAAACAGTGAATCACTCAGTGTGTTCGTGTGTGTGTGTGTGTGTGTGTGTGTGTGTTCTGTTATTTGAAGGCAGTGATTATTGTTTTTAAGTGAGTGACGAAATCTGTAAGAAACGATGAGGTGGTGAAAAATTCCACATGTGTTTCCTCATCTGTTTTTACCATGTTGACGTCTCCATAGAAACAGTGTGTGTGTGTGTGTGTGTGTGTGTGTGTGTGTGTGTGTAATCTTCTGAATATTTCCTTATTTTTAACAGCTAAAAGACTTTCTAGGGAATAATTTTATCTGATTTAGTTGTAGTAGTTCTATATTATATTAAATATAATCTACATTTAACAAGTAATACTGCTATTAAAACCTAACTCTCATATATAATATTTAATGTACAAATCATAGATAATACATTAAAAATCATATATATAAAGTAAATATTTCTGTTAATCAATTAACTTTGTATTTAAGAAAAAAAAGTCTTATCTTAAATTATAATAATATAATACTATTATATATAGATAATTGTGATTAATGTGAGTTTCTATAATTATTGATTCAAACTGTTTTAGGATCAAATCAGATAAATTATGAATTAATATCTGAAGGTTAAACTCATAAAAGTTGACTTTAATCCAGGAAACTTGTATAAATTCTCTCGTTTTCCTCTTTTCATCCCTCTGTTCTTCCTCTTCTCTAAATCCCTCCATCTCTGCCGTCTGGGGGCGGAGCTAAACCACTAACGAGGCGACGTTCATAACGAGGGGATTTAACGAGGTGACGTTTATAACGAGGAGGATTTCAGCAGAGACTTTTGGGGGATTGAGGACGTGGACCTGGGTCCAGAACATCAAGGATTATTGGAATTATTTCATTTCATAATGAGAAACGGTTGCATGAAATTAATTAATCTAACTCCAGATATATTTTAAGTTGATTCTAATTAAACTTTTTAAACTGATTCTACATATTTTCTTTCAGTTCTTGCAGAATAATTATTTTGAGTAGAATTTACTTTATTTTTCTAAGAGATTTTCTACTTTATTATTATTATTATTAAAAATCCAGCACATTTCACACATTCTGCCCCTCAGCTTCCAAATCTGGTTAATTAGCGACTCAGAGCTGTTTTATAACATCTCGTTAGCAGCAGAATCACTAACGAGCTGCTGCTGTTCATCCTGCAGGATTCACACATGCTCATTATTTAGTCTCCAGGTTTTTACTGTGAGAAAATAGAAAAATAAATCAAATATCATCACATGACACTAGATTCCAGGCTTATTCTAACATTTCAATTCACTTCTTTCTTTCTTATGTAAAAACCCAGTTTATTCTTTAATTATAAGATTTAATTAACTCACATTAGAGCTGAGATTCATCAGAATCTGTTTATTCTCAGATTTTGTCTGAATCATTTGATGCAGCATCTGTTATTTTTATGGGTTTTTATATAAAAATAAATAATCTCACTAGAATTAACTAGAAGACAATAGTTGTGTTTTATATGGAAGCTTTTACGCTTTTATTTTGCCGCTGTGGCATCTGAAAATACGAGTTTTCTAGTTGGTAATAGAACAGAAATAGAACAGTGTTATTACACACACACACACACACACACACACACACACACACACACACACACACTTAAACCAGTTCATTTGTGTGGTTTATAGATTAATCCTGGCTGTAATCCAGAGAGTTGAATTAAAACCAATAATCTGTGTGTGTGTGTGTGTGTGGGCATGTGTGTGTGTGTGCATGTGTGTGTGCATGTGTGTGTGTGTGACCTCATGACCTTTCACCCTTAGTTTCTGTTTTCTTTGTCACCTTCAGATCATCCATGTGACTAAAAATCAATGATTTTATCTCTTTCTTTCTTATATAAAAACACAGAAGAGTTATTGGGTGTTTATTATTATTATTATTATTATTATTATTATTATTATTATTATTATTGTTATAGTTTATATATAGATATTAATACGTGGATGTATTATAGACCTGGATATGCAGCTGATTTTCTTTATTGAACATTTTCTAACGTGGTCATCAAAGTAAATGACTTAAAGGTGAGTTTTGCACGTGTGATTTGCAGGTTTCATTGAAAAGTGCTTTAAAAATAAATGTATTATTATCATTATATAGTTTAATTTGCAGCAGATTTTCTTTTTTTTATTTGTTTGAAAAGAAAGACTTTAATCACAGGCCTCAAACTATTTTTTCAGTGAAAAAATTGTTGTTTCATAATTTAATAATTTAAAAAAAAGTCATAATACTGATAATTTTCTCAGAATTCTTATTGGTTTTCTAGAATAAATAAAAAAACTGCACCCCTTAATTATTTTTCAGTTTCCCTGATACATCACAGTAAAAATAAGATGAATTTCCTTCTTTTCCATTGTTGAATCTTTAGTTTTTTAGTCTTTTTTCCTTCACTCGTTGATGCTGCAGCTTTTATTCTCTGGTCAGTTTCCTCTTAATGAAGCTGAGGTCAAAGTGAAGACGCCTCATTCACCTTTTTACAGCCTCCTCCAGCTCCTCCTCCTCCTCATTGTTGGTCGTCATGGAGACGGCAGCAGGGAGGGATCTCCTTTTATTAAAGGGAGGAGGTGATTGGTGGAGGGGAGGGAGGTGTCTGTGGAGGAGGAGGAGGAGATAGCGAGGGGCCCTGGGGGGATCGGGGAGGACCGGGGAGGACCTGATCCACGTGCTCTGGTCCTGGTTCACGGCAACAACACGTTTCAGACTCATTACGTCATCGTCTGTAGAATCAGGGATGGAGGAGGGTAAAGCTGTGGAGTCACATTCCTGATGGAGGGAAAACTACAACGTTCCTGATGGAGGGAAATAAACTACAACATTCCTGATGGAGGGAAATAAACTACAACATTCCTGATGGAGGAAAACTACAACATTCCTGATGGAGGAAAACTACAACATTCCTGATGGAGGAAAACTACAACATTCCTGATGGAGGGAAACTACAACATTCCTGATGGAGGAAAACTACAACATTCCTGATGGAGGAAAACTACAACATTCCTGATGGAGGAAAACTACAACATTCCTGATGGAGGGAAAAAAACTACAACATTCCTGATGGAGGGAAATAAACTACAACATTCCTGATGGAGGAAAACTACAACATTCCTGATGGAGGGAAAAAAACTACAACATTCCTGATGGAGGGAAAAAAACTACAACATTCCTGATGGAGGGAAAACTACAACGTTCCTGATGGAGGAAAACTACAACATTCCTGATGGAGGGAAAAAAACTACAACATTCCTGATGGAGGGAAATAAACTACAACATTCCTGATGGAGGGAAAAAAACTACAACATTCCTGATGGAGGAAAACTACAACATTCCTGATGGAGGAAAACTACAACATTCCTGATGGAGGAAAACTACAACATTCCTGATGGAGGAAAAACTACAACATTCCTGATGGAGGAAAAACTACAACATTCCTGATGGAGGAAGAAAACTACAACGTTCCTGATGGAGGAAGAAAACTACAACATTCCTGATGGAGGAAAACTACAACATTCCTGATGGAGGAAGAAAACTACAACATTCCTGATGGAGGAAGAAAACTACAACATTCCTGATGGAGGGAAAAACTACAACATTCCTGATGGAGGGAAAACTACAACATTCCTGATGGAGGGAAAACTACAACATTCCTGATGGAGGAAAACTACAACATTCCTGATGGAGGAAGAAAACTACAACATTCCTGATGGAGGAAGAAAACTACAACATTCCTGATGGAGGGAAAAAAACTACAACATTCCTGATGGAAAAAAACTACAACATTCCTGATGGAGGGGAAAAAAACTACAACGTTCCTGATGGAAAAAAACTACAACGTTCCCGATGGAGGGGAAAAAAACTACAACGTTCCCGATAGAGGGGAAAAAAAACTACAACGTTCCCGATAGAGGGGAAAAAAAACTACAATGTTCCCGATAGAGGGGAAAAAAACTACAACGTTCCCGATAGAGGGGAAAAAAAACTACAACGTTCCCGATAGAGGGGAAAAAAACTACAACGTTCCCGATAGAGGGGAAAAAAACTACAACGTTCCCGATAGAGGGGAAAAAAACTACAACGTTCCCGATAGAGGGGAAAAAAACTACAACGTTCCCGATAGAGGGGGAAAAAAACTACAACGTTCCCGATGGAGGGGAAAAAAACTACAACGTTCCCGATAGAGGGGAAAAAAAACTACAACGTTCCCGATGGAGGGGAAAAAAACTACAACGTTCCCGATAGAGGGGAAAAAAACTACAACGTTCCCGATGGAGGGGAAAAAAACTACAACGTTCCCGATAGAGGGGAAAAAAACTACAACGTTCCCGATGGAGGGAAAAAACTATTTTTAGTCACATTTTTTTTTCCTTAGAATTCTGAGGTTTTTTTCTGGAATGAACAAAAAATACTTATCCCTTAAAAATTAAATTAAATTACACTTAATAAAATTTTAGAAAAACTGTATTTTTGGATTAATATTGGATCTTTTCGACATAAATGTGAACAGACGTGATCCCAGACATGATGGAGTTCAGCAGGAATCCTCTTATTTAAATAAAAGCTGATGAACTGGAGCAGAAAACAGACGTAAAAACACACGGAGCCTGAATTCTCTGACGTTTAAAGGAGGCGACGTCCTATAAAAGGATTTATGGAGATAGAATAAAAGCCTCAGAGTTATAGATATATGTTTATATACAGATGAATCATCATGTTCATCCTGATTATCGTCATAGTTTAGTCTGAATATAAAACGTTGCTGCAGGATTCAACATAATACATTTATTTAAATTAAATGAACATGACGAGTCTGATTAAATCAAACGACAGGAAACAACATGGTTTTTAATCATTTCATTCTCTGAATGAATGTGACCTTTGACCCTGTATAAACCTGCTAAAATAAATTCTACAAACACATTTCACCAGTGAATAAATCATAGATAATTAGTCTCATCTCCACTTTGTTGTTTGAGTCTCTGGTTTCTCTGGAAACGTCTCAACGTTCCTGTTCTTGTTGTTTATTGAGTCTGATGTGACATCAACATCAACAGGAAGTGACTCGAGACTCTGACGTTTTTCTTCAGAATAAAACCAGTCGGAGCAGTTTCCTTCTATGGAAGAGGTTTAACGCCATTTAAAAAAATAAAGTGTCATTTTCTTTTTATTCATTACAGAAAAAAAAGTTCTGATTTTAATTTGAGGGTTCTGACTTTTTTTTTTCCTTTAACGTATAATAAGAATTTTTACCATTTTTTTTTTTGAGAAAAAAGTTTAAAAAAGGGGGTAATTTTTTTTTTTATTTGTTCAGAACTGACTTTTTTAAAAAGGGAATAAACACTTTTTTTTATTCTTTCCAGAAAAAAGTCAGAATTCTGAGAAAAAAGTTAGAAAAAAAAATCGAACTTAAAAAAAATTTTACATCTTGAAAAATTTTGTAATAAAAAAAAATTTTACACCTTAATTTTTTTTTTCTCAAAAATCTTGACATTTTTCTGTGTTTTCTATAATGAATAAACTAAAGTAAGTGTAAAGTAAAATATTAAAATAAATGTTTATCTCTACATTTTTTCCTCAAAATTCTGAGAAAAAAAAATCTGTACAGAATAACAACAAAAATGGTTTAAAAAATTTTACCCCTTGAAAAAAAGTCTTAAAAATTCTTCATAAATGTATTATTTATTTATTTATTATTATTTATTTATTTATTTATTTATTTATTTATTTATTTATTTATTTATTTATTTATAATATGTATGTATGTATAAAAATATGTATATATATTTTTTTTACACCTTAGATTTTTTTCTATTAAATCTGATATTTTTCTCAGAATTCTGACTTTTTATGTAATGAATAAATCTATCTCTACATTTTTTTCCTAAAAATTCTGAGGAAAAAAAATCTGTTCTGAATAACAATAAAAATAAATAAAATTTTACCCAATGAAAAAATGTTTTAAATTAAAAAAAAATATATTTATTATTTTTTTTTTTAGAATTCTGCCTTTTTTCTTCTGGAATGATTTTTTTTTATTTTCAATTGAAAAAACTTTTTACCTGTTGAAATTGTTTCACTCCTTAATTTGTTTTTTCTCAGAATTCTGACTTTTCACATCCAGATTGATTAATTAATCATATTATTTCCATAGATTATTTCCTTTTCCTCGAGTTTTATTCTCTTTTTCTATCTTTTATTGTTTTTTCTTTCTCTCAGACTCGTATTTACTGATATAATCACATCATCTCAGAGGCAACGAGTTGATTCTTTGTGTTTTGAGCCTCTTTTTTTTGAGGATTTCGGACTTTAATAGTGTGTGTGTGTGTGTGAGAGTGTGTGTGTGTGTGTGTGTGGGGGGGGGGCTTCCTCCACTTCCTGTGAAGCTCTGAGGTCACAAAGTGTTTCTCTGATGGAGATAAAGCAGATTTACAGGTTTAATTCTATGAAATATAAACACACAGGAGGATCAGGATATAAATAATAAGGAAGGTGACGTCTCTGAAATATAAATGTGTGAATATCTGAGTTAAATCAGCAGACGACGCGCTGCATTTCATCACTTCTAAACCTAATTACAGCTGTTTTCTCCACATTGATGTGAAGCTGGATCATTGACTTTAAGTTATGCAGCTTTCTTCTCTTATCAGACCCCAAAACACTGAAATAAGTCAAAGCTGTTGATAAAAACGTTTCCAGGAAACTTAACTCTCCTTTTTTGTCCTGTAAATGAAACACACAGTGATTTAATTATAGATTAAACCTGTTGAATCAGCACGTTTTAATGAGTTTAGGCCGACGCGGAGGTTTTATTTGAAGTGTGACAGCATCAGGGGGATTTGCAGGATTCTGATAAGAAAACAGGAACAACTTTGAGTCACTTAGTGTTTAAAGCGTTCTGCAGCTTCACCATCCCCCATTAAACCCCCCATTAACCTCCTCATGTCCACATCCCCCATTAACCCTCATCCCTTCAGCTCCTCCTCCTCCTCCAGCAGTGACAGGTGGTGTTTGGGGGTTTTTGGGGTGAATTCGACTCAACAGCTGCACAAAAGGATCCTGGTGGGTCCTTTAGACCCTAAAACCTAAAGCGTGTCGCCCTGCCCCCACGTCACAGATCCCTGATCCACAGGTGGAGAATCAGCACAAACTCTGCACAAACTCAGTTTGAGGCTTATTAAAATACGATAAAATCAGATAAAATAATCCTTTATTTGTTATCTGCATGAGCAACAACAGTGGAGACAGAACAAGTGACATGCAAGAAAATAAGAGATTAAACACGGACTATATATATATAAATAAATAGAATATAATACAGTATAATATAGGATAGATGCACCATATGTACAAGATAGATAATATAGATGTTATATAACTATGATACTATCATCTGTTTCTGTGCTAAAGGTTGTGTTAAAGGAAAAAGAAGAACATTTAAGTAAAAAATACCATTTTTGCATGCAAATG
The DNA here is from genome assembly GCA_030544235.1 of Lepturacanthus savala. NCBI lineage: Eukaryota > Metazoa > Chordata > Actinopteri > Scombriformes > Trichiuridae > Lepturacanthus > Lepturacanthus savala. The sequence goes on from CM060467.1 coordinate 2,257,249, forward strand.
CATTTTTTTTTTTTAAGAATTAAAAGATTTTTTTTCATTCCAGAAATAAGCAGAATTCAGATTTTTATTCCTCAGGATTGAAAAAAAAGCTTTTTTAAAATTAATTTCTTAAAAAAAAATTTTAAACTTTTTTTTCCCTCTGAATATTTTAAGTTTTTTTGTATTTTTTTTTATTGATTCCATAAAAAATTCTGCCTTTTTTCTCAGAATATTTCATTTTTTTATTCATTATATAAAAAATAAATTCAGGCTTTTTTTCTCAGAACATTAAACGTTTTTTTTCCATTTATTCAGAATTTTTCTCAGAATTAAAAAATTTATATTTTTTTTTTCATAAAAAACTTTTTTTTCTCATTTTAAGTTTTTGTTTTTATTTTTTATTCATTCCATAGAAATTCTAAATTTGGATTTTTTTCTCAGAATTAAAAAAAAAACATTTTTGAAAAAATAGTTTGTTTTATTCCTTTGAAAGAAATCCAAGAATAAAGTCAGAATCCCCATTTTTTTCTAGATTTAATTTAAAAAAAAAAATTTCCCATTTTTTTTTTCCATTTTTGTCTATTATTTTTTCTGATTTTTTTTCCTCAGGATTGATTTTTTTCTAATTAATTCCATATAATAGCAATTATTAAATTATGAATAAAACTTTACATTATTTTTTATTCCCTCTTAAAATGTACTTTTTATTGACCCTAACAGAATAACTTTTTAAAATTTTTATTTAATTTTATTTTTTTTTCTGATAAAAAGTAAAAAAAATTGACTATTAAAAAATAAAAAATCCGATTTTTTTTCTAGAATATATAAAAAATCCCCATTAAAACATATTTCCAGTGGCTCCTGAGACTCTGACAACATCTTAGCTGATTTATTGTTGGAGAATCTTTTTAAAACATGTGAAACTAAAATCAGCCTGACAGGAAACTCGTGTTTATTGTCCACTGAGATTCCTGCAGCTGCAGCTGATTATTCCAAATAAATATTCTAGTTCTTGTTGAAAAGTCTCATTTGACTTAATCAGAAAAGCATGTTCTGTTCCTGATGATGCTGCTCGTTAAATTCCAGAGATTTCATGGTGACGTTTTGTGGTTTTCATGTTTTTATGTGACGGTAAAAAACAAACTGGACTTTTCTGTGTTGAAACAGAACATCGATTTATAAAGCAGAAAATACATATGAGAGCAAAATGGAACGTTTAAATTATAGTATTTTCTGTTCAATAGATCATCATAGTACTGATAAACTAATAAGAATTAAAACTAATTAACTGACAAATTCTAAAACTAGGACAGTTTATTCAGAACTGAAAATATTAAGGTTACAATTATTATATTTTTTATTTATTCCAGAAAAAGTAAAGAAGAAAATTCTGCCTCTTTTCCTCAGAACTGAAAAACTGTTTTAAATTTTTTTTTATTCTAAAAAAAAATCTTCTGAATTGAAAATATTATATATGAAAATATATTATATATATAATAATATATAAATATATTTATTTTATTTATTCCAGAAAAAATCTATAATTCTGATATGGCAGACCTGATAAAAAATAATTAAGATGTATAATTATTTTTATTTATTTATTTATTAAGATGTATAATAATTTTTATTATTTATACAGAACTAAAAAAAATCCGAGATTAAAATCAGAAAAGCTCAGAATTCTGACATTTTGGAATTAGGATGTATGATTATTTGTTAGTAATAATATTTTATTATTTATTTTTTAAAATATTTTCATTCTAAAAAAAATCTGTCTTAAAAAATCTTGAAATAATGAACTTTTTTTCCTCTGAATTGAATTTTTTTTTTAAAGATATTATTATTATTATTATTTTATACATTCCAGAAAAATCTAGAATTCTGATATTATGACTTTTTACTCAGAACAAAAATGTATTTTATTATTTATTTATATATTTATTAAGATAATTAATTATTTAAAAAATGAATTAAGTTATTCAGAATTGAAAAAATAGGATGTATAATTATTTTTAGTAATATTTTATTATTTATTTATTTATATATTTCTTCAATTTAATATTTTGTATTTATTTTAGAAAAAGTCTGTCTTTTTTTCTACAGAATCAAAAAATGTAAAATATATAAAAAAGAAAAGATATGACTTTTTAACTCGGAACTAGAAAAAAAATAGGTGTAAATCTTTAAATTCATTTTTTATTTGTTCCAGAAAATCTAATTTTATTTTCTCAGAACTAAAGAAAATATTTAAAAAATGATATTCATTCTAAAAAAATCCGGGAATAAAATCAGAATTTTGTTTTTTTTCTAGATTAATTATATATTATAATTAATATAATATAATTAATTAAAAAAAAATAAAATACACCCCTTAAACCATATTGCCATATTGACCTGCCTGTGAGTTCGCTATAATTTTGTAGCGGAAGGAACCAACAGAAGGGGGGTGGCGAGTATTTATGTCACATAAAAAACATAAATAAACCCATAAATTTGCCTTAACTATACAACACATGTTATAATTAAACGTCAATAGTCTCCGTATATTTCTTATATCAAGTTAAATATTTCTACTATTTAAGGGAACATACCATAATCAGCAGCCCCCCCCCCTCCGTGGATAATGGTTCAGTCCGACCGGAGCCAGTGAGGCAGCTTCATCTCAGTAGCATCAGCTGTGTTGGAGAGTGGAAAACTTCACTTCTCCTGCGCTGTTCTGCTCATTAAAACACGTTTTAATGCTTTTAATGTTTACCTTCATCTTTTAGGAGCCTCTGCCGCCACTTTGGAGTATTTAACCCCTCTTTTTATTGTGTTTTTTTTACGTTAATGTATTTATTTATTCTCGGACCTGGTTGGATCTGCAGCAAGTTTCTCCTTCACCTCATTTACCGCTGAAGGAATGAGAGGAAGAGCCGAAAAAACCCATGTTTGAATGAACAAAAGAACAGAAAGCGACGTTTCTGCCGCCGGAATGGAGGAGAAGATCCTGCCTGCAGCAACATGTAAGTCTGAAAAAAGCAAAAAAACGCAGAAAATCAATGCATGCAGCAGGATTTGTAATGAATGTTATCCACCTCAGTGTAATAACAGCGTCCTGAACTTCGCAGAAACCTGTAGTTTTCCTGCTGAAATGCAGTAAAATCCCACATTGCATTGCAACACATTGAATCTGCACACACACACACACACACACACAGCATGAAGAATATGCACGAGCTCAACACCTCATTTAATCTGTTCAATCTGTCACAATCACACTTTATTTATTTGATTCTCATGCAAAAACAAACGGGTTTAACCCTCAACTGATGCAGCTTCTTCTAGATGAGGTAATGTGTGTGTGTGTGTGTGTGTGGTCCCCTCCCCCTCCTTATGTTATGTTTAGCTCATACACCAACATGATGCATTCACAGGCGGTGCAGGAATCTCCACCAGATGCATGCCATAGGTTTTTTTTTTCCCCTGTGTGTGTGTGTGTGTGTGTGTGTGTGTGTGTGTGTGTGTGTGTGTGTGTGTGTGTGGTGTGTGTGCAGGTGCAGTGAAAGTCAGCTGCTGCAGAGCTGCACCAAAACTCAACTAAAACAATTTAACCAGACGTCCAAAGTGCATCAGCTTCAGCCTCAAGTTGAACGTTTATAGCTGCAATTAAGAAAACTTCTCGTGATCTGACGTCGTTTTAAGACAAATAACGAGATGAAACGTGCTGGACATCTGCCAGAATGCAGCTGTTTTAAAGCTCGGAGGCATTGTTGCCACACAATGTGACCTCCTGCTTCTCCTTCTCCTCCTTGTGACATCACAAAACTTCCTTCCTGCCCGACGGGAGTCTCTGGTTTTGTCCTTGGCTCCGCGTTGAATAGAGAAAGCAGCAGAGTTCCACCCTGGTGGTTGGGAAGAATCTGCATCAGACGTGTGATTCTGACTCACACCAGACCGGCTGTGATATTAATAATATTAATAATCATAATAAATGTGATGAATGTGGATGTGACAGCAGCAGGATTCGTGTTTTCAGCTTCTTTCTGCTGCAGAAAGGTCCACGTTGCTCCGTGATCGTGTGTTTTTCCTCCACATTTGCACGTCTGTGTGAGATAAAGCTTCAGTTTTGAATATGACATCGACGCACGGCCATGTTTCTGAGGGAGATTTGACCTTCTATGGTTCAATTCCTGGGACGTTCAGCGCTGCAGTTTCATCATTTTGTGGCCTTGAACACCGAGGACACTGAGGCCATGAATTTATAAATTAAAACAATGATTTTAGCTTCTTTCTTATTAATTATTGAGGAAAAAATTATGGAAAAACGTCACTAAAGTCACTAAAAATCATGTTGTATATCTATTTCTTTTCTGTTTTCTTTGCAGAAAATAGCATTTTAATGCCTATTATAGTTGCTGCTAGCACAAATACGCCCATAAATAAAAATCTATTCTATCTTATTATTCTAGACACTTAAATAATTTAATAAATATATACTTATCATGGTGGAAAATCATAATAATCTAAATAAAATGACTCTTTCTGAGGAAGTTGTTGACGTCATGTGACAGGAAGTAGTTGTATTTTAAGTATAAAATGTCTTTTATAGACTTAAAGTACATTTTCACAACAAAAACAGTGTTTTAACTCTTTATTTTATAGTGTTTCCATATGGCAACAGTTATTTTATCTTAATTTTTCTAAAAAAAAAAAAATGTGATATAAAATCTATGTTTTTACAGTTATAGGGGGGAGAGGGGGCTTTTATTTTGAAAGGGCATGCAATTTATAAGGTCACATGACCAGGATATCCCTATTGCTCACGAACATTTAATGTCTATTTCATCTGAGACATTGACGCTGCTTCCATCTGCTGTTAAAACTAGAATAAAATACTTAAATATAGAATAAATACTTTGGATTTTATGAGTAAAACTACAATAAAATAATTTGGATTTTATGAGTAAAACTACAATAAAATACTTTGGATTTTTTGAGTAAAACTACAATAAAATTATATTTTATGAGTAAAACTACAATAAAATACTTTAGATTTTATGAGTAAAACTACAATAAAATACTTTGGATTTTATGAGTAAAACTACAATAAAATACTTTGGATTTTATGAGTAAAACTACAATAAAATACTTTATATTTTATGAGTAAAACTACAATAAAATACTTTGGATTTTATGAGTAAAACTACAATAAAATACTTTATATTTTATGAGTAAAACTACAATAAAATACTTTATATTTTATGAGTAAAACTACAATAAAATATTTTATATTTTTTGAGTAAAACTACAATAAAATACTTTGGATTTTATGAGTAAAACTACAATAAAATACTTTGGATTTTATGAGTAAAACTACAATAAAATATTTTAGATTTTATGAGTAAAACTACAATAAAATACTTTGGATTTTATGAGTAAAACTACAATAAAATACTTTGGATTTTATGAGTAAAACTACAATAAAATACTTTATATTTTATGAGTAAAACTACAATAAAATACTTTATATTTTATGAGTAAAACTAAACTAAAATACTTTGGATTTTATGAGTAAAACTACAATAAAATACTTTATATTTTATGAGTAAAACTACAATAAAATACTTCAGATTTTTTGAGTAAAACTACAATAAAATACTTTGGATTTTATGAGTAAAACTACAATAAAATCTTTATATTTTATGAGTAAAACTACAAAAAAAATACTTTGGATTTTATGAGTAAAACTAAAATACTTTAGATTTTTTGAGTAAAGCTACAAAAAAATGAGTAAAACTACAATAAAATACTTTAGATTTTATGAGTAAAACTAAACTAAAATACTTTATATTTTATGAGTAAAACTACAATAAAATACTTTAGATTTTATGAGTAAAACTACAATAAAATACTTTGGATTTTATGAGTAAAACTACAATAAAATACTTTATATTTTATGAGTAAAACTACAATAAAATACTTTGGATTTTATGAGTAAAACTACAATAAAATACTTTGGATTTTTTGAGTAAAACTAAACTAAAATACTTTAGATTTTATGAGTAAAACTAAAATACTTTAGATTTTTTTTAATAAAACTACAAAAAATATGAGTAAAACTACAATAAAATACTTTATATTTTATGAGTAAAACTACAATAAAATACTTTATATTTTATGAGTAAAACTAAACTAAAATACTTTATATTTTATGAGTAAAACTAAACTAATCATCAAGTTAATCATATTAGTTCAGAACCTCACAGATTCGCCTCAATGGTTTTTAAATCCCTAAAAACCCTTTAACAGAATAAAAGAGGTGAATCGTCAGGAATCGTCTCTGCTCTGGTTTTGAGTGAAATCTTTTTTCTTTTTAATCCGTCTTTTCTTCACGGAGGATTCCTCCTCTCAGCTGGTTCTCGTCCTCTTTCTGCTCTTTTTGGCTGTTTAATCTGCAGATAATAGCTCAGATCTTGTTGTTTTTTGGTGTAATTCTGTAGAATCCAGCATCTTTTGACTGTCAAACCTGTAATAAACAGCACCAGTGGGTTATATAATCAGGGGAAACGTGCTGCTGCATCACTGAAGCTGCTGTCGATATGAATTAAAGGTTGGATCCTTTATGGATTCACTGCATCATCCTGGTGTTTTATAACAGAGAACTTATGTTTTCTTCTTCTTCTTCTTCCAAACTGTAGATGTTTGCTTTAATCGTGTCATCCACATCCTCCAGGATGCAGCAAATCAATGATCTGTAATTGATTATATGTGATTATCAGCAGAGTTTGGTTGTTTGAGTGAAGGAAACGATGATGATGCAGCGATTTTTTTTTTTTTGGTACCAGTTTCTATCTGGGTCAGCACCAGTGAGATCAATCGACTATCACGTTAATTAATAATCGACTATATCAATAAACGATTAATCAATACGAGCAACAAAATATTAAAAAATAGGAGAAAAATCACGTTTATAATATTCTGCTACTGTTTAATCTCATTTCAAATGATAAATGGCTGAAACTAAAAGGATCAGACTCCTGTTAAAGGTGCAAACTGTGAAGTGTCAGCAGATAAACACGTCTGTGTGGGTTATTGATTATTGATTATTGATCTAATGCTGCTGAGCTCAGACGTTCAGGGAGTTTCTACACGTTCAGATGTGTCTAAAACCCTCATTCATCAAATAATACAGTGAAATTAAAGGGGAGAAATGACTGAAGTGGATCCAGATCTGTGGTTTCTGCAGTTTTTAGGGTGTCCACATTTGAAATTGTTAGAAATCACTGCTTATTTCTGTTAAAACGTGGATTCAGCTGCAGCTTCTACAATAGAAAATAAAACCCTCACACATTTCTAGTCATTTCAAATCCAACACACTGGAGTTTAAAATCAATTTCTTTATATATTTGCAGCTTTAATAGACCAGATTCAATAAATAGGATGATTAAATAAGAGAAGATTCAACCTAAAATGTCTTTTTTTGTCCACAACCCAAAGATCATCAATTATAGAGAATAAAGAAACCAGGAAATAATCAGAGAAGAGAAGCTGGAACCAGAGAATTTGGACATTTTCTTCTTTAAAATCAAATGTGGGGTTCCTCAGGGTTCCGTTCTAGATCCTGTGAAGTTTCAGTCATCAGTTTATTATTATAGAGACTAAAGAAACCAGGAAATAATCAGAGAAGAGAAGCTGGAACCAGAGAATTTGGACGTTTTCTACTGAGAAATGACTCAAATCCATTAATCAATTATTAAAATAGTTTTATGTCAAATCAAATGTGGGGTTCCTCAGGGTTCGGATCTAGATCCTGTAAAGTTTCAGTCATCAGTTTATTATTATAGAAGAAGAAACCAGGAAATAATCAGAGAAGCTAGTTGGAAACTAATTGATTAATCATAGCAGATCTAATGCACTATATTCCTAATTATATATCCACATCTATATGTATTTTTCTGTATAAGTGTTGGCATATGGGTTAAAATCATTCATGTAGAGATTAAAATACGATTTATTTGAGAATAAAGGACCAACATCACGTTTCTGCTACTGTTTAATCTCATTTTATAAAGTGGGCGGTTTAAAACAGGACCAACATAATCCGTGTTGCCTTTTAAATGATAAATGGCTGAAACTAAAAGGATCATGTTAAAGGTGCAAACTGTGAAATATGAGACCATGTCGTCAACATGTGGGTTATTGATTATTGATTATTGATCTAATGCTGCTGAGCTCAGACGTTCAGGGAGTTTCTACACGTTCAGATGTGTCTAAAACCCTCATTCATCAAATAATACAGTAAAATTAAAGGGGAGAAATGTTATAAAATGTTGTAAAATGTCTGTTTTTATCCACAACCCAAAGATCATCAGTTTATTATTATAGAGACTAAAGAAACCAGGAAATAATCAGAGAAGAGAAGCTGGAACCAGAGAATTTAGACATTTTCTACTTAAAAATGACTCAAACTAATCGATTAATCAACTAATCGTTGCAGCTCGACTTGCATTTATGACATAAAGGAGAAAATTCTGTGCAGTTTAGTTTCAAATGGTTTATAAACCACTTTATACTGAAGTAGTTTGAGTTCACTTTCCCAGGCTTTTATTTTGACAGTACCTGTAGTTGTATCTACATTTAGAGCTAAAACTGTCGACTATTTTGATAATTGAAGGTTTGGTTCATTAAATGGTGTAAAATATTGATCCCAGAGCTGGAAATTCAACCTAAAATGTCTTTTTTTTTGTCTCGAACTCAAAAATCATCAGTTTACTGTTATAGAAGAATAAAGAAACCAGGAAATAATCAGAAGCTGGAACTGCTGAGCAGCTACAAATAATAGAATAGAAGCTTCCATTAACTCCACTTTACAAACCAAGTGTCTCAGCATCATATTACAACGACTGGTCGATACGACATGAAGCCTCAGTTCATGTTGGTGTTTGTCCTCACTTATAAAAACCCTGAATTTAAGCCTCAAACTGTAAATTAAGACGTTATTTTTGACTTTACATGGATGTTTGTCAATGGAAAAACTGTTTTTCCTCCAATAGTTAAACTCCATGACCCTTTGAACCAACTCAGCAGCTTTAAAAACCACTGAAATCATTAGTTTTTGGTGGTTTCACATGTAAATAATTAATATTAATGACCAAACTAACAGGTTCGAATGACTAGTTCTATTTTCTGGTCTATTTATGTCATGAAACTGTGTCCAATATGTTTAAAAACGACTAAAACAAGTGTGTAGTTGTACTGTATGTTAATATTTGTAGTAATCTAATGAATTTTGAGACTTAAAAAGTACAAACAAGTAAAATAAACATGTCGATAAATCTGATTTATGTTATAGCTTAAAAGGAAAATGCTTTAATTTACACATTTTTCCTATTTCCAACGTAAAATCTCCTTAGATTTATCAAAATCTCTGCAGAAAACAGACTGTTTGTATTTTTTCTTCAAAACTTTATTTAAAAAAACATAGATTTACAATTTCCATCTATTCCACATGTTATTAGTCACACGTCTAAAGTGTCTGGGACCAGATTAAATGGCTTTTAACTTTAAATGTGTCAGACTTTGATGTTTTCATCTCGTCCTTTGATCTTTTCTTTATAACTCGACCCTTTGATATTTAATCCAGTTGATCATCCGTCGACCTGTAGCTTCTATAAGATGAAGGAATGAAACGCTGTTAAATATTCAGTGAGTCAATGTGTTAAAACAACTGGATGATTCCTCATTATAGATATTATAATACTTTATAATATAGAGATTAATAGAGCTGCAATGAATCACTCAATTATTGCTGTAATTAATAATTATTATTGATCAATTAATCAATGTCATTATTCATTTTTAAGGAGAAAATGGACATTTTAAGTTGAATTTCCACATTTTAAACCATAATTAATCATTTCAATAATTGATAGATTGATCAATTATCAGAACAGTCGTTAGCTGCAGCTCTAAAGTATATTTTAAACCTGAATTATCTGTCGTTTCTAGACCAAAAACCATGATATTGTGATTTTATTTGACCATTTTCCTAATCCAGGATAAGTTTTTCCAGCTGTTTTGGATGTTAAAGTTTTCATTCTTGCATTAGAGGTATGACATTTATTGTTTTAATGACATTTTAATTTGAAAATCTCAAAATATCTGCAAGAAAATGAACCTGGGGTTTATCCTTTTATTTACACCCAACAACTCAATTGGAACCAGTTTCCTCCAGTTAATTTCTAATCTAAACTGTGTTTTTTATATATATATATATATATATATATATATATATATATATATATATATATATATATATTTAATATCACATGTCCTATTAATTGAATCCAGATTGGGGCTTTTAGCCTGTAGATCAGAATAGTCACAACTGCTGCTACAGAAAAACCTTCAATTGTTTGACATTTTTGTACAATATTCACTTATTATTCATCTTGACTTTGCTTGAATTGAATAAACTTTATTGTCAAAACCATTATGTACAGGTTGCACAAACAGAAGTTGAAATTTCAAAGTTCTCTAAAGGCCCAGATTGAACATGAAAACATCTTTTAAACAAGAAAATGGGTTGTATATAATACAAAAAAGGACGTGATGAAGCTCAAATGGTGCCGTTTTAGCAGCAGCGTCGTTGGTTATAGTGCAAAAACTAAAAGTGTATCGGGGTTAAACACTAGACCTGCTGCTGCATTCTGAATTTTCTGCTTGTAGAATCCTGTGAAAGTGGATCAGCATCCTGCTGCAGAGCTGCTGAAGGTCGACTGTAGAGCTGAGCAGCAATAACAGAGATGAACTGAGCCGTGGATTCAGGCTGATGAACGTTTATAACCAATAAATTCACTGCAGACGACGGCTGGAGGTCGTTCACGTCACTGAGCCGCGGAAAAGCAGCTTCATTTATTTATTAAGAGCATTAACAAGAAATAAGATGTAGAAATATGGAGTTTTCCTGCTCTAAATGATAACTGACATCTTATCAGGTGAAAATATCTTGTTTTTGGCTAAATTAGTCCAATATTGAGTAGAATTATAGGAGATAACTTTGATTTTTTCTTGATTTAATCAACCAAACTGACCCAAATCAGGAAAAAAGATAAATTGAATTATCTTCAATGCAAAGTTCAATGATTACGCTGCAAAAAATGAACTTTATCAGGTGAAAATATGTTGTTTTTTGGACAATTAGTTCAATATTGACTAGAATTAGGACGGATAATTAATAATAAAAAAATAATAATAATTTATCCCAGGTACAATTTTTACAAAAACATATACTTATGATGAGATATACCTTTATTTGCTTAACTTGTGGCACTTGTAGGAAAATTACCAAATTAAAAGTCCTGTTAACATGTTAAAGTTATCATGTTACCAAATTAAGAGTCATTTAAACCTTTGTGTTAACAAGGTACATTTATCCTGTTACCAAATTAAAAGTCTTTTAAACCTTTATCCTGTTAACAAGGTACATTTATCATGTTACCAAATTAAAAGTCTTTTAAACCTTTATCGTGTTAACAAGGTACATTTATCATGTTACCAAATTAAAAGTCTTTTCAACCTTTATTGTGTTAACAAGGTAAATTTATCATGTTACCAAATTAAAAGTCTTTTAAACCTTTATTGTGTTAATAAGGTAAATTTATCATGTTACCAAATTAAAAGTCTTTTAAACCTTTATTGTGTTAACAAGGTAAATTTATCAAGTTACCAAATTAAAAGTCTTTTCAACCTTTATCCTGTTAACAAGGTAAATTTATCATGTTACCAAAATAAAAGTCTTTTAAACCTTTATCCTGTTAACAAGGTAAATTTATCATGTTACCAAATTAAAAGTCTTTTAAACCTTTATTGTGTTAACAAGGTAAATTTATCATGTTACCAAAATAAAAGTCTTTTAAATCTTTATTGTGTTAACAAGGTAAATTTATAATGTTACCAAATTAAAAGTCTTTTAAACCTTTATTGTGTTAACAAGGTAAATTTATCATGTTACCAAATTAAAAGTCCTTTCAACCTTTATTGTGTTAAGGTAAATTCATCATGTTACCAAATTAAAAGTCTTTTAAACCTTTATTGTGTTAACAAGGTAAATTTATCATGTTACCAAAATAAAAGTCTTTTAAATCTTTATTGTGTTAACAAGGTAAATTTATCATGTTACCAAATTAAAAGTCTTTTAAACCTTTATTGTGTTAACAAGGTAAATTTATCATGTTACCAAATTAAAAGTCCTTTCAACCTTTATTGTGTTAAGGTAAATTCATCATGTTACCAAATTAAAAGTCTTTTAAACCTTTATTGTGTTAACAAGGTACATTTATCATGTTACCAAATTAAAAGTCTTTTCAACCTTTATCCTGTTAACAAGGTAAATTTATCATGTTACCAAATTAAAAGTCTTTTCAACCTTTATCCTGTTAACAAGGTAAATTTATCATGTTACCAAATTAAAAGTCTTTTAAACCTTTATTGTGTTAACAAGGTAAATTTATCATGTTACCAAATTAAAAGTCTTTTAAACCTTTATTGTGTTAACAAGGTAAATTTATCATGTTACCAAATTAAAAGTCTTTTAAACCTTTATTGTGTTAACAAGGTAAATTTATCATGTTACCAAAATAAAAGTCTTTTAAACCTTTATTGTGTTAACAAGGTAAATTTATCATGTTACCAAATTAAAAGTCTTTTCAACCTTTATCCTGTTAACAAGGTAAATTTATCATGTTACCAAAATAAAAGTCTTTTAAACCTTTATTGTGTTAACAAGGTAAATTTATCATGTTACCAAATTAAAAGTCTTTTAAACCTTTATTGTGTTAACAAGGTAAATTTATCATGTTACCAAAATAAAAGTCTTTTAAACCTTTATTGTGTTAACAAGGTAAATTTATCATGTTACCAAATTAAAAGTCTTTTCAACCTTTATCCTGTTAACAAGGTAAATTTATCATGTTACCAAAATAAGTCTTTTAAACCTTTATTGTTTTAACAAGGTAAATTGATCATGTTACCAAATTAAAAGTCTTTTAAACCTTTATTGTGTTAACAAGGTAAATTGATCATGTTACCAAATTAAAAGTCTTTTAAACCTTTATTGTGTTAACAAGGTAAATTCATCATGTTACCAAATTAAAAGTCTTTTCAACCTTTATTGTGTTAACAAGGTAAATTCATCATGTTACCAAATTAAAAGTCTTTTAAACCTTTACTGTGTTAATAAGGTAAATTTATCATGTTACCAAATTAAAAGTCCTTTCAACCTTTATCCTGTTAACAAGGTAAATTTATCATGTTACCAAATTAAAAGTCCTTTCAACCTTTATCCTGTTAACAAGGTAAATTTATCATGTTACCAAATTAAAAGTCTTTTCAACCTTTATTGTGTTAACAAGGTAAATTTATAATGTTACCAAATTAAAAGTCTTTTAAACCTTTATTGTGTTAACAAGGTAAATTGATCATGTTACCAAATTAAAAGTCTTTTAAACCTTTATCCTGTTAACAAGGTAAATTTATCATGTTACCAAATTAAAAGTCTTTTAAACCTTTATTGTGTTAACAAGGTAAATTCATCATGTTACCAAATTAAAAGTCTTTTCAACCTTTATCCTGTTAACAAGGTAAATTTATCAAGTTACCAAATTAAAAGTCTTTTCAACCTTTATCCTGTTAACAAGGTAAATTTATCATGTTACCAAATTAAAAGTCTTTTCAACCTTTATCCTGTTAACAAGGTAAATTTATCATGTTACCAAAATAAAAGTCTTTTAAACCTTTATTGTTTTAACAAGGTAAATTGATCATGTTACCAAATTAAAAGTCTTTTAAACCTTTATTGTGTTAACAAGGTAAATTGATCATGTTACCAAATTAAAAGTCTTTTAAACCTTTATTGTGTTAACAAGGTAAATTCATCATGTTACCAAATTAAAAGTCTTTTCAACCTTTATTGTGTTAACAAGGTAAATTCATCATGTTACCAAATTAAAAGTCTTTTAAACCTTTACTGTGTTAATAAGGTAAATTTATCATGTTACCAAATTAAAAGTCCTTTCAACCTTTATCCTGTTAACAAGGTAAATTTATCATGTTACCAAATTAAAAGTCCTTTCAACCTTTATCCTGTTAACAAGGTAAATTTATCATGTTACCAAATTAAAAGTCTTTTCAACCTTTATTGTGTTAACAAGGTAAATTTATAATGTTACCAAATTAAAAGTCTTTTAAACCTTTATTGTGTTAACAAGGTAAATTGATCATGTTACCAAATTAAAAGTCTTTTAAACCTTTATCCTGTTAACAAGGTAAATTTATCATGTTACCAAATTAAAAGTCTTTTAAACCTTTATTGTGTTAACAAGGTAAATTCATCATGTTACCAAATTAAAAGTCTTTTCAACCTTTATCCTGTTAACAAGGTAAATTTATCAAGTTACCAAATTAAAAGTCTTTTCAACCTTTATCCTGTTAACAAGGTAAATTTATCATGTTACCAAATTAAAAGTCTTTTCAACCTTTATCCTGTTAACAAGGTAAATTTATCATGTTACCAAAATAAAAGTCTTTTAAACCTTTATTGTTTTAACAAGGTAAATTGATCATGTTACCAAATTAAAAGTCTTTTAAACCTTTATTGTGTTAACAAGGTAAATTGATCATGTTACCAAATTAAAAGTCTTTTAAACCTTTATTGTGTTAACAAGGTAAATTCATCATGTTACCAAATTAAAAGTCTTTTCAACCTTTATTGTGTTAACAAGGTAAATTCATCATGTTACCAAATTAAAAGTCTTTTCAACCTTTATCCTGTTAACAAGGTAAATTTATCATGTTACCAAATTAAAAGTCTTTTAAACCTTTACTGTGTTAATAAGGTAAATTTATCATGTTACCAAATTAAAAGTCCTTTCAACCTTTATCCTGTTAACAAGGTAAATTTATCATGTTACCAAATTAAAAGTCTTTTAAACCTTTATTGTGTTAACAAGGTAAATTTATCATGTTACCAAAATAAAAGTCTTTTAAATCTTTATTGTGTTAACAAGGTAAATTTATAATGTTACCAAATTAAAAGTCTTTTAAACCTTTATTGTGTTAACAAGGTAAATTTATCATGTTACCAAATTAAAAGTCCTTTCAACCTTTATTGTGTTAAGGTAAATTCATCATGTTACCAAATTAAAAGTCTTTTAAACCTTTATTGTGTTAACAAGGTACATTTATCATGTTACCAAATTAAAAGTCTTTTCAACCTTTATCCTGTTAACA
>CM060467.1:2277500-2285000 GCA_030544235.1 Lepturacanthus savala
AGTTTTTATGGATTATTAAGACAATATATTTTTGAAAATTACCTTTTTTTCTTATAAGAAATATTATATATATATATATATATTTAAAAGTCCATTAATATCATTTTTTTTTACAAAAATAAAGATTTTGTGCATTTTTTTACATTAAATGTAAAATTATGTAAAAAAAAATCATCCATTGAAAATTTTAAGTAAAATTCATCAAATAAAATGTACATTTCATGTTCACAGCATTTGAAAATCCATTTTAAATGTAATTTTTTGGGGGTTTTTGATGCAAAATTTACTCGATATCATGCGTTTTTAACTTTTTAAAACCTTTCTAGTAGCAGCTTTTTAGATTTTAAACCTCATCACTGACCCCAGAAGAAACATCTGATCGTATTGGATTAAATGTTGAAATCAGTCTGGATTAGATCAGATTAAACGTCGTCTCAGACGTTATTTACCTCGTCGCTGCTAGTTTACACGTCAACATGTTGTAATATGACGGATTTCCAGGTCACTAAAAGGCTTAAATCCATTGATTCTCCTCTTTTCTGCGGTGAAGTTGCAGCTCGTTGGTTCAGTTTCAGACATAAATCACTGTCTTTCATCCGCTCGGCTGCAGGAAGCAGCGGCGGCAGATAAATACCAGGCTTTATATGTGGTGATGGAGCCGACATTAGTATTCAGCTGATTGACAGGGAGGAATCTGCTGGTTGCTATGGCGACTGGATTCATTCACCTTGTTTTAATCAATAAAACAAGAGTTTTTCCTGTTTAATTTTGTCATTTTATTAAGAAAAACCTTAAAACGTGGGTATTAGTTATATTTCCAACGATTAATCGATTATTACATTAATCACCAACTATTTTTTATAATTGATTAATTGATTTGTCATTTTTAAGAAGGAAATCTCCAAAATTTTTTTACATTTTTATTCATCTAAATTCAAGAAATAGTATTAAATATAAAAAAGACAATTGGTTATTATAATCTGTTTAATCGTCAAATATTCTGATAATCAATTAATCGATTCAAATCATTTTTTTCAGAAGAAAAAGTCTAAATTCTCTGGTTCCAGCTTCTGAAATCTGATCAGAATGTGACTTTTCCAGTAATAAACTCATTGCTTTACACCAGAGCTGCAAATATTAGTTGATTTATTGATTAGTTGTCAGTTATCACATTAATCGCCGAACATTCTGATAATCGATTAATCGATTTGAGTCATTTTTAAGAAGAAAAAGTCTAAATTCTCTGGTTCCAGCTTCTGAAATCTGATTATTTTTATTTATCTAGATGCAAGAAACATCATTAAAATATACAAAAAGTTCATCAAACTATCGAAATGTAAAAAAAAAATGCAAGTTTACAATAACATTTTTAAGAAATTGGAATTTTTTATTCATTATATTAACTAGAGCTGCAACGATTGGTCGATTAATTGATTAATCGATTAGTTATTGTTACATTAATCAACAATAAATGTGGATATTTGTTCAAAATGCTTGTTTCATTCATCGACATGAGAATTAATGGTTTTTACACAGAGGAATATGTGTAATATGACGTTTTAGCGTAAAATATGTAGATATAAACCTCGTTAATCAATTAGTCGCCAACTTTTACATTAATCAACTATTTTTATTGAGTTTGGTCAATTTATTCTTGTTTTCTTAAAATAAGATTAAATTGTCTTAAAGCCAATTAAAATTTTATATTTTTACATATAAAAAAAACTTGAAATAAGCAAAATTATCCTGAAATTCAAGATATTTCTATTCAATAATGGACTCAAAATTGTATTGAATACAATCTATTTTCAATTATTAACACATCATTTATCATGGATTAATTGAGACAATATATTTTTAAAAATGAGCTTTTTTCTTAAAATAATTCCTGATAAAATTCATTTTTTTCAGTGCAATAATTTAATTAATTTAATATTTTATATTATTTAATTTTGACCATTTAATTTAATTTAAAATGTTTGATTTTTATTCCATATTTTTAACTTTTTATCTTTATATATTTTCACTTCATTTTTAATATGGATTATTAAGACAATATATTTTTGAAAATTACCTTTATTTCTTATAAGAATTCCTGATAAAAATTCATTTTTTTTCAGTGTATTAAACAATATTTAGTATTTTAATCAGCAGGTGAAGTTATTTCCTGTTTTAAAACCTTTTACAAATCTAAAAATCTAAATATTTTATCTCTTGAGCCATTTTTGAGCCATTTTTTTAACTAGTGGACCGGTTTGGAGTCTTCAGGGGTCCGGTTCTGGGCCGCGGGCCTCATGTTTAACCCAGTTGCTGCTTTTTTTATCAGCTGTTCTCATTTATTTTCCATGTTCTGACCTATATTCTCACTCTGGAACTCAGATGTTGAATCATTAATAGAAATCAGCAGCAGCAGCTTTTTTTTTTCTTTATAAAATCTGAACCGAGAACTTTAAGCCTGAAGCTGTGATGTCACAACAACGCGCTGGTGATAGATTTCAGATTCCGTCACATATGAGTCATGTTGTTGCTGCTCAGAGGAAAAAACACATGTTACATACATGAATATTACTATTACATGTTACTCAGTGGTTCAGGGAGGAAATACCAGGAATAATAATAATAATAATAATCATAATAAGAAGAAGAAGACGAATTCTTCTCCTCCTTCTTCTCCTTCTTCTTCTTCTCCTCCTCCTTCTTCTCCTCCTTCTTCTTTTCCTCCTTCTTCTTCTCCTCCTTCTCCTTCTCCTTCTTTTCCTCCTTCTTCTTCTCCTCCTTCTTCTTCTCCTTCTTCTTCTTCTCCTTCTCCTCCTTCTTCTCCTTCTTCTTCTCCTCCTCCTTCTTCTTTTCCTCCTTCTTCTCCTCCTTCTTCTCCTCCTTCTTCTCCTCCTCCTTCTCCTTCTTCTCCTCCTCCTTCTTCTCCTCCTTCTTCTCCTTCTTCTTCTTCTCCTCCTCCTTCTTTTCCTCCTTCTTCTTCTCCTCCTTCTCCTTCTCCTTCTTTTCCTCCTTCTTCTTTTCCTCCTTCTTCTTCTCCTCCTTCTTCTTCTCCTTCTTCTTCTTCTCCTTCTCCTCCTTCTTCTCCTCCTCCTTCTTTTCCTCCTTCTTCTCCTCCTTCTTCTCCTCCTCCTTCTTCTCCTCCTTCTTCTTCTCCTCCTTCTTCTTCTCCTTCTTCTCCTCCTCCTCCTCCTTCTTCTTCTTCTTCTTCTTCTTCTTCTTCTTCTTCTTCTTCTTCTTCTTCTTCTTCTTCTTCTTCTTCTTCTTCTTCTTCTTCTTCTTCTTCTTCTTCTTCTTCTTCTTCTTCTTCTTCTTCTTCTTCTTCTTCTTCTTCTTCTTCTTCTTCTTCTTCTTCTTCTTCTTCTTCTTCTTCTTCTTCTTCTTCTTCTTCTTCTTCTTCTTCTTCTTCTTCTTCTTCTTCTTCTTCTTCTTCTTCTTCTTCTTCTTCTTCTTCTTCTTCTTCTTCTTCTTCTTCTTCTTCTTCTTCTTCTTCTTCTTCTTCTTCTTCTTCTTCTTCTTCTTCTTCTTCTTCTCCTTCTCCTTCTCCTTCTCCTTCTCCTTCTCCTCCTCCTCCTCCTCCTCCTCCTCCAATTTAGCTGTGAAGGTTTAGGTTTCAGGGGACAAATTAAACTGTGACACCACAGCAACACTAGCGGCAATAATGCTAAGAAGCTAATGCTAAAGCAGCTAATCAGTTAGCATTAGCTAAACTAAACATTCAGAAGAGTCGAGTTTGAGGAAAACGTTGAAATTTGACCAAAAAGGACATTTATTTTCTGCTTGGAAGCATTTTTTGGTTTTAAAAATCCCACTTGGAAGTGGATTTACTGTAAATAATGTCGGGTCAGAGGAGGCTGCTGTCTGGATGACTACATCCAGAAGCCATTAGGCCTCGGCCCCTTTGTGACATCACTTAAATTATTCACACACAGGAATCGATGCACTCCGGCTTCCTGTGAGCTCTGGAGCCTCCGGAGAGTCTGGACATGAAAAAACACTTAGTGGACGTCGTGTTATCGGACGAAAAGAGACGACGATACAGAGAAATCAGACCTGGTTCCACCTCAGACAGCTGGGAGAGGATTATTCTACATGGAGATTTCTGCAGTTGTGTTTTTCCAGTAATAAACTCATTACTTTACACTAGAGCTGCAGATATTAGTCGATTAATCGATTAGTTGCCAGTTATCACATTAATCGCCGAACATTCTGATAATTAATTAATCGATTTGAGTCATTTTTAAGAAGAAAAAGTCTAAATTCTCTGGTTCCAGCTTCTGAAATCTGATATTTATTTATCTAGATGCTAATAAAAATATACAAATAGAGGACATCCCACTGTTATTATCATTATTTGTACCGGTTCCTATTCAATAATCAATAGATTAATCAGAATAGTTGCAGCTCTGTCCGTGTTAAATCTAAGTCGTGTCCTGTTTAATTCTGCTGTTTCACTGCCTGAGAGCTGAAGTGGGTCAGAGCAGCTTCAGGAATCTGGTTCATGTTTAACGTCATGTTGCTGCTGCTTGAAGCTTCTGTTACTGCAGGTGTGAAACAGACCCTGATGAGACTATTCACACCGTTAAATTCCTGTAGAAAACCTGTAGAAACTGTGAAGGATCATGTAGAAACTGTAAAAGATGCTGCAGAAACGGTAAAGGATCCTGCAGAAAGACTCAAGAATCCTGCAAAAAGACTAAATGGTCCTACAAAATCACTAAAGGATGCTGTAGAAAACTAGAGGATCCTCTAAAAACACTAAAGAATCCTGCAAAAAGACTAAAGTATCTTGTTGAAACACTAAAGGATCCTGCAGAAACGGTAAAGGATCCTGCAGAAACACTAAAGGATCCTGCAGAAACACCGAAGAATCCTGTAGAAACACTAAAGGATCCTGCAGAAACTGTAAAGGATCCTGCAGAAACTGTAAAGGATCCTGCAGAAACTGTAAAGGATCCTGCAGAAACTGTAAAGGATCCTGCAGAAACTGTAAAGGATCCTGCAGAAACGGTAAAGGATCCTACAGAAACGGTAAAGGATCCTGCAGAAAAAGTAAAGGATCCTGTAAAAACACTAAAGAATCCTGCAGAAAGATGAAAGTATCTTGTAGAAACACCAAAGAATCCAGCAGAAACAGTAAAGGATCCTGCAGAAACTGTAAAGGATCCTGTAGAAACTGTAAAGTATCCTGATGAAACTGTAAAGGATCCTGCAAAAATGGTAAAGAATCCTGCAAAAACACTAAAGGATCGTGCAGAAACTGTAAAGGATCGTGCAGAAACTGTAAAGGATCCTGCAGAAACTGTAAAGGATCCTGCTGAAACTGTGAAGGGACCTGCAAAAACGGTAAAGAATCCTGCAGAAACTGTAAAGGATCCTGCAGAAACTGTAAAAGATGCTGCAGAAAGACTCAAGGATCCTGTAGAAACTGTAAAGGATCCTGCAAAATCACTAAAGGATCCTGCAGAAAGATGAAAGAATCCTGTAGAAACACTAAAGAATCCTGTAGAAACACTAAAGAATCCTGTAGAAACACTAAAGAATCCTGTTAAAACACTAAAGGATCCTGCAGAAAAAGTAAAGGATCCTGTATAAACACCCAAGGATCCTGCAAAAACACTGAAGAATTCTGTAGAAACTGTAAAGGATCCTGCAGAAACAGTAAAGGATCCTGTAGAAACAGTAAAGGATCCTGCAGAAACAGTAAAGGATCCTGTAGAAACTGTAAATGATCCTGTAGAAACTGTAAAGGATCCTGCAGAAACAGTAAAGGATCCTGCAGAAACAGTAAAGGATCCTGCAGAAACAGTAAAGGATCCTGCAGAAACAGTAAAGGATCCTGCAGAAACACTAAAGAATCCTGCAGAAACAGTAAAGGATCCTGCAGAAACAGTAAAGGATCCTGCAGAAACTGTAAAGGATCCTGCAGAAACAGTAAAGGATCCTGCAGAAACAGTAAAGGATCCTGCAGAAACAGTAAAGGATCCTGCAAAAACACTAAAGAATCCTGCAGAAAGATGAAAGTATCTTGTAGAAACACCAAAGAATCCAGCAGAAACAGTAAAGGATCCTGCAGAAACGGTAAAGGATCCTGCAGAAACAGTAAAGGATCCTGTAGAAACA
The DNA here is from genome assembly GCA_030544235.1 of Lepturacanthus savala. Classification (NCBI taxonomy): domain Eukaryota; kingdom Metazoa; phylum Chordata; class Actinopteri; order Scombriformes; family Trichiuridae; genus Lepturacanthus; species Lepturacanthus savala. The sequence goes on from CM060467.1 coordinate 2,283,618, forward strand.
GTAAAGGATCCTGCAGAAACAGTAAAGGATCCTGCAGAAACAGTAAAGGATCCTGTAAAAACACTAAAGAATCCTGCAGAAACAGTAAAGGATCCTGCAGAAACAGTAAAGGATCCTGCAGAAACAGTAAAGGATCCTGCAGAAACAGTAAAGGATCCTGCAGAAACAGTAAAGGATCCTGCAGAAACAGTAAAGGATCCTGCAGAAACAGTAAAGGATCCTGCAGAAACAGTAAAGGATCCTGTAGAAACACTAAAGAATCCTGCAGAAACAGTAAAGGATCCTGCAGAAACAGTAAAGGATCCTGCAGAAACAGTAAAGGATCCTGCAGAAACTGTAAAGGATCCTGCAGAAACGGTAAAGGATCCTGTAAAAACACTAAAGAATCCTGCAGAAAGATGAAAGTATCTTGTAGAAACACCAAAGAATCCAGCAGAAACAGTAAAGGATCCTGCAGAAACGGTAAAGGATCCTGCAGAAACGGTAAAGGATCCTGTAGAAACAGTAAAGGATCCTGCAGAAACAGTAAAGGATCCTGTAGAAACAGTAAAGGATCCTGCAGAAACAGTAAAGGATCCTGTAGAAACCGTAAAGGATCCTGCAGAAACTGTAAAGGATCCTTTAGAAACAGTAAAGGATCCTGCAGAAAGACTAAAGGATCCTGTAGAAACAGTAAAGGATCCTGCAGAAACAGTAAATGATCCTGCAGAAAGACTAAATGATCCTGTAGAGGATTCTTTCGAGGATTTAGGGCGTTCATGCATTCACGTATGAGCTCAGTGTGGAAACAGAACGGCAGGTTGAGAATCAGCAGGAAATCAGAAACGCAGCAGGTTCATTTGGACAAAATTAACCTGCAGCTTCACGTGTTGGTTTGATAAAAGGCAGAAAAACTGTTTCTGCAATAATTTATCTGCTATAGGAGGAAATTTATGGGCTTAAAATGACATGAAAATGTTTCAAAACAGCATTAAAGATGTGATTTTTAACATTGTAACGTATAAAATATCTTGTTTTTGATACAATTAGTCCAAAATCTGCAATGCAAACTTCACTGATTAATACAATAAGCGTTCATTTGTCCATAAAATCATAGAAATCACATTAGATTATATTCTGTATGATGATAAAACTACTTTATTTAGTGTTGGAGCTGAGGTTTTTAATGTGATTTATGAATAAAAGTCTATGCTGGGCCTGAAATAAGAAGAAGTCTTTAATGCAGTTTATTAAATAACTGAAATAAATAAAACCTCTTCTGTTCATGCAGAAGTTTAATTATAAAGGAGTTTAGTTCTTCACCGTTTGGCTGAAGATACTTGGAGTTCAGAGCCACAGAAAATGTGATTTAGCAGAAATCCAATTTCACAGCGTATTATTGTT
>CM060467.1:2290000-2332500 GCA_030544235.1 Lepturacanthus savala
CTTCTCTTCTTTGATTATTTCCTGGTTTCTTTAGTCTCTATAATAATAAACAGATGATCTTTGGACAAATAGACATTTGAGGTTGAATCTTCAGCTTTGGGAAACACTGATCCACATTTTAAACCATTTAATGAACCAAACAACTAATCGATTAATCATTTAAGTAATCAATATATTAATCAACTATCGCTGCTTTTCTCTCTTCCAAAGAACACAACTATCTCACTGGACTAAAACGTTGTATTAGGATCAGTTAAATAGCTTTTCAGGAATCATCTGCTGAATCTATATATCACTTTTTAATGATTTAATTTAAAAAAATCCTAGTGTTTCCCATTTTACTCATCTGTGCTTTTACTTTGAAAGGTTTGGACATAACCATTGACCCTGTTTGTGACAGAGTGGCGGAGGTTTACTAGAGTCGTACTCTAAACTATAAACTATCTATAAAGCTTCATGTTTGGGAAACAGCTGCTAAATCAGCAGGTGAACTACCTTTTATTTTGAAAATCTCTATAACGTTTTATACTGTAGGATCAGTTATGTTTTCCTTCACTAAAACAGTGAACTGTCCCTCTAAGAATCTCTATAATAAACTATAATTATTCAGTTTGAAGCTCACAGCTTGGTTCTCGCTGCTCATTGGTTGTTTTATGTGAAAACTGTGAATAACCCAGAGTTGAGGTCAGTGAATCTTCAGCCTCCTGCTGCTGCTGCTGTGCTGTTTTACCCAAACTGTGAATAATTTACAGTTTGTTGCCCCAGTGTTTTACCTCCAGAGAATCCGAACAAGTTTTCCTACACGGGTCCACGGGGGGACGAGGGGGGACGGACAAAGACCGGCGTCCCCCCAACGAGGATCTTTGTCCGGCTGTCAGAGCCTCGGAAAAATAATGTTTGAGTTGGAGATTCAAGTTCAGCTGCTGCCAGGAGGAAGACAAAAAAGCTGCAGCTCCACAAACAAACCAGCTGGATGTTATTTTAGATATAAAAGAATAAAACGGGTCATTGGATTGATTAATCGATTGGTTGTTGGGTTCAAAAAATGGTGTAAAATGTTGAATCCCATGATAATAAATGGAAGCAATCTTTTTTTTATTTTTTTTTTAAATACAGAAATGTCTAAACAATATAATATATAAAATATATTAAATAAATAAAAAATATATATCAGATAAAATAAATGAATAAGAAATAAAATAATTAAAAATATATATATCATATAAAATAATAAATGAGAAAGTAAAATAAAAAAAAATATTGATTAATCGTTTGGTTCAAAAAATGGTGTAAAATGTCAAATCTCATGACAATAAATGGAAGCAATCTTTTTTTTTTTTTTTTTTATTTAAATATACAGTATGTATAATACAGAAATGTCTAAACAATACAAAAAATAAAATTAATTTAAATAATAAAAATGTATCAAAATAAACTAAATTATACCAAAAATAAATAATATATCAAATAAAATAAACAAAAATATATTAAATAAATTTAAAAAATATATGATGAATAAAAAATAAAATAATTTAAAATATATATATATATATCAATAAAAATAAAATAATAAATGAAAAAGTAAAAGAAAAAAATATTGATTAATCGTTTGGTTCAAAAAATGGTGTAAAATATCAAATCCCATGACAATAAATGGAAGCAATCTTTTTTTTAAATTTTTTTTTTAAATATACAGTATATATCAAATAAAATAAACAAAAATATATGAAATAAATTTTTAAAAATATATCAGATAAAATAAATGAATAAGAAATAAAATAATTTAAAAGATATATATCATATAAATAATAAATGAGAAAGTATAAAAAAATTTATTTAAACAGTAAAAATTAATAAAATGAATTAAATTATACCAAAAATAAATAATATATCAAATAAAATTAACAAAAATATATGAAATAAATTTAAGAAATATATGATGAATAAAAAATAAAATAATTTAAAATATATATATATCATATAAAATAAAATAATAAATGAAAAAGTAAAATAAAAACAATATTGATTAATCGTTTGGTTCAAAAAAATGGTGTCAAATTTCCACAACCCAAAGATAAAAAAATAGAAAATAAGAGAAATTATAAAACTTCCACATCACAGTTGAAGATCTGGAAATAATTATTTAATATTTATTGATCTGGTGATTAATATAATAGTCAAGAACTGATTAATTTCATTGATAAATTAAAATAAACTATAAAATAATGCAAATATTGTGTAGAGCTAAACCAAATTATCACTAGTAGAATCTAAACTTATAAAAAATGAGCCATTTATCAATTGTTTAAGATATGGAACAATATAAATATAAGATATATGTACAATTGTTTTATGAAAGGAATGATCTACAAAGCTGGTTTTAAAGATTATAAGTGTGTATGATGATCATTTCTGCTAATTCCAATACAATTTGAGAAGCTGGAACATTTTCTAGTTGGTATCTAATCGATTAATGGAGCTGCTCTCATCAAAAAGGAAAACCAGGGTTATATTAGGGTTGGAGTTCTCCAGAAATCAATCAGTTTCCTGGTGCCAGTCTGTGGGTGGAGGCCGATTCTTGGTTTTCGTCCATTTCCAGAGTTCAAGGAGCAGGTTTAAGACTCATTATCTGCTGTTTCTGAGCCAATAAAACGCTGTAAAACCTGCAGCAGCAACTGTTGCTCAACCCAAAGAAACACTGCAGGAACAGAAAAGCTCAGACTCTTTCACCAGTTTAGTCTTTTCTTTATTATTTATTTCTGTATTGGAATAATGGAACTGATCAGTTCTTCTCGCCTTGGCTCCGCCCCCTTTTTTCTCGCCGTAGCTCCGCCCCCTTCCAGAGTCACCCGTGACTGGAATGACGACCGACTGGTTTATGGCTGCTTCGCCTTCTACCTCCTTATTTACCTGTTTTTTTGTTACTGTCTTTAACCAGCTCAGGGCTCAGACCTGATCCAGAACCCGCTCAGGCCTGATCCTGAAGGGGAGAGCAGCCCCAAGACCAGATCCAGCAGAACCAGGATGGACTCACCGGCCAAGAAGGACCCGGACCGGAGGCTGGGGACCCCCAAACCAGACGTCACCCTCAGATCACCTGGATCACCGGCCTCACCTGTCCCCAAATTGAAAAAAGGTAAAAAACAAACGCTGCTTTGAAGTGTTTTATCAGAGAATTTATTAATTGATTAATCGATTAATCGTTTGGTTCATAAAATGGTGTAAAATGTCCACAACCCAAAAATCATCAGTTTATTATTATAGAAGAATAAAGAAACCATAAAATAATCAGAGAAGAGAAGCTGGAACCAGAGAATTTGAACAATTTCTTCTTAAAAAAAGACTCAAATCGAATAATTGATTATCAAAATAGTTGGTGATTAATGTGATCGATGGCGTCTAATCGATTAATCAACTAATCGTTGCAGCTCTGTTTTATGATTCTATAGTTTAACAATATACAGTTACAGTAAAAAAGAAAATAAATATAAATTAGACTAGGGATGAAACTAACAACTATTTTAAAATTGATTAATCGATAGATTATTAAAACGATTAATCGATTAGTTGTTTGGTTCGAATCAAATAATCGATTATCAAAATAGTGAATAATGTGGTGAATAATGTGATAGTTGGAGCTAATTGACCAATCATTGTTTTATTATCTATCTATATTAGGGATGCAACTAATGACTATTTTTATAGTCGATTAATCTATTGATTATTGAAATGATTAATTGATTAGTCGTTTGGTTCATAAAATGTGGATCAGTGTTTCCTAAAGCTGAAGATTCAACCTAAAATTTCTTTTTTGTCCAAAAAAATACTCAGATTTGAGAAGCTGGAACCAGAGAATTTGGACATTTTCTACTTAAAAACGACTCAAATCAATTAATTATCAAAATAATTGGTGATTAATGTGATAGTCGGCAACTAATCGATTAATCGTAGCTCAAAATATCTGTTGATTACACTGCAGAAAGTGAAAATAGCTAAATATTCTCTAATTTTTTCTTGAAGACTAAAAAAAAAAAACATAAAATAATCAGATTTGAGAAGCTTGAACCAGAGAATTTGGACATTTTCTTCTTAAAAATGTCTCAAATCGATTAATCGATTATCAAAATAATTGGTGTTTTCTATAAGAATCAGTAATTAGTGGCAGGAAATTTTACAGCTCTTATAAAATTGGATGTAACAAGTAAAAATGAAAATATTTCACCTTGAGTCTCATACAGGGAAGAACCAGATGATGCATTAATGTAATAGTTGTCGACTAATCGATTAATCGATTAATCGTCGCAGCTCTATCCTTCACCTCCTCTAAACAGACACTTCTTACCCTCAACTAATGGAATGTGAATGTTGTTAAAGGCTGAAGCTGCTGCCGTCATTTCTCTGGAGGATAAAACACTCAGAGCTGAAATCCATTAAAGCTGCTGCACTTTATCCAGAATCATTAGAATAAACATAGAACACGAGAAAAACAATGAAAATATACCAGAGATTTATGAACTAATGGGATTTGTTGCTAATCTGGTGGTAAAATGCTAATCACTGTATAATATATGAATATAATACAGGAATATACAAACAGTGACATAAATAAATGATGAAAAAATTAATAAACTTATGAAAATATTTTAAAGTGTATATATATTTTATATAAATAAATGTATCAAAATCCATAATATATATCAAAATAAATAAATATCAACTAAAATAATTTTTTAAAATATATAAAATAAATATATAAGATTAATAACTATATAAAATATTACAAATATTGTAAAATAATTTACAAATATTAAGTAATTTATTATATAAATATAATACAGGAATATACAAACAGTGATATAAATAAATGAGGGAAAATTTATATTTAAAATAAATAATGGATATACATATATATTATATAATTAAATGTATCAAAATCCATAATATATATCAAAATAAATAAATATCAACTAAAATATATTTTTTTAAAATATATAAAATAAATATATAAGATTAATAACTATATAAAATATTACAAATATTGTAAAATAATTTACAAATATTAAGTAATTTATTATATAAATATAATACAGGAATATACAAACAGTGGCATAAATAAATGAGGAAAAAATTAATAAACATATGGAAATATTTTAAATAAATGTGTGTATATATATATATATATTATATGAATAAATGTATCAAAATCCATATTATATCAAAAGAAAAAAAAAATATCAACAAAAATAATTTTAAAAAATATATAAAATAAATATATATGATTAATAACTAAATAAAATATATCAAATATTACAAATATTGTAAAATAATTAACATATATTTAGTATTTTTTATATAAATATAATATTTTATATACATATATTTAGTTTGTTAATGGAAACAAATATGCAAATAAATAAATACAAAATATACATGATAAATAAATATATAAAATACAAATATGTAGGATAAATGACTAAATTATTAAATTATGAGATAAAATCAATCATCACCATTTTCTACTTTAAAAATGACTCAAATCGAAGAATCGATCATCAAAATAGTTAAATAATCAAATTTTAGAAGCTGGAACCAGAGAATTTATACATTTTCTTATTAAAAATGAGTCAAAATGATTAATCGATTGGTAAGTAATTGATTAATCAGATGATTATTGAAGCTCTTTCTGTCATTTTCACAAGCTACATGTTATTTTTTGGCTTTAAATCAGGGAATAAAAGCAGCAGAGTTGTTCAGTGAAGCCTCTTTTCTATATTCTAATCACACGTCTGAGATTTTAAAGTAGGAAGAGGTCGACAGAATGTGGGGTTAAGTTTTTAGGACATGATGAACTGCAGCAGCTCCACTTTTAATTAGACTAATTGAGTGTTTCACTAAAAACCTCCCGAGTTAATGAGCTTTGCTGCAAAAGCAGAAAATGAAGTGGACTAAAGGGAAGTGTTGGATTTTAGGCTGAATATTTCTCTGAAACAGCAAAGAAATAAGCTGAAAGCCTGACAGCAGCGTTGTAGCTGTAGTTTTGGGGTTTTATCCCCATCACCTCATGTTTAGGGAATAAAGACCAGGACCATAGAGACGGGATTAATGGATGAAGAATAAAGGGGAGAGAGAAAAGAGGATTAACGTTGGTCCCAAAACCCTCAGACAGGTCTGCTGTAGAAACAGCTACTGGCTCAAAGTGAAGGAGGTTTCTACGGTAGAAATTTACATTTAACACACGATTAATCACCGGTTATTCTGTTAATTGATTAATCGATTTGAAAATGTCCAAATTCTCTGGTTCCAGCTTCTCAAATCTGACATTTTAGGTTGAATCTTCAGCTTTAGGAAACACTGATCCACATTTTACGAACCAAACGACTAATCGATTAATCATTTCAGTAATCAATAGATTAATCAACTATCAAAATAGTCATTAGTTGCAGCCATAATATAAATAGTATGAATAATAAAACAATGATTGGTCAATTAGCTTCAACTATCACATTATTCACCAACTATTTTGATAATCGATTATTTGATTCGAACCAAACAACTAATCGATTAATCATTTCAATAATAACTTGATAGATTAATCAACTATTAAAATATTCATTGGTTTCTAATCTCATTCATCTTTCTTTTCTTTCTTACTGTAACTGTACATTGTTAAACTATAGAATAATAAAATAGAGCTGCAACGATTAGTTGATTAATCGATTAGACGCCAACTATCACATTAATCACCAACTATTTTGATATTTAATTATTCGATTTGAGTCTTTTTTTAAAGTAGAAAATGTCCAAATTCTCTGGTTACAGCTTCTCAAGTCTGATTATTTTTGGACAAATAAGAAATTTTAGGTTGAATCAGCTTTGAGAAACGCTGATCCACATTTTACGAATCAAACGACTAATCGATTAATCATTTCAATAATTGATAGATTAATCAACTATCAAAATCATCATTAGTTGCAGCATTAATATAGATAGTATGAATAATAAAACAATGATTAGTCAATTAGCTCCAACTATCACATTATTCACCAACTATTTTGATAATCAATTATTTGATTCGAACCAAACAACTAATCGATTAATCATTTCAATAATCTATAGATTAATCAACTATTAAAATATTCATTGGTTTCTAATCTTATTCATCTTTTTCTTTTTTACTGTAACTGTATATTGTTAAACTATAGAATAATAAAATAGAGCTGCAACGATTAGTTGATTAATCGATTAGATGCCAACTATCACATTAATCATCAACTATTCTGATAATTGATTAATCGATTTGAGTCTTTTTTAAAGTAGAAAATGTCCAAATTCTCTGGTTCCAGCTTCTCAAATCTGATTATTTTTTGGACAATTTTAGGTTGAATCTTCAGCTTTGGAAACACTGATCCACATTTTACGAACCAAACGACTAATCGATTAATCATTTCAATAATCAATAGATTAATTAGTTGCAGCATTAATATAAATAGTATGAATAATAAAACAATGATTAGTCAATTAGCTCCAACTATCACATTATTCACCAACTATTTTGATAATCGATTATTTGATTCGAACCAAACAACTAATTGATTAATCATTTCAATAATAACTTGATAGATTAATCAACTATTAAAATATTCGTTAGTTTCTAATCTTATTCATCTTTTTCTTTTTTACTGTAACTGTACATTGTTAAACTATAGAATAATAAAATAGAGCTGCAACGATTAGTTGATTAATCGATTAGTCGCCAACTATCACATTAATCATCAACTATTCTGATAATTGATTAATCGATTTGAGTCTTTTTTTTTAAAGTAGAAAATGTCCAAATTCTCTGGTTCCAGCTTCTTAAATCTGATTTTTTTAGGTTGAATCTTCAGCTTTAGGAAACACTGATCCACATTTTATGAACCAAACGACTAATCGATTAATCATTTCAATAATCAATAAATTAATCGATTATCAAAATAGTCATTAGTTGCAGCCCTAATATAAATAGTATGAATAATATTGGTCAATTAGCTTCCAACCATCACATTATTCAACAACTATTTTGGTATTTATTTACATTGTTAAACTATAGAATAATAAAATAGAGCTGCAACGATTAGTTGATTAATCGATTAGACGCCAACTATCACATTAATCACCAACTATTTTGATAATTGATTAATCACTTTGAGTCATTTTTAAGAAGAAAATGTCTAAATTCTCTGGTTCCAGCTTCTCTTCTCTGATTATTTCCTGGTTTCTTTATTCTTCTATAATAATAAACTGATGATCTTTGGGTTGTGGAAAAAAAAGACATTTTACCATTTTATGAACTAAACAACTAATCGATTAATCATTTCAATAATAGATAAATGGTGTTTTTATCTATGATTGTAGCAGCATCATTAATTCACTAATAAACTAATAAAACAGTCGTCTGTTTTATTTTTCCTGCGATGAGCAGCAACACAAACACATCATCTCACCCTCCATCATCACACATGAGCTTCCACCGTCCTATAAATAAATATAAAGTGGGTCAGAGGTTGTTCTGCAGCGTTTCTGTCACGTTTCTAAAACACCGTCAGATGCTGCGTCGATGATCTGGTGTCGAACATCTGGATCCAGGAGGATGAAGAGTTGACCAGGAATAAAGGAGCAATTATCTGAGGAGCTAGTTTATACAGTTGATGCTAAAATAAAAATATATATATATGTAATCTAATCAAATCTAAAATATGAAATGATAATTCTGAATAGATGCTAATTGATTTGACCACCTAATAAAAATCATATTATAATTATACTAATAAATAAAACCTATATCTACAATAAATTGAAAAAAAAAATTAAAATATATAAAATCGAATAAATTAATAATAATTAAAAAAAATAATATCATAAATATATATAGAAAATATCTAAAATAAATTAAAAAATAAAAATATATAAAACCTGAAATAATATAAAAAAAGTATAATATCATAAATAATATGCATATATATATATATAAAATGAAGAAAAATATATAAAAGAAGAAACAATAAATAAATGAATGCAAGTTAGTGGTACTGACAATTTTGATAGTCGATTAATCATTTTATAATAATTTATTATAAATTAAATTAATTTAATTATTTTTTAATTTAATTATAAATAAATAATATAAAATGAATACATAAATAACAATATATATAAAATAAATACAACTATAAAATAATGATAAATAAATAAAAATAAATAAATAAATGCAAGTTAGTGGTACTGACAATTTTGATAGTTGATTAATTAATAAAAAATATATGAAATAAATCTTAAATAAAAATGTATTATAAATTAAATTAATTATTTAAATTATTAAATTATAAATATATAATATATAAAATTAATACCTAAATAACAATATATATAAAATAAATAAAAATATAAAATAAATAAATAAAAATAAGTGTATACTATTTGTTTATTAAGCTTTACACAAAGAGCATAGCAGATTTAACAAATAAAATAAATTTATTGTAATATTTACTGATTAATTGATTAATCGTTGCAGAGTCAATAATTCACATATTAAATATTTATATTATAATAAAACTTATCATCAGCTCAGAATTGTTCCAGCAGCAGTTTAATAAACAGCTTCAGTTGTTGAAGTAGGTCATGGGTCCATTGTTCTCTGCTGCTCTCTCTATTTGGATGGAACGTTTTATGAGAGCAGACATTAGTGATGTCACAAATGTCAGCCTTCTGCTGCAGTTTGGCTTCTTCCTGCAAACGTCTACTCGACTTTAATCCAGAAAACTCAGAGCAGCTGCTGGAACACGATGTTTTCCAGGTTTCTGTCGTTTCCTGTGACGTTTGTTTCCTCTCGGTGACGTTTACAAGTTAAAATGAAATAAAAACAGCAGCTCTGGCTGCGCTGACTCAGCAGAAACGGAGGAAAACGATGAGTCATGTTTTCTGCTGCAGCGTTGTTGCACAAACTGAGGAAATAATGTGATTATGTGAATTATTCTGATGAAATGACTCAATTATTGCAGCTATAATAGTGTATTTAGGATTTAAAACTAATACGTTTACACATAAATTCATTATTTTTCAACTAAAGACTCTTTTTGATATATTGAATCAGCCACATTTTGTTTTTTCTTATATTTTAATGTATTGAATAGGGCACATTTTGCTTTTTTAAAATATATTAAATAAACATTTTGCTTATTTTTATATATATTAAATAAGCCGTATTTTCTTTAATTTTTTTATATATTGAATAAACCACATTTTGCCTTTTTATATATTCAATAAGTCACATTTAGATTTTTTGTAATATATTAAATAAGCCATATTTTTATTTTCTTTTTTGATAAATTAAATATGTCATATATTTGATATAAATATAAATATTTTTTTGGGATATATTGAATAAACCACATTTTGCCTTTTTATATATTAAATAAGCCATATTTTTATTTTATTTTTTATATATATTAAATAACATATAACATAAATAATATATATTCAATGAGTCACATTTTGCTTTTTTTAATATATTGAATAAACCATATTTTGCTTGTTTATATATTGAATATGTCACATATTATTGTTAGTTTTTTATATATATTAAATAAAGAATAATGTGATTCAATATTCAATATATAAAAAAGGCAAAATATGGTTTGTTTTTTATATATTAAATAAATCATATTTTGCATTTTTTATTTATTCAATAAGTCACATTTTGCTTGTTTATATATTGAATATGTCACATATTATTCTTTGTTTTTATATATATATTAAACCACATTTAGCCTTTTTTATATATTGAATAAGCCACATTTTGCTTGTTTATATATTGAATAAGCCACATTTTGCCCTATTTTTGAAGAATAAGGACATTAACTCATCATTTTCATTTAATCTAATTTTGTTGCCCAGTTATAACAAAATATGACATGAATCTTATTTTGTGACATTATTGATTATTATTACATTAATATTATGATAAAAATACAAAAAACTGATCACTAATGAGTTAAAATCAATCATCTGTCTGTTAATTAAATGATTTTAATGAATCAAACTGACTTTTTCAGCTTTGCACAAACATATTTTGACCTTGACCTGATTTAAAAATGCACAGAAACAGCTGAAGGTGTTTGTGTTTTTTAATAAAAGCTTAAATGACGATTCCAACACTTTTCTCTGGTTTCGCAGACATCATGAAGTCGGAGGAGAGGCAGCAGCTGGCGAAGGAGAGAAGAGAAGAAAAGGCCAAATACCTGGGTGAGTGGGAGGAAACGGAGGGTTAAAAAGGCAGAGAGCGCCCCCTGCTGCCTGGAGGTGGAACTGCTGCTGCTGAAACACTGAAAATAAAGGAGGTTTTAAGTTTCAAGCTGCTATTTTACCTTCTGCATGAGGCTGAGATTCTTATTAATGACACGACGTCTGCTTTTTGTATTTTTGAAGCAAACCAGCGTTTTACGTCACATCAGCTGCTGCTATTCTGATGATCAAATAATAAGAAAATGTCCAAATTAAAGCTCCTCAATCAACTGATTATTCATTATATTCACTATTACTATTAATAGTTGCAGCCCAAATATAAATAGTCATTTAATCTATTAGTTTCCATCTATTACATTAATCACCAACTATTTTGATAATTAATTAATTGTTTTAAGCCATTTTGCATTATATACAAGTATATTTACTTACATTTACTTATATAGGAGCTTTAGTTACTTTTCACATGAAGTTATAATATAAAATAATATATTTTAATATGTTTTAATCTCTATATGCGTTTCATTCTGGTATCTCTGCTGTAATTGCAGATCAATAAAGTTTTTTTATCTTATATTTAAACGTCATTAAAGCTGCAACAGTAATTGATTAGTTTCCAATTATCACATTATTCAAATATTTTGATAATCGATTAATGGATTTGAGTCATTTTTTAAGAAGAAAATGTCCAAAATCTCTGCTTTTTTTAGTCTTGAAGAAAAATCAGGGAAAAGAATAAGATATTTCTACTTAATATTCGACTAATTGACCAAAACAACAAGATATTCTCACTTAAGATTTCAGTTTTTGCAGTGTAATCACAATTAATCAATAGAGTAATCAATAGATTAGATTAGATATCTGCCCTTTTTTCAAATACTAATTATAACCATCACAGTTATTAATGTTGAAAATATCACTACAGCTATAATTAATCAACTAATTGGTGGATTAATCAACCGGTTGCCAACTATTTTATTAATAACCGACTATTTTTGATAATCGATTGATCGATTTGAGCCATTTTTTAAGAAGAAAATGTCCAAATTCTCTGGTTCCAGCTTCTCTTCTCTGGTTATTTCCTGGTTTCTATAACAGCAAACAACTAATCAATTAATTGTCTCAATAATCGATTGATTATTTGATCAGAATAGTCATTCGTTGCAGCCAAACTTGGCACTAAAACATACAAGTTTTCCCGATTTTCCTCTTTTTTTCCTCGCTGCCTTGAGCTCTGACGTCATAACGAGCGACGTCGTTCGTTATCACCTCGAGTCGTTATTTATTTAACACACAGATGTCACGTTATCACTCGCTGGTCGTTTGCTGCTTTGCATGATTTGTCATCACAGTTTCTCTCTCTCACCTCCTTCCTGCAGAAGAACTCAGCAAGTTACAAGGTAAGTGATTCACCGGCTGTTTGTGGTGGTGGTGAAGCCTCATTTCTGCTCGTTTTCTGTTTTTATTCGTTTGGACGTGTCAGTAGATTCAGCTGCAGCTGGACAATAAACCAAAAACAGCTCAAGTTGGTCTAATATATAATAAATTAATAAAGAACATACTTCTAATATGATATAAATTGATCTTTTTATCAAAAAGTTTGCACAATTTATCTCAACTTTCCTTTAAAATCGTTCAAATTTGCATATTGTTGTAGTCATTACCTTCTATTACCTGCATTTATCAGAACCGAAATATTTAATTTCTATTAATTCACACGTCAAATATCATTAATAGTCACTCTTTATTATTTATTTATTATATAAGTCCATATATATATATATATATATATATATATATATATATATATATATATATATATATATATATATATATATATATATAAGAAAAGGTTGTAAACAGTCTCAGAATATTTGCATATTTTTGCCATATGGCATCCTTTCAAAATAAAATCTATTTTAGCATATTAGAAAAAAATCACCTAAATTAAATGTAAAAATAAATATAATAATTTAATAAATAATAATTTAATAATATTATTATAAAATAGTAATAATAATGATAATAAGATAAAGTTTACGTATCCCAGACAGTGACTTTTAATTTGAAAACACATTTTCAAAATTGGCAAACAGGATATCCTGGTCATAAGACCTCATCCTTTCAAAATAAAAGCCCCCTTTATCACGCCTAACTATAAAAAAAACTAATTTTATATCACAGTTTTTTAGAAAAATGAAGATAAAGTAATTGTCATATGGAAACACTATGAAATAGAGGGTTAAACACTCCACTAATTAATATAATTGGAGTTTTTAATTAATTTTAATTATAATATTGAGTTGTGGTCGTATTGTCCAGCATCAAAGCTGCTTCATCTAATTATTTCTTTATTTGGAATCATCGTTTTTATTTTTCTTTACCCTGAATATTTGATTTTTAACCCTCTTTTCCTCCGTCTGAATATCATCAAAACGTCTTTAATGCAATTAACCAACCATTTTTGTCTAATTGACTGTTGCCATGGTTACTAAACAGAGTTTAAGAAGACGTAGCATCAGTTTGACTTTTGTTTTATAGAAGTTGAATTTAGGTTTTAAAGATTTTATGTTTAAATAGAACCAGAATAGAATCACAGTCTGAATTATTGTTATATTATTGTTGGGTTTATGGTTAAAACTGACAGTTTAGTGTATTAATCACATATATATATGTATATTAATCACATGTGGACATTTATTTATAGTTTAAACTGTTGTACTGTTGTGTTCTTCCTTGTTATGTGAGTCTACTGCATCGTTATAATTAGTCCAGATGGTTCAGCTCTGATCTAATTCTCAGTCTTGGATAAAAACCAGATCCTCTCAGCTTAAAACCTGATCTGAGATCTGGTCCAGAAGGACTCCACTTACAAATATAAATGCTGTATATGTATAAAATAAATCTACATATTCTGTCTTTGATCTTCCTGTGAATCCACTGCAGCAGCTTTAGTCTGAGGTTATAAAAACTGGATGTAACAGAAGCCGTTTATCATCATTATTTAATGATTCTCTGTCCTGAACTCATCACTGAAATGCATTTTAAAGCAGCATGAGGCGTTCAGGGACCTCTGTTCAGGCGCGTAAAAACCTAAAATAGATGCAGAAATGACTTTTTGATGAACGGAAATAGAAAATTATACAAAAAAAACATGAGATGAACTAATTCAACTATTTTTACTTCCTGCAACAAGCAGAAAACTATTAATAAACACTGTTTTTGCAGAGGACTAGACATCTTTTTAATTATAAGTAGGGATTTTAAAGTTAAAATAATTTTATTAAACATCAGGAAACATCTCACATGTCCAGACTAATTATAAAAAATATATATTTTCCAACTTAACCTATAGTCCTGCTTAAGTTCTCTTTTAAAATGCTTAAAAATATATTGAACACAAACAAAACCAGCTTAATTTGTCATATTAAGTTGTTAAATTTAACATTTATTAAGTAATACTGCAAAAACTGAAATCTTAACTTCCTGATTTGATGTTATTTTAATAAAACAAGACTAAAATCTTCTTTAAAAAAGATTAAATTGACTAAAATCAAGAAAAAAAACTTGAAATAAGCTAAATTATCAAGTGTAGTATTCAATTTTCGGACTAATTGTACTTGTTTTGCAGTGTTGGACTAATTAAATATATTATTATATATATGAACTATAATTCCACAATGAAAATAATTCCATTATTTTAAATAAATTTATTTTATTTAATTTATTTCCTCTTATTTGTATATTAGTGTATTATTTTCTTGCACATGAATTAATTTAATTTACATTTTTTTTTTCATGTTATATATTGAGGTGAAAATTAAAAAATACATTTAAAAAATTAAGAAAAATAAATATAAAATCAAATAAATGTGAAATGCCAAACTGATGCAGATCTTTAAAAGAGGAAAATGTGTTTTTCCTCTTTAGAAACACAAAAGAAATCACTTTTACTCATTTCTTCCTGTGTATATGTTGTAAAATGTTCTGTAATTGTCACGAAATTCAATTATTTTTCCAAACTCAAAGAGGGAAGAAGATGAAAAGCGACATGATGCGTGAAGTTTAAATGCAACCAGCAGAAATCAAGTGAAAACGGCTCCAGATCTGTTCATTCTGCCTCTTTAGAAACACGAAAAAACACCGGTTTTACTGATTCCTCCCTGTTTTTTAGCTGCTAAGAAGAACCAGTGGCTGGAGAAGGAGGAGAAGGCGAAACAGCTGAGGGAGCAGCAGCTGGAGGAAAGAAGGAGGAAACTGGAGGAGCAGAGGATGAAGGCTGAGAAAAGAAGAGCTGCTCTGGAGGAGAGACAGAAACAGAAGCTGGAGAAGAACAAGGTCGGACATTCAAATTAAAGATTTAAATTATAAGTTAAATTATATATATTTATATTCAGCAGCAGGTTAGAAAAGTAAAGTCATTTAGTTTTTATTAACCCTCTACTACGTTACAAATGGCCTAAATAATAGATATTTTTTTTTATATATAGGGATTTTATATATTTGCATATTTTTGCCATATGGAAACAAATCTATTTTAGTATATTAGAAAAAAAATTGCCTAATTTAAATGTAAAAATAATAATAATAAAATAAAATGTACGTATCCCAGTCAATGAATTTGAACTTTCAAAATTTTAGATAAAAATTCTGACTGACTAACAGGATATCCTGGTCATGTGACCTCGTCCTTTCAAAATAAAAGCCCCCTTTATCACACTTACCTGTAAAAAAACAAACAAATGTGATTTGTTATGGCAACAAATCTATTTTAGCATATTAGAAAAAAAAAATCACCTAAATGTAAAAATAAGTATAATAAAATACATAATAATTTAATAATATTATTATTAAATAATAATAAATTATTATTTAATAATAATATTTATTAAATAAATAAATTAAATAATAATATTATTAAATAATAATATTAATAATAATAATAATAATATTATTAAATTATAATAATAGTTAATAAAATAAAAGTGTATGTATCCCAGACAGTGAATTTTAATTTTAATTTGGTGAAAATATTTTCAAAATTGGCAAACAGCACATCCTGGTCATGTGACCTCATTCTTTCAAAATAAAAGCCCCCTTTATCACGCTTACCTGTAAAAAAAAAAAAAAAAAAAAAATTTTTAGAAAAATTAAGATAAAGTAATTGTTATATGATAACACTATGCAATAGAGGGTTAAAAATAAAAAATGTAATTAATATAATTACAGTTTTTAATTTGTTTTAATTATAATATTCTATTAATATTATTATATAATATTTAAAAACAGTTGATTAAATAGGGACAAAATGAAAAAGAAATTAAATAATCCCAAAAAATCTATTTTAACATCAAATCTAATTAAAACATAACAATCGTTATAACTTTTTACTTATATATTTTTAAATGTTTTTTTTTATTTTATTAATTTAATAATTACATTTTTAGTATTTACATTGATTTCTGTTCATAAAATCATTAAATAGCAACAAAAAATATATTTTCTTTAATATTTTTCCCTTTTATGCCTGTTGTTGTTAATTGCATCAAACCTAATTTTAATGTGCTATAGACAAATTAATTATAGATAAATTAATTATAGACAAATTAATTGAGCATCAGCTGATCGTCAATTAATTATCTTTATATAATTATAAATAAATTAAAGTCTGATTCTTGATCCTGGTTCTGTTCAGGAACGTTATGAAGCCGCCATCCATCGATCGGTGAAGAAAACCTGGGCAGAAATCAGGCAGCAGAGATGGTCCTGGGCCGGAAACGTCAGCCAGAAAGAGGGTCAGTAGAACCAGGACCAGGTCCACATCCAGGATGATGATCCAGGTCCAGGTTTATATTAGAATCCAGATCCAGTATGATGATCCAGGTCCAGCTTTATATTAGAATCCAGATACAGTATAGTGATCCAGGTCCAGCTTTATATTAGAATCCAGATATAGAATAGTGAGCCAGGTCCAGGTTTATATTAGAATTCACATCCAGATCCAGGTTTATATTAGAATCCAGACCCAGTATGATGATCCAGGTCCAGGTTTATATTAGAATCCAGATCCAGGTTTATATTGGAATCCAGATCCAGTATGATGATCCAGGTCCAGGTTTATATTAGAATCCAGATCCAGATTTATATTAGAATCCAGATCCAGTATAGTGAGCCAGGTCCAGGTTTATATTAGAATCCAGACCCAGTACGATGATCCAGGTCCAGGTTTATATTAGAATCCAGATCCAGATTTATATTAGAATCCAGATCCAGTATAGTGATCCAGATCCAGTATGATGATCCAGATCCAGGTTTATATTAGAATCCAGATGCAGTATGATGATCCAGATCGAGCATAGTGATCCAACTCCAGATTTATATTAGAATCCAGATTCAGTATAGTGATCCAGATCCAGGTTTATATTAGAATCCAGATCCAGTATGATGATCCAGATCCAGCATAGTGATCCAGATCCAGATTTATGTATAATCCAGATCCAGTATCATGATACAGATCCAGGGTTGTATTAGGATCCAGATCCAGGTTTATTTAACAATCCAGCTGCAACTATAGACTATTTTTAGAATTAGTTATTATTATTATTATTATTATTATTATTATTATTATTATTATTATATTATATTATATTATAGTCCACAACCCAAAGATCATCAGTTTATTATTATAGAGACTAAATAAACCAGGAAATAATCAGAGAAGAGAAGCTGGAACCAGAGTATTTGGACATTTTCTTCTATAAAATGACTCAAACTGATTAATAAATTATCAAAGTGTCTGAACAGCTAATCGATTAATGGTTGCAGCTCTATTGAACTCTGTAGTTTGATCGATTATTTCCATCCTCCTGACTCTAGAATCTAATTCTCTTTCCTGTAATCATCTCTGTCATATATCAGCAGAATTATTGACCTAAAGACACTTAGAGTCAGGATGTGGTTTAGTTCCTGCAGCTTTTACTGAATCATATCTGACCACATTAAAGGAAACGGCATTAATCGTCTATTAAAGACATTTTCCACTTACTTTATCACTTATTAGGTGATTAATGCTCATTTCCTGGTGTTTTAGTGCTTATTCTGGTGGCTTCATATGTGGTTTTGTTGGAAATTAGAAAGTTAATGACAAATAACAGATTCTTTTGCTTTCCTCAATGGGAGTGAATGGAATTTTCCTTCTTGAAATCCTCTTTTGGCGGTTTACCCTGACAGTCCCCTGTTGGTAATATTGATGTGTGTGTGTGTGTAAATTCTATGCAGAATATTTAATCTCAAAAGCGACCATCTTTTTTAAATATTTACTACAGAGGCTTGTTTAAATTATGAGAAAATGTTATTTTGAAAGGACCATATGGACGTCCCCTCTTTGATAGATAGGCATCACTTGAAGTCCCCTCTTGGCATTTTATTAAAAAGTAATTAAAAAGCACATTTTCTGTAGTTTTGTAGTAAAACACCACAAAGTAAATTTTGTATTATATTTTTGTTTTTTTCAAAATGACCAGAAAGTCCTCTGTTGGCAGTTTACCCTGACAGTCCCCTGTTGGTAATATTAGTGTGTGTGTGTGTGAATGTATGCAGAATATTTATTCTTTAACCACCTTATTTTATTATTTTCTAAAACAATTAAAAAGCACATTTTCAGTAATTTATAGTAAACACCTTAAAAGTACATGTTCAGTTATTATTTAAAAACAACCAGATACAGAAGTCCTCTGTTGTCGGTTTACACTGAGAGTCCCCTGTTGGTAATGCTGGTGTGTATTGGTGTGTCTGTGAATTATATGCAGAAAATACCATCTTTTTAAAAAAATATTTACTATAGAGACTTGTTTAAATAAATAAAATTTAAGTTAAAGTATAACTTTTGAAAGAACCAAACAAAAACAGAACTCTTCTATTGGCGGTTTACACTGACAGTCCCCCGTTGGTAATGTTGGTGTGTATTGGTGTGTGTGAATTGTATGCTGAATATACCATCTTAATATTTACTATAGAGACTTGTTAAATAATGATATTATCTAAGTTAAAGTATAACTTATTGAAAGAACATTAGAAGAAGTTAAAGTTTTTAAGAACCAAACAGAAACAGAAGTCCTCTGTTGGCAGTTTTACCCTGACAGTCCCCTGTTGGTAATATTGATTTGTATTGGTGTGTGTGAATCGTATGCTGAATATTTATTCTTAAAAGTGACCACCTTTATAATATTTACTACAGAAACTTGTTTAAATAATGATAAAACTTAAAATAAAGTCATATTTTATTTAAAGAATCAAACAAAAAAATAGAAGTCCTCTGTTGGCAGTTTTACCCTGACAGTCCCCTGTTGGTAATGTTGGTGTGTATTAGTGTGTGTGTGAATTGTATGCAGAATATACCATCATTTTTAATATTTACTGATGAAACTTGATTAAATAATGATAAAAATTAAGATAAAGTAATATTTTATTGAAAGAACCAAACAGAAACAGAAGTCCTCTGTTGGCAGTTTTACCCTGACAGTCCCCTGTTGGTAATGTTGGTGTGTGTGTGAATTTTATGCAGAATATACCATCTTTTTTTATATTTACTCCTGAAACCTGTTTAAATAATGATAATATCGAAGTTAAAGTATAACCTATTGAAAGAACCAAACAGAAACAGAAGTCCTCTGTTGGTAGTTTTACCCTGACAGTCCCCTGTTGGTAATGTTGGTGTGTATTAGTGTGTGTGTGAATTGTATGCAGAATATACCATCTTTTTTAATATTTACTGATGAAACTCGATTAAATAATGATAAAAATTAAGATAAAGTAATATTTTATTGAAAGAACCAAACAGAAACAGAAGTCCTCTGTTGGCAGTTTTACCCTGACAGTCCCCTGTTGGTAATGTTGGTGTGTGTGTGAATTGTATGCAGAATATACCATTTTTTTTATATTTACTCCTGAAACCTGTTTAAATAATGATAATATCTAAGTTAGAGTTTAATTTTTTGAAAGAACCAAACAGAAACAGAAGTCCTCTGTTGGCAGTTTACACTGACAGTCCCCTGTTGGTAATATTGGTGTGTATTAGTGTGTGTGTGAATTGTATGCAGAATATACCATCTTTTTTAAATATTTACTGATGAAACTCGATTAAATAATGATAAAAATTAAGATAAAGTAATATTTTATTGAAAGAACCAAACAGAAACAGAAGTCCTCTGTTGGCAGTTTTACACTGAGAGTCCCCTGTTGGTAATATTGGTGTGTGTGTGAATTGTATGCAGAATATACCATCTTTTTTTTTTATATATTTACTCCTGAAACCTGTTTAAATAATGATAATATCGAAGTTAAAGTATAACCTATTGAAAGAACCAAACAGAAACAGAAGTCCTCTGTTGGTAGTTTTACCCTGAGAGTCCCCTGTTGGTAATGTTGGTGTTTATTAGTGTGTGTGTGAATTGTATGCAGAATATACCATCTTTTTTAAATATTTATTCCTGAAACCTGTTTAAATAATGATAATATATAAGTTAAAATATAATTTTTGGAAAGAACCAAACAGAAACAGAAGTCCTCTGTTGGTAGTTTTACCCTGAGAGTCCCCTGTTGGTAATGTTGGTGTTTATTAGTGTGTGTGTGAATTGTATGCAGAATATACCATCTTTTTTTAAATATTTATTCCTGAAACCTGTTTAAATAATGATAATATATAAGTTAAAATATAATTTTTGGAAAGAACCAAACAGAAACAGAAGTCCTCTGTTGGCAGTTTTAACCTGACAGTCCCCTGTTGGTAATATTGGTGTGTATTAGTGTGTGTGAATTGTATGCAGAATATACCATCTTTTTTAATATTTACTGATGAAACTCGATTAAATAATGATAAAAATTAAGATAAAGTAATATTTTATTGAAAGAACCAAACAGAAACAGAAGTCCTCTGTTGGCAGTTTACACCGAGAGTCCCCTGTTGGTAATGTTGGTGTGTATTGGTGTGTGTGAATTGTATGCAGAATATACCATCTTTTTTTTATATTTACTCCCGAAACCTGTTTAAATAATGATAATATCTAAGTTAAAGTATAACTTTTTGAAAGAACCAAACAGAAACAGAAGTCCTCTGTTGGTAGTTTTACCCTGAGAGTCCCCTGTTGGTAATGTTGGTGTTTATTAGTGTGTGTGTGAATTGAATGCAGAATATACCATCTTTTTTTAAATATTTACTCCCGAAACATGTTTAAATGAGAGTCCCCTGTTGGTAATATTGGTATGTATTAGTGTTTTTTTTTTTTTTTGTTCGCTCGAGTGGAAACGTGCGACGCAGCAGAACTCGCCGCTGTTTCTTCTGACCCGTGTGATTGAACATGTGTTGTCGGCGGTTCTCTCGGCTTCTTTAGGCAGATGCTCCCTGTCTACCGTCAACCTGCCCAAACACGTGGACTCAGTCATTAACAAGCGACTCTCCAAGTCCTCGGCCACGCTCTGGAACTCCCCCAGCAGAAGTAAGGCCACGTCTGGACCCTCGCCATCCTCCAAAAACACCTCCCAACGCCCATCATGTTTCACTCGCTCCTCCCCTTTTTATGATTTCCTGTCGCTTGAAGGTCGACAACACTCTCATCCTCCACAACCTCCAGTTTTTCTGTTTTTTTTGTCGCCTCCAGACTTTTTTGGTTTGAGGTCGTCTGCATGTTGGTGTTTTTTTATATTTTCTGAGATGTGTTTTCTTGTTTCTGTCTTGTGGTTTGGTTCGTTTCGTGGTGACGGTCATTTCATTCCTGGTGTTTTATTTTTTTGTATTTGTGTATTTTTCTCCTATTTTTTTGCTCATTTTCATTGGATGTTTTGAATTTATCATGAATTTATTGATGATTATTGAAGTTAGTCAGATACTTTAGTAAAAGGAGAAATTCTGTCATCTAAAAATAGAGTAAATGTTCTTAAAATATATTTGAGAAACAGAATTTTCTTCTTAAAAATAACTTAAATCAATTATCAGCATTGATTAATCGTTGCAGATTTATATTAATTTATATTAAATATTAAATATTTCCTGTAAGAATCAGTGTAGTTGTAATCAGAATTTTTTTGATGATTAAAAAAAAAATATTTATTATGATTATAATAACAATTTGTATTATTATTAATAATACTTATTATAAATAATCATTCTTATAATAATTACTAATAGTAATTATTCTAATTATTAATACTAATTATTATAATTATTAATAATTATCATTATTATAATTGATAATAATTATAATAATTATTTATTTGTTTTATTGATGATCATTGGTGGATAAAATACTATAAAATACAATACTTTACTTTAGTAATAGTTTTATTTTATTTTTTTTTGTAAATGACCCAAATCCATTGATCGATTATAAAAAAAAATTAAATAGTTGGTGATTTACCATAATAATCAATCAATCAATAAACTATTGATTAATCATTACAACTCTACTGTAATTCTAACCTATTTACTGTAATTATTAGAATTCTGGTTTTAATCAGTAATTGTTAAATATTCTATGAGGGAGGAAGGAACTAGTCTAAGGAAATATATATATATATTTAATTAAATGAATAAATAAATAAATCTATAATAGACATATTTAAAATAAATAGGATGCATTGGAAGTAAAATTTAAAATGTTTTACCTGCAATAAATGTAATAGCTGGCAACTGATCAATTAACTATTTAATATTTACTATTTAATCAAAACATAATATATATATATATGGATTTATATAATATAATCAGTGTATGTTTGTTTTAGACACTTAAATTTAAAATGCAGGTTTTTCTTTAACCAGGTCAAAGACAAACATATAATGAATAAATAAAAATACAGTTAGAGTGACTCAGCATTTTTTTTTTTTGGAGATAATGTGTTCTGAAAACTCCCTGCAGCAGATTCTGTTCTTTTAAAAACCAGATGTGGAATTCTTGGTATAAAAACATCATTCATGTCTCATCGTTTCAGCTCAGAGCCAAAAACCGACGAGTCTTTACTTCTTGTCTGAGGTTATAAATAATACCCGAGTCACCGTCTAGACGGGATTTTCAAAATAAGAGTTCCAGGAACAGGTTAATCCTGCGGCATGGTTATCTCTCTGGGTGGCTTTAACTGGGTTTTTAGTGTATTTAACTGGTTTATTTTGTTGGTTTTCAGTCGTTTTGCAGCGGTTTGAGCTCATTTTCCTTCTTCTTTGGTGCTTTTTAAAGGTCACGTGTGGCTAATGAGGAGCAGAACTCAACGAGGCTGAGTTTTGAAGCTTTAATTGATGTAAAAACCTGTTTTTTTATTTAATTTCCCTGCAGCTCGTAGCGTGGCTCTGAGTCCGTGGGAGAGCAGCATCGTCGATCGACTCATGACGCCGACCTTGTCGTTTCTGGCGAGGAGTCGCAGCGCCGCCAGCGTCCTCAGCAGCGGCAAAGATGGCCGTAAGTTACAGAAACACGTCATAAAAACGGCTGTTAGTTCAGTTTATGGCTGCAATTAAAGCAGTTAATTAAATTATAAAGGTTAAACTGTAAAAATTAACAAGATTAATTATAGCTCTGCTGATGAATGATGCAATTTATGAGGAGAAAAATATCCTGAACAGACACTTTTACTGTCACGAGTGACAAGCTACTTCCTGAGTACTTCAAAATAAAAGCATTCCCTTTTGCAACTGGAAATTAATTTATTTTCAATATATAAGCAATAAACTAGTTTCCTCAAATATGCAAATTAAAAAAAAAGGAAATTTCAAATTACTAGTGACAAACACATATCTGATTGTTTCCTACAGACTTCAAAATAAAAGCATTTCCTTTTTCAACTTTAATAAGCTATATTCAATATATTCTCCATTCTAACTAGTTTAGATTAAAGTAGTTAAGATTTATTAATTACACTGCAAATCATTTATAAAAATGAAATAAACTATAGAATATTTTAGATGAACATGCTTTTATTTTACTTAGTCGTTGGCAAATATGAAATAACATTTATTTCCACCTTAAATATGATGCAAACATTTAAAAAGGGAGCAAAACAGACACTTCCTGGTGACTTCAAAATAAAAGCATTTCCTTTTCCAACCTTAATAAGCTATTTTCATTATATTCTCCATACAAACTAGTTTAGATTAAAATTAAGATTTATTACACTGTGAATTATTTTAAAATATTTAATTAACACAAATATTAAGTATATCATATTTTACATGAATATCCCTTTATTTTACTTAGTCGTTATGAAAGAATATAATATATATAATAATAATAATAATATGAAATAACAATTATTTCCCCTTTAAATATGATGCAAATTAAACGGACACTTCCTGGTGACTTCAAAATAAAAGCATTCCCTTTTGCAACTGGAAATTCATTTATTTTTTTAATATATTCTTCAGAATAAAACATTAAACTAGTTTAAAACTAAATTTGAACCAACATTTATTTTCCTCAAATATGCAAATTAAAAAAAGGAAATTTCAAATTACTAGCGACAAACATCTGATCATTTCCTAGAGACTTCAAAATAAAAGCATTTCCTTTTCCAACCTTAATAAGCTATTTTCAATATATTCTCCATAGTAACTAGTTTAGATTCAAATAGTTAAGAATTTAAACTTTTTCAATAAAAAAAAAAAGAAAAACATCCTCAACAGATACTTCCTGGTGACTTCAAAATAAAAGCATTTCCTTTTGCAATTGGAAATAAGATATTTTCAAAATATTCTTCAGACTAAAACATTAAATGAGGTTAAATAATTGTTGAATACATCCTTATCACTAATTTATTCACATGAATGATTGAATTTTATTTAAATCTTATCTCTTTAAAAAAGTTTTATTGTGAATTTCTTTTATTTATTTATTAATAAAATGTGGATTTCTTTAGTGTTTTTCAATGGATTAGTCGTCTGCCACAGTAACATAATGTCCTTAAATGACCTTTAATAGCAAAAACACAGTTCTATGAGATAATTATGAGCCCTGTAGTTAATTATAATAATTATTTTAATGATCTTCAGTAATTAACGTGGCTCCCTGCTCGTCCTCAGACTCTCCGGTGTGTCCTCGTTCGGCCTCGGCCAGTCCTCTGACTCTCTGCAGTCACCACCAACACTGCTCGGATCGATGGAGAGTCACGTCCAGCACGCCGGACATCACCCAGAGGCAGCACCGCCGCAGCTCCACGCCGGTACCAACACACGATTCACGTTTTACGGAAGATGTCCTACTCACAGAATGAAAAAGACTCTGATTTCACAATAAAAGCGGAGCTGAAAAGCTGTGAATTTCCAAACATTCCAAACAGTTTCTATAAGAGTTGAAAATGTAACGGAGAGAATATTTGACTGTTTCAGAGAGAAAAATCTGATCCTTATATAAACTGTTAATGTTTCTATGTGTGACTGTATTTTATTTTGAAAAGCATCTTTTCCTTCTTCGTGCAGGTGGATAAAAACAAGAAAGAAAAGAAAGATAAAGAGCGGGAGAACGAAAAAGAGAAAAGTGCGATTTCTAAAGTTCTGAAGAAGAGACAATCTCTGCCCAGTATGAGACACAGACCTGATCCAAGGTAGAAGATTCACATTTTTACTGTTTAATATGGTTTTATTTAAGTTTTATTTAATCTATAATTAAAAAAAACTTCCCTCCACCTTCATAAAATATTAACCAACAACTACTGATTATAAACAGAACTCTAATTCTTATAGAAAATAGTTTATTAGCTGCAACAATTAATCAATTAATTATTATAACTATATAATTATAACTATTATATTATTAATAGACTATTTTAGCTAGTATAACTATATTTATCTCTATTGATTTTGAACATGTTCAAGGTTTAGAATTAAAGTTAGAACCAAGTTGCAGACGTTTTATTTATATATATATATATATATATATATATATATATATATATATATATATATATAAAGGCAAATAAAAAGAAATTAATTAATTAATTTAGAATGATTATTCAATTAATCAATTTTTACCTTAATCACCAACTATTTTGATAATTTGAGTCATTTTATTTTTGCTTTAGACCATTTTATAAAGCAAACAATTAATTAATTAATGTTACAATAATCAGTAAATAATATTTAATAATATTAATAATTATTATTATTGGTTAAATAATTTTTTAGGAATTATCTGCTGACTTTATATCACATTCTGTCATTTATTTTGTTTTATTTAATTTATTATTATTTATTGTCTTTTTATATTTTCTCCCTTACATCCTTCCTTAATATATTTTTTATTTTTACTATTATTTCTTTTATATTGCACTTATTTTAAGGGATAAAATTAAATTAAAGATAAAATTAAATTAAACTCCCATTATTTAATAAGTAGAAAATGCATTAACTCTGATTTTTATATGTTCTAATATAAATATAGTGATTTATCCTCAGATTCCCTGAGTCTTGATGTTGACGTCTGTTTATTTCATGGCGACTTTGAGCCTGAACAAAGAGAAATGATCTCAGGACGAGTGGCCATTTCCTCTTTAGTCCTCAGGCTGAAAATAAAAACAGAAAGAAGGAAAATAAAAGTCTTTTGACTCGACAAAAAGGCATCGACGGTTTGAGTCAGAGGAAAAAAACCTCCTTTTTCAGAATAATGGAGGATTTGCCTGAAAGCTGCTGCACTTTAATAGAATTACGTAATATTTCTGCACTTTGTCCGGTTTCTTCAGGTCATTTCAGCTCAGATCTGAGAGAAAATGGACAAGTTGGTTTAAAAAAAGAAAGAATCATTGTTTCCCCAGGTCGTTTTTTATTTTTATTACAAAATAAAATACAAAAAAAATAAGAAAGTGGTAAAATACAGTAATAGGATTGTTATAGCCAATGATTTATATAGTTTATATTTTAAAAGTAATGCGTAATATAGGAAAGGAGATCAAAGAAAATGAGATCAAAGAAAAAAGAACAAAAAGAAACTGTAACCTTCATTTCCACCTTAAATTTTGCACCTTTTGACAAACAAACTGCTATAAAATCATCAAACATCAATATTTTTTCCTGCTTTATTTTAATAAATCTCTTTAAACACATTCTTTCCTGCTCTAAATATCAAACATTCATCATATACATATTTGCATGTGTCGTTGATGGAAAGAAGATCAAAGAAAAAAGAAAAAAAAGAACAAAAAGAAACTGTAACCTTCATTTCCGCCTTAAATTTTGCACCTTTTGACAAACTGCTATAAAATCATCAAACAACAATATTTTTCCTGCTTTTTTTCATAAACCTCTTTAAACACATTCTTTCCTGCTCTAAATATCAAACATTCATCATATTCATATGTACATGTGCAGTTGTTGCAACATTTTTGTCCCCAAATGTGCAGAAAGGTGCAAAATTTAAGGAGGAAATTAGGGTTAAAGGTTGTTTTTGCAAAAATTCAAAACATTTCCAAGAGATAAAACTGGCATTTAAAGGGTTAAAAGGTGCAAAATTTAAGGAGGAAATGGGAAATTCTTTATTTCTTTCCATTTTCCTCTTTTACTATATTATTTTGCCACATTTTTTTAAAACTTCACCTTTTCTTTAAAATGTGTCTATAGAATATAAAAGACATGTAATGTGGATTTAAAAAAAATCAACTAAAAAGCAGAATTTCTGCAAAAATTGATGCCAAACAAACAGAATTATCAACAAAAATGTAAAAAAAAGGGATAAATTTTCCATTTTTTGGTCCCGAAGGTGTAAAATTTAAGGAGGAAATGAGGGTTAAAGGTTATTTTTTTATTTTATTTTAACCTTATTTACTTATCTATTTTCTTTTTTCAGTTTTTCTACGTTATTATGCCTCATTCTTTTTAAACTATACTTTTAAAAAAAAAGACAATAAAAGCAATAGATTTTACAAAATTCAACTAAAAAGAAGAGTTTTTCCTGCAAAAGGCCACAACACAGACACATATATATATATTTTTCTTTCTTTCAGTCCGAGTCCTTTAACCCGACAGCGGCCGTCGTCCCCGGCGACGCCGAAGGGCCGAGCCGCCTCCCCAGGCTCCGCCTCCTCGCCGAAGCCGCCGCCCACCCGCGGCAGCCCGTCCACCCCTAAAGGTCGACCCAAACGGGCCCGGACCCCGGCCCGGATAGAACACAGAACCTCGTCCCCGGCCTCCATGGACAGGGTGAAGGAGCCGAGGAGACCACGGACCCCCGAGATCAGGAGGAGTCAGTATTCAAATAAACTTTATTTATAAGGACGTTTAGAAACAAACAAATAAATAAAAATAAAATAGATGAGCACAAACTGTAAAAGACTAGAGCTGCAAACATTAGTCGATTTAATCAATTTGTTTTTAGGAAGAAAATATTAAATATATAATTGTTATGGTACAAAAATACAACTCAATAACTGAGCTTTTACTTTGAAAATCTCATCTCCATCTAAATCAAATTACTAATCCACACACAATAAAAAATGTGACTTTATAGTTGTATTATTCTATTATTAGGACTGAAACTAATGATTATTCTGATAGTTAATTAGTCTATTGATTATTGAAATGGTTAATCAATTAGTTGTTTTGTTCATACACTTGAATCAAAGCACATTTAATAAAAGATTAATAAAAGAATGAAAATTTAAACAATAAGAATATTAAAATCTATTATTTCATAGAATATATAAAAATATATATAATTAATATATATAATTTATATATAAGTTAATTAAATAAATATATAAAATAACCACAAATTATCTTAAATAAATATATAAAATTAATAAAAATATATAAAAACCAATAACTACAAAATAAAATTATATATATATATATATATATATATATATATATAATTTATAAATAAAATGTACATAATTTATAAAAACAAATAAATATATAAAATTAAATTAATAAAAATAAATAAAAATCAATAACTACAAAATAATAATAATAAATAAATTCAAGTAAATATTAAGATTAAAGAACAATAAATTAAATTAATAAATGATAAATAAACCAACCAACCAACCTGGAACCAGAGAATTTGGACATTTTCTTCTTAAAAAATGACTCAAATCATTTTATTTATTATCAAAATAGTTGAAGATTAATAATTAATTTGAATAATTGTATCAATTAATCATAATCGTCCTGTTCTTAGAGTAAAACGGTATAAATAAAGTTTTATTTATTGTTTTTTTCTCTATAATCAGCTGATTCCTGTGCAGCATCTGGCTTCTCTATGTTTCATCCTGTATTATTTATATATATTTTATATTTATTCAAAGAGGATTTTTATGCTTTGGCTCCTGTGATCGAGCAGAAAAATCACATTTGATGGAAAAAGTGAACGAGTCTCTGTAAAACCAGCTTTTCTGTGCTGAGAGAAAAGCAGCAGCAGAGATTTAATCACATTTAATTAGATCTAAAACAACAGGATAATCAGCTTTAATTAGATAATTAACAGGCTGAAGGTCTGAGGACGTTCACACTGTAAAACATTAAATCTGAGCCTGTTTTAAGTCAAATTAGTCCAAAATAGATGAGAATTATTCATTTAAATGGCGGAAAATTAAGATTATTTCATTTTTTCTCTTGGTTTTAGTCAATTTAATCTTTTTTTTAACAAAATGTTCGACTTGTTTCTTAAAACGACCAAATTGACCCGAATCAGGAAGGAAAAATGAAATAATTTAAACTGGTGATGGAATAAGATAATATTATTTTATTAATATATATATATTCTTTTAATTTATACTTCCAATACGTCCAGTTCAATTAATCTAAAATGTGCGTATTATAGCTCTATTTCATCTTTGATAATAAAAGAAACAGATTTTTCATAATATAGTAGTTTTATTAGAGTAAATAGTTTATAATCACAGTCAAACTCCAATGATTAATTGATTAGTTTTGATTAATTAATTAATTAGAAAAGTAAATAATAATAAAATAATTTTAAAAATAATTTTTTTTTTATTTATAATTTTTTTTTTCAGTGTAAACATCAACAGCTTCAACCTGGTAAATCTCTAATTTAAAAAAAACTTTAAGATAAATTTATATTTAATATATTTATATATATTTAATTAACATTAAAGGTCATAATTATACTCCATTATTATCCATTAATTATATTTTTTACAGTGTAATATTGCTTTCCAATACAAAACATCAACTGTATTTCATGATTTCTTTTCTCTTTTAAAATATTAAATTGACTAGAATCAAGAAAAAAAACAATTGCAATAAGCTGAATTATCTGTCAAAGGAATAAAATAATTCTACTTAATATTGGACTAATTGGATCCAATAAAAGTGTTTAAGTATATTTTTCAGTGTATAATTTCCAGGTGTTGAGAACAGATCAGTGAATATGTGAAGGACAAAGACTTTGACTGTTATTTAATTAGTAAAGATTAATATAAAAAGTCGTTAATTACCTGTTTTTTATTGAGTTGAATCTCTAATTAAACCTTTTTTTTCTTCCTGGTCCAGGTTCTCCGGTGGTTCCTGTCGTCTCCAGACCTCAGACTCCGATCAGGTCGGCCACGCCCACCAACGCCTCTTCCTCCTCACCTGAGCCGCTCCACTCGGCCCCGCCCACTCCCGTGGCCCCGCCCACCCCAGTAGCCCCGCCCACCCCCTCCCCATCAGCTAAACCGATGGCTGGAACCAACGACCCTGAGGAGGCGGCTCGGATCCTGGCGGAGAAACGACGTCAAGCCAGAGAACAACGAGAGAAAGAAGAGGAGAAGGACAGGTAAATAAATAAACAAATAAATAAACAGACAAATAAATAAAACAGAGAAAGAAGAGGAGAAGGACAGGTAAATAAATAAACAAACAAATAAACAGATAAATAAATAAATAAAACGGAAAAAGAAGAGGAGAAGGACAGGTAAATAAATAAACAAACAAATAAATAAACAGACAAATAAATAAAACGGAGAAAGAAGAGGAGAAGGACAGGTAAATAAAAAATTAATTAATCAATTAATTAATCAGAGATGTAACCGAGAAATAAGAGCAGGAATGATGGCAGCAGGAGGACAGCATCCAGTTCAGTTCTCAGAGATTTACGTCAGAGTGAGACCTCTCAGAGATTTATGTCAGAGTGAGACCTCTCAGAGATTTATGTCAGAGTGAGACCTCTCAGAGATTTATGTCAGAGTGAGACCTCTCATTTATGTCAGAGTGAGACCTCTCATTTCTGTCAGAGTGAGACCTCTCAGACATTTATGTCAGAGTGAGACCTCTCAGACATTTCTGTCAGAGTGAGACCTCTTAGAGATTTCTGTCAGAGTGAGACCTCTTAGAGATTTCTGTCAGAGTGAGACCTCTCGGACATTTATGTCAGAGTGAGACCTCTTAGAGATTTCTGTCAGAGTGAGACCTCTTAGAGATTTATGTCAGAGTGAGACCTCTCAGACATTTACGTCAGAGTGAGACCTCATAGAGATTTACGGCAGAGTGAGACCTCTCAGACATTTACGTCAGAGTGAGACCTCTCAGCGATTTATGTCAGACTGAGACCTCTCACACATTTACGTCAGAGTGAGACCTCATAGAGATTTACGGCAGAGTGAGACCTCATAGAGATTTACGGCAGAGTGAGACCTCTTAGAGATTTACGGCAGAGTGAGACCTCTCAGAGATTTACGCCAGAGTGAGACCTCTCAGACATTTCTGTCAGAGTGAGACCTCTCAGAGATTTATGTCAGAGTGAGACCTCTCAGAGATTTATGTCAGAGTGAGACCTCTCATTTATGTCAGAGTGAGACCTCTCAGACATTTATGTCAGAGTGAGACCTCTCGGACGATTATGTCAGAGTGAGACCTCTCAGAGATTTCTGTCAGAGAGACCTCTCGGACATTTACGTCAGAGTGAGACCTCTCACACATTTACATCAGAGTGAGACCTCTCAGACATTTCTGTCAGAGTGAGACCTCTTACAGTTTTCTGTCAGAGTGAGACCTCTCATTTATGTCAGAGTGAGACCTCTCAGACATTTATGTCAGAGTGAGACCTCTTAGAGATTTATGTCAGAGTGAGAGCTCTCAGACATTTATGTCAGAGTGAGACCTCTTACAGATTTCTGTAAGACAGAGCGAGGCTCTGTGTAACAGCAGCAGTAACGTGATCGCGTGTTTCAGATGATTCTGAACCACAGAAAAGATATTTACAGCCTGGAAACAGACGAGTTCTACTGTCGACTCCACAAACTCTGATTGTTTCCATTTCCTTAAACCAGCAGGGGGTTAAACATGAGGCCCGGGGCCCAGAAACGGCCCTTTAAAGGGTCTAATCCGGTCCACTGGGCGACTGAGATTAAAAACTGTTCAGCTCCTGTTTCTCTACAGAAATGTGAAGTCAATGAGAATCTTTAATAATAATTTAGCTAATTTCAAAACATTAAGATAAAAAACAAACAATTTAATCTTATTTTAAGAAAACAAGACGAAACTGACCAAACTCAAGAATAAAAAAACCCTGAAATAAGCAAAAATATATATATGAATAAATGTCTCTTATCAAGTGAAAATATTTAGTATTTAATACAATTTCAAGTCCCATATTGAATAGAAATATCTTGAATTGGAGATAATTTAATTAAGTTAATTATTAAGTTGTTTTTTTCCAAAATATCCAGAAATCATGTATAAGATAAGAAACAATCAATTTAATAAAACAACAAATAAATTGACCAAAATCAAGAAAAATATCTATATTTCAAGATAATATAAATATTTACAGTTTAAATTAGTAAATGATTTTTAAGGCAGGAGAAAAATATTAAGTGTGTAAATGTTTTAAATGATTAAAATCTCAGTTTTTTCTTATGTCTTCTCCTGTTTTTATAAATAGAAGGTGAATTAATCATCTAAATATTTATAATATATTTATTTACGTTAAAAAGAGGATAGAAAATGTTTTATTTCAACTGGTCTTTAATTGAACTTGACTCCATTTCCTTAAATAGTTTGTAAATTATCTATAGAATAATTAGAATAATGCTTGTTTTTGTGCAACAAACCCATTCTAATGATAACTTCGGGACTAATAAATGATTCCTGCTGGTGTTTCAGGATCCTGAAGGAGCAGAGGGCAGCGAGGGAGGCCGAGGAGCAGCGGCTCCGCGAGGAGGAGGCGCGTCTCATGGCCGAGGAGCAGAGGAGGAGAGACGAAGCCCAGCGGCTGCAGGAGGAGAAGGAGGCGCAGGAGAAAGTTCGAGCCGAGCAGGAGGAGAACCTCCGGCTGCAGAAAATGGTACGAAGCAAACAGCCAGTTCCATAATTAATGAATTATTCATTAATCAATTAGTTGTTTGGTTCATAAAAAAATCTACCTAATAGAAAATAATTTATAATGATACTAGAGCTGAAATATCCAATTAATCAATTAACAAACAGTTGATTAGAAGTTTTATTTATTCCATATGAGGCTATTTTTTCCATATATTGATGATTTTTTGTCATTTTTTTTATAATTTGGAGTTTTCAGCTAGTTTAGATTAATTTAGATTAGTTTAGATTAATTTATAAAATTATATAAATAATATTATATATATGTAACTAGAGCTGCAGCTAATAACTATATTAATAGTGGTTTAATATTCTGATTAATGAAATAATTAATTGATTAGTTATTGGTTCACTGGTTATTATTATTAATAGTAAAATAAATCAGATTATATAGTATATATATTTTATTTGTTTATTTAACCTTTATTTATACAGGTAATTATCTCATTAAGAACCAGAGTCTCATTTTCGACCTCAATAAAATAATAATATATTATAATACTAATGTTTATTAACATGTTTGAATATTACACTTTATATAAAGTACATAACATATTTTTTAAAAATTAAGAAAAAGAACAAAAATGTTAACAGTAAGAATATTAGTATATATTATATTCTATTAATATTATAAATAAACTCGCTCCTATTAAATATTATAAATAAATTGAATACCTTTTTCCTTTTCATTTGTTCTAATTTAATAAAAGTATTATTTTATTTTATGTGAATGTAAAGCAGCCCAGAAAGGTGCTATATAAATAAAATTTATTATTATAATAATATCTTATATAATAATTTAATATATTTGTATTAAAACACTTAAGTAAAGTACTTCACGACTTACAAATGTACCTTTTTTTTTACTATTAAGATCCATATTATCTCTTCCTGTGTTTGTGGATGATAATTAGCATTAATTAATGAATTAACTGTTAATTCCAGTGTTTTTAATCAGATTCCTAGTCCTGGTGTTGAATCCAGAGCTCTGCTGCCCCCTGGTGGCCGTTCACGTTAACTTCATCTGTGGTTTTTAAACATGATCCAGCACAATTATGCAAAGTCTGAAAAAAATGCTGTTTCACTTCGACTGGTCCAGACGCGGCTGTGAATGTGGAAAACAAATTATTTTTGGGCCTTTTGTCCTTTCAGAGGCTGTAAACAGTAATTGCTGAGAGCAAAAACCCGCACCCTGTTATTTTGGCTGAAGGGTTTTTGTTTCCCTACGTCTGCCATTAAAGCCGTGGCTGGATTCCTGCCTCATATATATATATGTGTGTGTGTGTGTGTGTGTGTGTGTGTTTTAGAGAGAAGAAGCCGAGGCCAAAGCCCGAGAGGAGGCAGAGAAGCAGCGTCTGGAGAGGGAGAAACACTTCCAGAAGGAGGAGCAGGAGAGGCTGGAGAGGAGACGGGTGAGGGTGAAATAAAAAAAAAAAACACACTTTACAGCATAAAACAGGAGCTGAACCCTCACATTTCTCTACTGGGACTCTCTGGGATTAAAGTAGCCGCTAAATTGATCCGATTAAAACGAGTAACGCCTAAAAAAAAAAAAAGAGGTTAAATTCCTCCTGATTCCTGTGGTTCCCTCAGTGGACGCTTTAAATTCTCTTTGGTTCCCTTTGACGTGACGAACGCAGGATTGAAAGTCGACTCCATGAAACCAAGATGAATGATGTTTTTGGCTTATGCCGGATTGGCTGTCTGCATGCCGTGATTTAATAGGGCTCCGGCTGTGTGTGTGTGTGTGTGTGTGTGTCTATATATAAACATTAATAATGGAGATCTCACGGGGCCAGTGGACGTTTAGAGTGTTACCACCCACATCTACAGGGTTTCTATACGCTATAAAACGCTTTGTTTCCCTCCTCGTCTTCTCTACATGTGTGAGGGACTCTGCCAGACCAGGTCTGGGTCTGCCAGACCAGGTCTAGATCTGCCAGACCAGGTCTGGGTCTGCCAGACCAGGAACAGCATGTCCTCTCCCCCCAAAAACTCAGTTTTTTGAGAAGTTTATGGTCACAGCTGCTGTTAAACAGTGTTTTTTTATGTATTAGTTACAGATTCTAGTTATTTCTCCTAAAAAGTAACTAAAATATTCATTAAATAGTTTGTAAAGTAACATAATGTCAAATAATTTCCATATATGTTCAATTATTTATAATAAATCTTAATATTTAATGAAACTGAGCATAAATATAAACTATTTTAATGTTGCCAGAGCAGCGTCCAATCAAATGTCCTGTATAAACAAGCCCCGCCCAGCTCCACTTTTGATTGGTTAATGATGAAATTGTGATCGTCTCTAGGAAATTAGGAAATAAATGTTTATTTAAGGTTTACATTAAAACATTTTAAATATAATTTCATTATAAAAATCCTTTTTTCTTTCACTAGAGACAATCACGTGTCTGATCGTTTCCTGGAGACTTCAAAATAAAAGCACTTTCTTTTGCAACCGGCTGTTTGTTTCTGTTAAAATGTGTTATATTAAATGTCCATTTCATTATAATAATCATAAATAGATATAAAATTTGTTACACTAAAGCAGTTACTGGGTTAAAACTAATTATTTAAGGTAAATATTTAAATGCTAAAGTTTTTAATTCATTAATTATTTATGATAAATCTGAATATAATAATTAAACAGACACAATATTACAAATTAACAAGAGAAACATTGATGAACAGCAAATATAAATTATTTTAATCTAATGTTTTAATGTTTTTCTGGAGAATATATTAAAAAATGCCTTATTTCCTGTTGCTTTTATTTTGAAGTCTAGGAAATTAACCTAATTTCTGGTTGTAAAAGGAAATGCTTTTATTTTGAAGTAAGAAGTTTTGAAGTAGCCAAAAATTTGCTATTTTCAATATGTTCTCTAACTAGTTTAGTTAAATTATTAATTAATTACACCACAAATTATTCATCAAAATTAACAGGATGATTAATTATAGAAGATTTCAGATGAATGTGCTTTTACTTTAGTTACTCAGTTGTTTGTAATTGTGCAATAACAACATTTATTTATTTATTTTTCTCCAATATGACGTAATTTATAAAATGAGAAACATCCTGAACCCATTTTATTTTACGAGATACAAATCATTTCCTAGAGACTTCAAAATAAAAGCATTTTTAATTTGGCAACAGGAAATAAGTCCAGTCTCCAGAAAAAAAACATTCAAAACATTAAGACAGTTTAATTAAAATAAATTATATTTGGTGTTCATCACTGTTTCTGTTATTAAAGGAAATGCTTTTATTTTGAAGTAAATAAATGTATTGTAGCTCCATTACACAACAAGTTGATAAAAAAACTGATTTAATTATAGCAACAAGCCACATTTTTTCCCAATAATGGTACAGAAGAGTCATTGATTAGATTATTAGTGGTGAATACAGCTCCTTGTTGTTTAAGACGCCATCATTGGAGTTAAATCTTCTCCCAGACTTGCGATCTTTTAGATTTTTTGTGAAGAATATTGAGGTCCTGAGGCGTCCTGCAGCCAAACGAGATGCCAGAGCCATGAGTCGTGCATGAATAATCTTTTATGAGTGGCAGCTGCAGCTCCGACTCTTATGTCCTCGCATGAAGCTGCAGCGAGAATCAAACTTCTGCACAGAGAGAACCGAGTTTTCTGCAGGATTTTACTGTAACTTCACAACCGAAAGCAGCTGAAAACACAGCGGCTGCTGCATCGGTGTTTACACAGACTCCACCTGGAAACATTAAGGCCTCAGCGAGACTCTGTGAAGCATGAATCCCTTCAGAGATACAACAGATTTATTCATGAACCGCAACAAACAGCCCGACACGATCTATTAATAACTTTATTATGGGATTGTGTCATTAAAACAGGGTCAGATTTGTTGTTATCTTTTTTTCTTTATTTTCCAGCGTCTGGATGAAATCATGAAGAGAACACGCAAAACAGACGGAGGAGACAAGGTACAGCTGCTTCTACGTTGAAACCAGATCAATAAAATACTGATAATCTGCATTTAAATAATAATAAAATGTCTCTCGTCTTCACAGAAAGAGACAAAATCCCCACAAATAAACGACAAGGAGGCAGAGAGCAGCAAAGGTGAGAGGATCTTTATTAAACTAGTGAAGACAATTAAGCTGCAGGTAATTGGCTTAATTGATTTTCCAATTAAGGCAGAGATTTAAAACAGAGTTGATGATTTATAGCTCGTTTAAAGAATCAATTAGTGGAATAACTGATTAGTTGCCAACAACTATTTTGATTTATATATATATACGATATGTAATGTTGATAAAGCAAAAGTTGTTAGCTAATTGTTAATTGTCGATAAAGCATCAACAATTATCAATTAACTAATCGATTAATCAACTAATCATTGCAGGACACCTACGTTTTGACAGTCTGAGAACATTTTGTAGTATTTATTTTTTATTAAAGGGATTTAATATAAATAATAAGACTAAATAAACCATTTTCTTCTTGAAAAATGACTCAAATCGATTAATCGATTAGCGAAATAGTTATTAATTAATCTGATAGATGCAAACCAATCGATTAATCGACTAATCGTTGCATCTCAAATGTGAATTAATACAGATGAATCATGTTTTTCTGTTGCTAATCATTCCCAACAATTGTAAATACACTTTTACAATAAAGTGGCTTGTTCTTTTTGGTTAAAAGCATTGATTAGTTGCTATCGGCAACTAATTGATTAATCAACTAATCGTTGCAGCTCCATACAGGACACCTATGTTTTGACAGTCTGAGAACATTTTGTAGTATTTCTCTTTTATTAAAGGGATTTAATATAAATAATAAGACTAAATAAACCATTTTCTTCTTGAAAAATGACTCAAATCGATTAGCGAAATAGTTGTTAATTAATGTGATAGTTGGAAACCAATCGATTAATCAACTAATCGTTGCAGCTCAAATGTGAATTAATACAGATAAATCATTTTTTTCTGTTGCTAATCATTCCCAACAATTGTAAATACACTTTTACAATAAAGTGGCTTGTTTTTTTGTTTTTTTTGTTAAAAGCATTGATTAGTTGCTATCGGCAACTAATTGATTAATCAACTAATCGTTGCAGCTCCATACAGGACACCTATGTTTTGACAGTCTGAGAACATTTTGTTGCATTTCTTTTTTATTAAAGGGATTTAATATAAATAATAAGACTAAATAAACCATTTTCTTCTTGAAAAATGACTCAAATCGATTATCAGGATAGTTGATTAATCGATTAATCGACTAGTTGTTGCGTCTCTATAACAGGAACTAAACTCTTTATATGAGCTGCAGCCTCTTTTCCTCTGAATATCAGGACATAAACTAAGTCACAGGTATCTGCTGCAGCTTTTTGAGCCAGATTCACAGTGTTCCTTGTTTTGTTTTCTAAAGGGTTATTAGTTTAAACCTCCACCTCATATCCTGTGCAGCTGCAGCTTCAGAACTCCTCAATGGGACCCATGTGTGCTCGCTGGTCCAGATCCTGGGACCGGGGGACTGGAGAGGAGGAGTGGGTTCATGGCAGCAGCAGCTGCTGTCAAACATGGACTTTAGACATGAAAAATAGAATAAAAACCTCCTGATTACACAACAATTCAGCTCTTGATACATATATAAGCAAAAACACCTTGATTTCTTTCAGTTTTTGCTGAAATCTGCATAGTTTAATGTCTGATCTAACAGCCCAGAGGTGGTTTGGATTATCTCTTATCTTAACTAGGTCAGGGGTGTCAAACATGCGGCCCAGGGGCCAGAACCGGCCCGCTAAAGGGTCCAACGTGGTCCCACTGGATGATGACTGTACAAACGTGACAAAAATGTTCCAGTTCCTGTTTCTTCACAGAAATGTGAAGTCAGTGAGAATTTTAGATTATTATCTTTAGATTATTTAGATTATTCTATTTATTGAGCAGGATAAAACCCTTGAGAAGGATCCTCTCGTTTTATTGAGTGTGGGCCATTTTTTTACATTAAATTTTCTAAACCGATTTTACCTGAGAAGATGGCCCATTTTACTTGATGAGATGGCCCATTTTACTTGATGGGAAGGCCCATTTTACTTGATGAGATGGCCCATTTTAGTTGATGAGAAGGCCCATTTTACCTGATATGATGGCCCATTTTACGTGATGAGAAGGCCCATTTTACGTGATGAGTTGGCCCATTTTACCTAATAAGATGGCACATTTTACCTGATGAGAAGGCCCATTTTACGTGATGAGAAGGCACATTTTACTTGATAAGCTGGCCCATTTTACTTGATGAGAAGGCCCATTTTACCTAATAAGATGACACAGTTTACCTGATGAGATGGCCCATTTTACCTGATGAGAAGGCCCATTTTACTTGATATGATGGCCCATTTTACCTAATAACATGGAACATTTTACCTGATGAGCTGGCCCATTTTAACTAATAAGATGGCACATTTTACCCGATGAGATGGCCCATTTTACCTGATGACATGGCCCATTTTACTTGATATGATGGCCCATTTTACCTGATGAGATATCCCATTTTAGTTAATGAGAAGGCCCATTTTACTGATACGATGGCCCGTTTTACTTGATGAGAAGGCCCATTTTACCTAATAAGATTATCCGTTTTACCTGAAACACACAAAAAAACTGGCACAGTGGATATTTCAAGTTTTCTAGGGCCAAAATAATTATATTTTATCACGTAATTCCAACAAAAAATGATCAGAAACAGTAATTATTAATCATAAATATTCATGGAAAAGGCATATTTGGTATTGTCGATTTACCAAAAAGTGGCCCCATTTACCTGATATCGCCCTATACATACACTACCGTTCAAAGTTTTGGAGTCACCCAGACAATTTAGTTCATTATCTTTTTTCCATAAAAAGAAGTAATAAGTAGTAATAGTATTAAATCACAGCAGTCTAGTTTTTGTGACTTTAAGACTCCTTGATGTGAACATATTTGAGAACCGCTGCTTAATCTGCTTAAATTCCAATAAAAATGGGAAGAGGTGTGTTCTAACCCTTTAGAACGGTAGTGTACATGTCCTTTAAGCTTCCACGTCACGTATAAGAACAACGGGATCGATGTGGTCTGGGAGAAAGATGCCGTTCATGGCCAAACTTCCCCAGATGCAGGAAGACATTACGCGGCCCCTGATGTGGTCTGGACCGGCAGGCTTGTGGATTCTAGTCTCCACCACAGCCATGTCCTGAGTTTCAGGGGATCTGGACTGTGCAAGAAAGGACCCGGATAATGCTGCGTCTCTTTTTTTTTTCAGCTCCTGAAACAATATTCAGCTGCTGAAACATGTTTTTCCTTCACTGTAATGATTCCAACCTGTTCCCATTAGCCGATCCCTTAACAACGCGCTAACAGACAAAGTGATCCGGGGTCATGAAGGACTGCGTTTAAGAGTATCTGGAGCTTCTGTAATACGAGGCCTCAGCCCGACAGATTAGTCAAATCGTGTCTTTCAAAGCTTCTGTCATTTCGGAGCCAAATTCCCTTGTTTTTCCTTCGACGCTTCCATCGCAGCTGAACAGGAAAACGCTGTCTGTGGAGACACAAAGAGGGAATTCTTCCTCCAAAAAGGCCTGGAACCGTGGAAGATATCCACTTAATTTGAGTAACTCAGACTGCCGGAGCCTCTTATTATTGTCAGATAAACTCTGAAAATACATTTTGGTTAATCTTATAATGATCAGTATGAGCTGGAGGATCAATGACAGCGATTAGAAGCAGTTTTAAGGTTCATGTCGTCGCCAACGGGTGAAAAACTTGTAACTTTGCGGTTTTCAACATGCAATGAAAACTGGGACCTGATACAAGATATTACCAATAGTTTCCAATAGTCTATTGATCATTATGTTCAAAATGGAGCTGCAACAATTAGTTGATTAATCACTAATTTGAGTAATTTGTAGGAAGAAAATGTCCAGATTAGCTTCAGACTCAGCTGTGAACTTCCAGTCCTCTCAGAAATAAAGACTTTGGTCTTTATTTCTGAGAGGATTAATTGTTTAGCTGCCTATTATTTTAATTTTTTTCCCTAATTTGGGTCAGTTTGGTCTTGATTAAGTTTTAAATTAATCATTTTAACTGTATTAAAACACAATTTTTGATTTATTTGCAATATTCTAACTATATTTGCTCTGCTACATCAACATAAACTGATTCCGACTCTTCTGTAGTCACCTCACATGTTGTAGATTTAATTTGATACCAGGTTTGAGTACAATAACCTTTGTGGTTGTAGAGATATTCCACATTTATTGTAATTTATAGCAGGGAAAACTGAAAAATAAACCTGGGGCCTTCGTGGTTAAACTAAACACAACATGAAGAACGATTTAATAAAAGTAATATAATGTGGAAAATGGAATTACAAGGTTTTTACCCGCCAGAAACAACAGGGATGAATGATCGTGAGTTTACTTCCAAACAGAAGTTAAACTTGTAATCAGATTACTTGTTGGAGGCTCAATGGTGGATCAGACTCATGTTTTTTGGTCCAGTTCCTTCTATTCAGACTTTATGGAACAATAATCTCTGATTCATTGGGTTTACACATCAGCTCAACCTTCACATCTTTCTGTTTTTATTTTCTAATGGACTGAACAACCCCGATCTTTAGGTTTATTGAGGATCTTGCTGGCACGAAGCAAAAAAAGGCAAAAATGTTGGCTCCAAAACCACAGTTGTTCTGCCGACTTCCTCATTATTAATGTTAAACATCTTTAAAACCAATGACTCCAAAAACAGTGTATTTATTTTACCAGTGAGACAGAAACTTCCTGAATTTTCTGTGTCTCATTACACTGTAAAGTTGTTAAATTTGCCTTTTGTTTGTTCTGTAATATTAGGTTTATTTATTAGGGCCCTATTGGAACTGAAGGAATTCTTCTTCTTAATAAAAAATTGCCTTT
>CM060467.1:2342500-2600000 GCA_030544235.1 Lepturacanthus savala
TACATTCATACATACACACATACATACATTCATTCATACATTCATACATACACACATACATTCATACGTACATACATTCATTCATTCATACATACACACATACATACATTCATGCATACACACATAAATACATACATACATACATACACAAATACATTCATACATACATACATTCATGCACACATACATACATTCATACATACATTCATGCATACATACATACATACATACATTCATTCATACATACATTCATGCACACATACATACATACATTCATGCATACATACATACATTCATACATACATACATACATTCATACATACATTCATACATACACACATGCATTCATGCATACATACATACATACATTCATACATACATACACACAACATACATTCATGCATACATACATTCATACATACACACATACATACATACATACATACACATAAATTCATACATACACACATACATACATTCATACATACATACATTCATACATACATT
The DNA here is from genome assembly GCA_030544235.1 of Lepturacanthus savala. Lineage (NCBI taxonomy): Eukaryota > Metazoa > Chordata > Actinopteri > Scombriformes > Trichiuridae > Lepturacanthus > Lepturacanthus savala. Next base: position 2,343,008 of record CM060467.1, read on the forward strand.
CATTCATTCATTCATTCATTCATTCATACGTACATACACACACACATACATATGTACATACATTCATTCATACATACATACACACAACATACATTCATGCATACACACATACATACATTCATACAAACATACATTCATTCATTCATTCATACATACACACACACATACATACGTACATACATTCATTCATACATTCATACATACACACATACATACATTCATACGTACATACATTCATTCATTCATACATACACACACACATACATTCATACATACATACATTCATTCATACATTCATACATACACACATACATACATACGTACATACATTCATTCATTCATTCATACATACACACATACATACATACATACATTCATACATACACACATACATACATTCATACAAACATACATTCATACAAACATACATTCATACATTCATTCATTCATTCATACATACACACACACATACATACGTACATACATTCATGCATACATACATACATTCATACATACACACATACATACACACATACATACACATACATACACACAACATACATTCATGCATACATACATTCATACATACACACATACATACATTCATACATACATACACACATACATTCATACATACATTCATACATACATACACACATACATACATTCATACATACATTCATACATACATAGACACATACATACATTGATACATACACACATACATACATTCATACATGCATACATTCATACATACATTCATACATACATTCATACATACATACACACATACATACATTCATACATACACACATACATACATTCATACACACATACATACATACATACATTCATACATACACACATACATACATTCATACAAACATACATTCATACAAACATACATTCATACATTCATACATACATTCATACATACACACATACATACATTCATACGTACATACATTCATTCATTCATTCATACATACACACATACATTCATACATACATTCATACATACATACACACATACATACATTCATACATACATTCATACATGCATACATTCATACATACATTCATACATACACACATACATACATTCATACGTACATACATTCATTCATTCATTCATACATACACACATACATACATACATACATTCATACATACATTCATGCATACATACATACATACATTCATTCATACATACATTCATGCACACATACATACATACATTCATGCATACATACATACATTCATACATACATACATACATTCATACATACATTCATACATACACACATGCATTCATGCATACATACATACACACATTCATACATACATACACACAACATACATTCATGCATACATACATTCATACATACACACATACATACACACATACATACATACACATAAATTCATACATACACACATACATACATTCATACGTACATACATTCATTCATTCATTCATACATACACAGATACATTCATACATACATTCATACATACATACACACATACATACATTCATACATACACACATACATACATTCATACGTACATACATTCATTCATTCATTCATACATACACACATACATACATACATACATTCATACATACACACATACATACATTCATACAAACATACATTCATACAAACATACATTCATACATTCATTCATTCATTCATACATACACACACACATACCCTACATACATTCATTCATACATTCATACATACACACATACATACATACATACATACATTCATTCATACATTCATACATACACACATACATTCATACGTACATACATTCATTCATTCATACATACATTCATGCATACACACATAAATACATACATACATACACAAATACATTCATACATACATACATTCATGCACACATACATACATTCATACATACATTCATGCATACATACATACATACATACATTCATTCATACATACATTCATGCACACATACATACATACATTCATGCATACATACATACATTCATACATACATACATACATTCATACATACATTCATACATACACACATGCATTCATGCATACATACATTCATACATACATACACACAACATACATTCATGCATACATACATTCATACATACACACATACATACACACATACATACATACATACACATAAATTCATACATACACACATACATACATTCATACATACATACATTCATACATACATTCATTCATTCATTCATTCATTCATACGTACATACACACACACATACATATGTACATACATTCATTCATACATACATACACACAACATACATTCATGCATACACACATACATACATTCATACAAACATACATTCATTCATTCATTCATACATACACACACACATACATACGTACATACATTCATTCATACATTCATACATACACACATACATACATTCATACGTACATACATTCATTCATTCATACATACACACACACATACATTCATACATACATACATTCATTCATTCATACATACACACACACATACATTCATACATACATACATTCATTCATACATTCATACATACACACATACATACATACGTACATACATTCATACATACATACATTCATGCACAAATACATATATTCATACATACATACATTCATACATACATTCATGCATTCACACATACATACATTCATACGTACATACATTCATTCATTCATTCATACACACATACATACATTCATACATACATACATTCATACGTACATACATTCATTCATTCATACATACACACATACATGCATTCACACATACATACATACACACATACATTCATACATACATTCATACATACATTCATACATACATACATACATACATACATACATTCATACACACATTCATACATTCATACATACATACACACACACATATACACACATAATTATTAGAGATGCACCTGTATATATTGTTAAATACAACAACAAACGGGTACTTTTACTTTACAGATGACTTATTTTTTATATATTACTATGATATTTCTACTTTTACTTCAGTGAAACCTCTGATCCCTTCAGCTCGTCTCCTCTCGTCCTGAAATCTGATTTGAAATAATATTTTTCCGTCTCTGGTTGCGTTGAACATATAAAACGTGATCGTTACAGCTTCTCGTTTCCAGTCTTATAAAAACGGACACTGGAGACGACGCGTTTACGACGAGGGGCCGAGATCAGGGTAAAAAAAAAATCAAATAAAGAGGAGACCGATTGGATGTTGCCACGTAATTCTATATTATTGTGGGTTTATTTTAGGGCATAAATCCAGGGCTTATTTGAAGGTTCTGAAGTGGTGAGTGAGGCCTCGACACGTGTTTCTGTCAGTCAAATATAAACCTGATTCATGGCTGAAAGGATCAGATCAAATGTCTCCGAGAGTCTGAGATCATTGAGATGGGTTTAAATAGATCTGATCAGGACGGATCAATAATCGATCAATAGCTACGGAACTCGTTTTCTGAGATAATAGATAGAAATCACTGTTAAACAAGTCAAATTGATTGAAATTATTGAGTCAATTTTAAGAATAAAATCTAAATCGGGTTATTTTCAGGTTTCTTTAGTTTATAATATATATTAAATTCCTTCATTAAATTCCTAAATTACTACAAAATGTTCATAATTGTCTGTAGCTGCAATGATTAATCGATTAGTTTAGAATAATAATATTAAAGAAATGTTCATATTTTTACACATTATTAGCTTTCATGTCGCAAATTAGATTAGAAAAGCAAAATTATTCTTATTAGAGTTGATTTATTGATTAGTCCCAACTATTACATTGATGCCAACTATTTTGATAATTAATTGATTTGATTTATATTTTAAGTAGAAAATGTCCAAATTCTCTGGTTCCAGCTTCTCTTCTCTGATTATTTCCTGGTTTATTTAGTCTTTTATAATAAACAAAAAAACTAATAATCTTTTCTGTAATTTATTTATACATTACATACATTTATACATATATTATATGTGTTATTTTATATATTTTACATATATTATTAGTATTATTTTTAAATAAAAATATTATATATATATTTATATATATTTTTTGTATTTTTAGTTGCTTCTTTTTAAGTTGATATTTTCTGCTGTTTATTTATTTATTTTTTCATATTTACCATTAACATATTTATGTATTTAATCATTATTTTATTTTTCCTTATAATACAAATATTTACAGGAAAAAAAATAGTTCTGTAAATTTGTTGTACATTTGTTTACACCTGCAGAATAATTTAAAATTATATTTATATTTGGTTTAAAAAATTATTAATAAAATGATAAAATCATAAAATTAAAAGCATTTATCAGATCTCTTCTCATTGTGTGTTCATGCCATTTTTTTGTTTTACAAAAAAAAAGAATGATAGATTTTAAATATTTAATCCACCTAAGAATATAAAACTATTTAAAAGCATGTTTTTAGTGTATATAACATTTTTTTAGAGAGTAGTATAATAATATCTGGTCGAGTTTTCCACAGTTTCGTGGATCTATTCTAAAGAAGTTGTAGTTTTTAATGTAAATTCTTTGAGGAAACAAAAACAAAAAAACTGAAATGGGAAAAACGTGACTTTAGATTTTGTTCCTCATCATTTACATCGACTATTGTTTAAAGACTGAAAAAAACAGAACTTGTCCTTTAACAGTAAAATAACAGCAGCCGTTTCATCTTTAACATACAGATCAGCTGATAACACGTTTCATGTATTTCCAGTTTTTGTGAGGTCACAGGTTCACGGAGCCTGGTTAACCCATTAAAGCCTATGAAGCCTCTAAATCTGTCATTTTATATAGTTTCAACTTGTGATGTTCAACCCTGACATGTATATATCAATCAGTCATTTATAAAATAAATTTGTCCATGGAATAAATAGATTTTCTGCAAAGCAAAGATCAAAAAAATGGAGAAAAATAGACTCATAACATGACAGTTATAATTATATGCATGCACCTTTTGACCTTTGCTTTTTCTCTCTGTTTCTCAGAGGTGCTGTGACGTGTTCTGACCTTTGACCCCGCCAAACGCTCGCATGGACCATGCTGCCCCCGTTACCCGTGGCAACCATCAACCTTCCTCTGAAGCTCCTGAAAGCAAAAAAAAACACAAGGATCAAAAGGATCAAGGGGCCGAAGATGATGAGAAAAAAACGAATAAAAGCATCGAGACGGGATAAAAAGATCCAGATTTAGATCGTTTTATATCAGAGATGAAAAGAAGAAGAAGTGTTTGTTCTCTGCGTTTTTAGTTATTTAACTGAAAGAGAAATAACTGTGAATAATGTAAATGAACTTTGTGTGAGGGTCTGAGGATTTAAAAAACAACAAAAACTCTGTAAAATATATGAAAAAAGCGCCTGTAACAGTTCTTTTTGTAAAGTTTAAACTGAGAAATCTGTGGGACGAGAGATTTAAAGCTTCTCACATGCTGCCGTTTTCATGTTTTCATACTTTCATCCCTGAAAATGCTCATCTGCAACGGATTTGTTTAAACCTCTCAGCTCCACTATTACAGTTGTTTTATTCCATGTTTCCTCTCCATAGTGTTTAAATGCAGGTGTGTGTACATGCTATAAATATATTGTAAAGGTCAGTGGGAGGATCTGAAGTCTTATTAAAGATGAGTTGTCCAGTTTGGGCTCTTTGTCATCGATTTGTCCTGAATAATAATAAGAAAACACGTCAGATGATGTGTGAGAACAGAGATTTAACACAGATGTTCTAAATTCAGCGTTAAATGTAAAACATTCTTCAATAATCTGACTCAGATACACAGAGAAAACACTCGTTTGTTGGTTCCTGCTGAACATTTATGTAATTTAAGGTTTATTTCTTTTATAAAATATGCCTTAATTTGACTATAATAGACGTATTTTTAATTATAATCAGTGAAATGAATTTTAACGCAACTAATTCAGGGAAACATGAGGAAAAACACTGATAAAACTGAAAAAAAAGCACAATTAGTGTCCAATATATAGAAGAAAAAACTAATGTTTTAAGATTATTTTTCAAGGATCATACAAAATTTAAATTTACTGAGTAAAGATCCATTGTTTGAGATTATTTTAACCAGATAATGATTATTTTTAATGACATTTTTTGGTACAATTAGTCCAAAATTCAGTAGAATTATCTAATTCCAGGCAGATAATTTAGCTTATTTCATTTTTTTCTGTATTGTAGTCAATTTAATATATATTTTAAAGAAAATTTTGCCTTTTTTTATTAAAACAAGACCAAATTGACCCAAATTAGGAAACAAAAATTGAAATAAGCTAAATTTCTAAACTTAAGTTAGTTAAGATTTGCATTCATGGTTTCTGTTAATGCTCTAAGTGCATGAAATATTAGACATGGTCAAAAATGTTTTTGAATGGTCTAAATAATAGATATAATAAAATATTTGTAAGAAAAAGTAGTTTATATAAGTCAATGGGACTCCATTAGGTTGTATACACTAGGAATTTTACATATTTGCATATTGTTGACATGACAACAGATCTTTCTTAGAATAATTAGAAACAAAAGCACTAAAACATCAAAATTTAATTAAATCTAAAAACAAAATTAAGGTTTATTTACCTTAGATGGTGAGTTAAAGTTTTTATTTGGTGATAACTTTCCATAAAAAGACAACTTTTGGTTGTGAGATAGTGATGCTCCATCAGCAATAGGGATATCCTGGTCATATGACCTCATAAATTGTATGCCCTTCAAAATAAAAGCCCCCTTTTCACGCCTAACTGTAGAAACATTAGATTTTATATCACAGCTTTTAAGAAAAATGAAGATAAAGTAATAAAGCAACACTATATAATAGAGGTTTAATCATTTATTATATAAAGTGTCCATTTTATGAGAATTTATGAACAAATTCCATTAAAGAAATGACAATTTTAAGCATTTAAATTTACTTAAATGTAACAATAGTTACTTTCCAAAGTAAATATCTACTTTTATAATCTACTTCGCTCTCAAATTGCACCGTATTTCTGCAATTTAAATAGAAAATGTTCAGATTTTTCTAAATCTAACAACAAGACCCCCTGGGAGTTTGAGTTCCTGAAACACAGACAGCAGGGAAACGGACACCGGGATGATCCTGAAGCAGCTTACGGCTGATGCATCAAGGAATGTGAGTTGGTTCAGCTGTCCGGCTGAGTTTTGGTTTCCTTTTACTTAATCTCTGCAGGGGGCAACATGCCGCTCCATGTCTGCTGTATTCTGGTTGATGATGATGAGGGGGGGTTGATTTTCTGGCAGCTGCAAATGCAACGCAAACGATTTATGTTGCCCTGCAGCAAACGTCACATGCAGCACTCATCAGGACCCGCGGCTTGATGTATTAGAGCCTCCGGAGAGAGGGATTTGTTAGTGGAGTTGCCACCTAGTTGGTCTCAGTGGGAACCGGCTGCAGCTTTTTACAAAAATAACTCAACGTCAATTAATGCTCATAATATACAACAGTTAATTAATGTATAATATCAGTTATAGACTATCAATAATCACTATTAATGTATAATATCAGTTATAGACTATCAATAATCACTATTAATGTATAATATCAGTTATAGATGATCAATAATCACTATTAATGTATAATATCAGTTATAGACTATCAATAATCACTATTAATGTATAATATCAGTTATAGATTATCAATAATCACTATTAATGTATAATATCAGTTATAGATGATCAATAATCACTATTAATGTATAATATCAGTTATAGACTATCAATAATCACTATTAATGTATAATATCAGTTATAGATGATCAATAATCACTATTAATGTATAATATCAGTTATAGACTATCAATAATCACTATTAATGTATAATATCAGTTATAGACTATCAATAATCACTATTAATGTATAATATCAGTTATAGACGATCAATAATCACTATTAATGTATAATATCAGTTATAGACGATCAATAATCACTATTAATGTATAATATCAGTTATAGATGATCAATAATCACTATTAATGTATAATATCAGTTATAGACGATCAATAATCACTATTAATGTATAATATCAGTTATAGACGATCAATAATCACTATTAATGTATAATATCAGTTATAGACGATCAATAATCACTATTAATGTATAATATCAGTTATAGATTATCAATAATCACTATTAATGTATAATATCAGTTATAGATTATCAATAATCACTATTAATGTATAATATCAGTTATAGATGATCAATAATCACTATTAATGTATAATATCAGTTATAGATGATCAATAATCACTATTAATGTATAATATCAGTTATAGATGATCAATAATCACTATTAATGTATAATATCAGTTATAGATGATCGATAATCACTATTAATGTATAATATCAGTTATAGATTATCGATAATCACTATTAATGTATAATATCAGTTATAGACTATCGATAATCACTATTAATGTATAATATCAGTTATAGACGATCGATAATCACTATTAATGTATAATATCAGCTATAGACTATCGATAATCACTATTAATGTATAATATCAGCTATAGACTATCAATAATCACTATTAATGTATAATATCAGTTATAGATTATCAATAATCACTATTAATGTATAATATCAGTTATAGACGATCAATAATCACTATTAATGTATAATATCAGTTATAGATTATCAATAATCACTATTAATGTATAATATCAGCTATAGACTATCAATAATCACTATTAATGTATAATATCAGTTATAGACTATCAATAATCACTATTAATGTATAATATCAGTTATAGACTATCAATAATCACTATTAATGTATAATATCAGTTATAGACTATCAATAATCACTATTAATGTATAATATCAGTTATAGATTATCAATAATCACTATTAATGTATAATATCAGTTATAGACTATCAATAATCACTATTAATGTATAATATCAGTTATAGATGATCAATAATCACTATTAATGTATAATATCAGTTATAGATGATCAATAATCACTATTAATGTATAATATCAGTTATAGATGATCAATAATCACTATTAATGTATAATATCAGTTATAGATGATCAATAATCACTATTAATGTATAATATCAGTTATAGATTCATGTTTTTACAGTCAGGTGTGAAAAGGGGGCTTTTATTTTGAAGGATGTACAATTTATGAGGTCACATGACCTGGATATCCCTATTGCTGATGGACATTTCTCAAGTCTCAAGACTGAAGTTTGTCTTTTAGACAGAACTTTGGAAAATTTTCACCAAATAAACTTTGAGTAATAAACTTTATTAGTAGTATTTTTTACATTTAATTAAATTATAATGTTATATATTTTTCTAATATGCTAAAATATGCAAATATGGAACATTCCTAGTCCGAGTCCCATTGACTTACATAGCATGAAACTGTATTTTTAATTTTTTAAAAACCTTTTTAAGAGATTTAAACTATTTGATATCAAGTTTTTAGGGTTAAACTAATTTGTTATTATTATTATTTGTTATTTTCATTATCTCAAAGTTACAGGACATTATAATAACCCTTGACTCTATCAAATTATGAGTTTTACTTGAAATAATTGATAAAAAATATCACGAAATTCAAATTATTTGCCAAAAAAAACTCTACTTATTAGAGATGCACCTGTATATTTTGTTAAATAAAACATGCATTTTTACTATAGAGTATTTTTTCATTGTGATATTTCTACTTTTACTTCAGTAAAACATCTGAATACCACCTTTAAAACTGCATCTGACTGAGATATAAAGTTAAAAGCTCCTGACATGATGAAACATTGGGAGTTTTCATTGGAATCGGCACAAAGATTCAGTCCTAAATTATCCCTCAGTCGGCCAAATGTTGGAAAGCTGACGCTGAAACACCAAAAAAAAGCCTCTTCCAGTTCCAGAAGTAGGTCACGAGAGATTTAAACATCACAACATTCAGTCAGAAACAGTCTGAGTGAGATGTAGACCCCTGACGGGTAGTTTAAGGTCATTTCTGACGTTTCGATCTCACTAATTCTACACCTTTGACCTCAGATTGTGAAGTTTGAAGGTGATTTTTTCATCCGATCCAGCAGAGGGCGCAGCGGAGCAGCAGCAACATAGATCACAGCAGAAAACATGACGTTTCTCTGGATTAAAGCCTGATTTTTTTTACTCCTAATCCACTTAAATACAACTCTAAACGTCTACATGACCAATATAAAACATGCATAGGTTTATTTTAGGAATTCATGACGTGTTTTTCGTGTTTTTGGAGGCGGAGGTCTCGCTGGTGGAACCCTGGTAATGGATCGTACTTCTCAGAGGGGACTTGAGGATTAGTGGACGCTATTTTTAGGGAGGTATCAGAGCTCAGTTACAGGCTGAATGCTGCCAAGCTGCTGAATAAATTCACTCAGAATGAATGAGGGGTGAAGAAATAAAGAGGAACAGACCAGAGCCAAAGAAAATATAAAAAAAACTCCTAATATTCAATGAATGAAGGTGATTTCTAGGTTTAGGTTCGTGGTTTAATAGAATAAACCTGGTGAATGTCAGTGTGAGTGATGGTGTTATCTCCTCATTGTGTCACCATCAACACTCTATTCTTAACATCTGCTGCTCTGGCTGAGGATGAATCACTTCAGAATTAAATAATTAAATCAATCAATAAATAAATAAACATATGATGTTATTGACAGGACAGTATTTAGACCAATGAAAAAAGAATTTAAAGGCTAATTTTGTATTGCATTTAACATTTTTCTTTTACCTAATACTTCTTTTTTAAATTAATTTAAAAAATAAATAATTTTACCCAAAATTTTCCTTTAAAATAAAATGCATTTTACCCATTAATTTTTTTTATTCATTCAAAAAAAAAAAGTCAGAATTCTGATATTTATCTCGGATTTCTTTATCAGAATTTTGAGATTAATGTCAGAATTGTGACTTTTTTATGAAGGAAATAAAAAAGTATTTTTACACAAATTTTTTTATTCATTCCAGAAAAGTCAGAATGAATAAAAAAAAATCCCTTAATTTTTTTTTTTCTTAGAATTCAGATAAAAAAAGTCAGAAATGTAACTTTGATCTCAGAATTCTGACTTTTTTTCTAGAATGAATAAACAAAAATTAAGGGATTTTTTTTTACCCCAAAATTTTTGAAAGAATTATGAGAAAAGAGTCAAAATTCAGAGATAAAAAAATTTTAAGGGGTAAAAAAATTTTTGTATAGACCAAAATTTTGAGAATTTTTTAAGAGGTAAGAAATATGTTTTATTGGTTCCAGAAAAATGTCAAAATTCAGATTATTGATAAAAATTGAATTAATTAATTAATTTTATATTTTCTGAATCAGATTTTTCTTTTATCTGAAAAAACACCAATTTTTTTTCAGGAAAAAATTGTTTAATTCTAAATTTAAAAAAATTAAAAATTAACCGTTGATTTTTTTTTTTCTCAGAATTCTAAGAACTTTTTCGGGAACGAATATTTTTTTAATTAATTAATTAATTTATTTATTTATTTTATGGGGGTACAAATTGTTATACATTTTTATTTGTTCCAGAATGAATTAAAAATAAATTTGCCCCCTTAATATTTTTTTCAGCGTCTGCTTTGGTTGTTTCTGACTCTTTATGACAACGTAATCGTCCGTTTGTGTAAAATCGGCAGCGCCACGCGCTCGCTGTTGTTTCACCCATAAATCTCTGCACTTGAAGACATCGAGGAATCTTGCAAATATTTCGGCGGCGCGTGTTGGGGGTCGCTCGGTCGTCCGGTCGCCGCCGGGTCACACCGCGGCGTCTCCGCCGCAGATAAGACGGCGGCCGTCAAAGCCCGAGAGTCCGAACCTCTGTTTAGCGTCGACTCTCACCCCTCCCCCCGTCTATTATCTGCTCAGCAACAGGCCGCGGCCACACAGCTGTTCTCGGGTGGCAGGAACGTTAACGAAAGGCCACGGAACGGCTGGCGCTCGTTCCGGTCCTGTTTCTGGAGCCGTCAGAGGAACCTCTCAGATATTCCGACGGGAGTTTGGCTCCGGACGAGTGAACCAGCTCACCCGTCAGGTGTAGTCGCCGGGCGGAAAAAAAAAAAAAGAGGGGGGGAAGCAGCTGAGTCTAAATAGGCAGCTGGCGGATCATTGTCCCGCCTGCTCTTTGATGAGGTCCCTGCTAAGTTGCTTGATGTTCCACCAAATGTTTCAGGAGCTTGACCTCGGGGACGTGAGAATAAAAGCGTGCTAACAGAAACAGGGCGAATAGTTTTTTATTTTTTTTGACAAGCGTGGGGGGCCTGTTTTGTTTTATGGCTGCATCTGCTCAGCACGGTTCGGATTCCTTCGTGGTTTGCTGTTAACAAAATGGAGGCCCACGAATAACTCCAGCCGCTAACAAACATCACGTTTTTACGGCGCTGGACCGGCACCAGGAGGAGAAAATGCTGTTGCGATGCCGTTGTGACACACGCGCTCCGCTAATCGCCTGCATGATCAATTAGCTCGGTAATTAAGAAAGAATGAAAAAGAAAAACGAGACGGATGACGGGGAAAAATATAGAGAAATGCTGCTCAACGAGGTTTGTTGAGCTAAACGCTAACGCTAACAGAGCTGCAATGATTAATCGATTAGTTCCCAACTATTACATTAATCAATGACTATTTTGATAATCGAATAATCAATTTGAGTCACTTTTAAGAAGGAAATAGCTTCAGACTTAGAAACTGAAGATGCTCAAGGTTTAGAATCAAAGATCATATTATCAGGAAAGATCAAAGGTCAAAATGTAACGAAACATGAGATAAATGAGGCAACTGATACAGATTAATTAAGTTGATTAATCGATTATTAGTCAACTATTTTGATAATTAATGAGTCATTTTCTTTCAAATCCTAATTTTACATAAACACCAGTTATTCATGTTGAATATTTACTGTATCTGTAACGATTAGTCAATTAATCAATTAGTTACCTTAATTGCCAACTATTTCGTTTATCAATCAATCAATTTAAGTCATTTTTTAAGTAGAAAATGTCCAAATTCTCTGGTTCCAGCTTCTCTTCTCTGATTATTTCCTGGTTTCTTTATTTTTCTATAATATCAAACTGATGATCTTTGGGTTGTGGGCAAAAAAAAGACATTTTAGGTTGAATCTAACACATTTTAGGAACCTAACAACTAATCAATACTTGTTTTATTAATCACTAGATGAATCTACAATCAAAATAGTCGTCAGTAGCAGCTGTAGCTAATATGCTAACAACAACAATGCTAATTTGTTGATTTCAGTTGGTATTTTGGCTATTTTTACCACTATAATTGACTTTTTAAATCAGATTTACAGATCTACAGCTTCATAAAGTCTAAAAAATCTGTAAATTAGCAACCTGCTAGCAACCAGTTAGCGGCTAGTGGAGCATTTGTCAGATATAGGAGCCAAATATGTAGAGACAGAGCGAACAAGCTCATCACATCAAGTTATAAGGTGTCGTGTTCACAATTTGTTGCCTCGAAGTGATTTAGCTTCAAGCTAATTTTATTATTTTAGCATGCTAACATTAGCACAAAGTGTGGTTGAGATAGAAGGGAATACCATTGGTTTTGCAGGTCAAATTCCTGACTAAATAAAAAAGAAATGACATCATGAATTCATCCTGAAGACAAGATGAACAATCCAGCCAAAACTTAACCAGAACCACAAACATCGACCTCCCGGTTGCGCCAGAATTTAGCGAATCAATATTTTTGTTTTTTATGATTTATCATGTGTGAACAATGGGTATTTTTGCCAAGTTTTACAGCTGTCGGGCTCAAACCGACATTGGCAACCCGTTGGACTCTTAATAGGATCTAAAAAAGCGGTATCACACCCCAGAGATTTCACATTTAGCCTGAGTCACGGGCTTCATTTCAAAGGATCCGCCGTCTCCTCGTCCCCGGAGCCGACAGTTTTACAGCATCGCGGCCAATCCGTGTACAGGGGGGGGGGAAACGGGCGGCTTCCATTTTGCCAGCTTGGCGGCGTGGCCTTATTTTCGGTCCACGGGATAACTGAGAATTATTCCCAGTTGCGTGTTCTCTGCCAGCTCCAGTAGGCTAAGGAGGGAAAAAACCCCGAAAACGACGGCTCATGAGGGGTAATAGAAGGAGCCAGATATGTGTGAAGCAGAAAGAGGATCCTCCCTGGAGTTAGTGGGAGCTCAGCGAGGTAGAAACGCTGCAGATAAATCTGCTGTGACACCACCTGTAGCTACAGAGGCTATAACCAGACTCCTCTATACCATGTTGTGTCTCGTTGCTGTGGAACATCACCACCGCAGCAGAAATCAGCTGAAGCCGCACTGACTCATGGGTTTTTCTCTGTCTGTTTAAATGTTGGCAAATCTTCTCAAATGTGAAATAGCTGGAATTAAACTGGGGTTTCTGAGAGTCCAAAGCTACGATTCGTTGATTAATTGATTAGTCGTCAACTTGATACCGTTAACATTAACCAGAAAGTATTTTAATAATTGATTTGAGTCATTTTTTAAGAAGAAAACGTCCAAATTCTCTGGTTCCAGCTTCTCTTCTCTGATTATTTCCTGGTTTCTTTATTTTTCTATAATATTATTTCCTGGTTTGTATAATAATAATATATAAAATGCTAAAAGTACTAAAATACCAATAAAAGAACTATGAAACTACTAAAAATATTTACAAAAAATATTAATATTAAATTACAAAAATACAAAAATATAAAACAAACAAATAATTAAAATAATGATAAATAAAATTTTTAGAAATAAAAAAAAATACCAAATACTAAAAATACAATAAAAATATATTTAAAAAATAAATTATATTTTTTTTAAATTATAAAAAATACAAACAATATTCAATTAATTAATTCAGTCGTTTTTAAGTAGAAAATGTCTCTTCTCTGATTATTTCCTGGTTTCTTTAGTCTCTATAATAATAAACTGATGATCTTTGGGTTGTGGACAAAAAAAGACATTTTATGTTGAATCTTCATCTTTGGGGAAACACTGATCCACATTTTATACCATTTAATGAACCAAACTACATTTGTTTGACGTATAATAATAATGTATAAAATACGAAAAATAATAAATACTAAAATACAAATAAAAAACTAGTAAAAATACAAAAAAAATCTTTTAAAATTATTAAAATAAAAATATAATAAAATATAAAATAAAATAATAAATCAAATTAAAACTACACATACTAAAAATCCCCCCAAAAAATAAAATAATTTTTCCAAAAATTATGAAAAAATACCAAAAAAAATCATTTATTTATTTATTATTATTTATTCAGTTAATTTTTTTTATTTCTTTACACTGACTACTTACATGCATTCATTGATTTTTTTTAATTTATTGTATTTTATATATTTTTATTTATTTATTATATATATTTGTATGTATTAATTTTATATATTTGTATTCATTAATTTGATATTTTTTAAATAATTTGATTTATTATTATTATTTTTATTTATTTATTTTATATATCTGTAAGTATTAATTTTATATATTTTTATTCATTCATGTTATATTTTTTAAATAATTTCAATTATTATATTTATTTCTATTTTTTGCATCCATTTGCATTGTGTGGTTCTACTGTATCAGGTCTCCTGTATAATTTCTCTATATAAACTCTATTGTAGACCAGTTTCCTATTGTTTTATTATCATTTCCTACTTGTCTCCATTATTAGAGTTTAATTTTAATTCTCCAGGTTACATATGCAGCTATAACAGCTTTCTATCTATGATGAGCCGCTGCATATTAACACCACAGAGGAAGAACCAGGAACAATAATAATACTAGTGTTTTATTACCTCATTAAAGCAGCTCATACAGAATCATTCAAACCCAAACGCAGGTGTTTGAACCATCGACAGAGGATCACATCCTGTTTTATGACTCGTTATTCAAATCTGCTTTGCTGTTTCAGCCTCAGCAGCAGGTTTGATGTTTCGCTGCTGGTTTTTGGTGTTTTTAACCACCTGAATGTTTTCTCGGTGACGGTATGAACCTCTGACTCCACTTTAACCTGCTCCCCCCGATGATTTCTACTCTCTCCACGCTCCAGTTTCATTTCCAGGGCGGCTGTTCTCATGTGTCACGCAAAACACAATCACTTGCTACCTCCTTCTCACCCACACACGTCCATGCAATAAAAAAACAGAAAGTATGTGCACGTATGTGAATACCGAGACGTTCTAATAGAATCGTGGGGAATGCAAACACACCATTCACACAGCTTCTGTCTGTCTGTGTGTTTATGTGTTTTTCTCTGTCTCTTTATCACACACACACACACACACACACACACACACACACACACCCTAACATTTTATTATTCCCATGACAATAAATGAATGCATCTTCTTTTTTTGTGTCAGTGTGTGGGATGACGCATTATATTTCACTACATAAATAAATGATACAGAATTATATAGAATAAAATACATGGATAAAAATATATTAAATAAATAAATATGTATGCAATAAAATAAAAGAAATTGCAATAATGGAGAAAAAGTAGGAGAATATGGAATAAAACGATAAAGTGTTCTATTATAGAGATTATATAGAGAGAAATAATAAATGTTACTGATGCAAAGTAATTATAACAATAAAATTAATTGAATAAATATATAAAATAAAATAAATGAATAAAATATACATAAAATAAATTCATAATATATATACATAAGATAATAAATAAATTAAATAAAAATAAATAAATGGATGCATGTAAGTAGTGAAAATGAAATTAATTGAATAAATATATAAAATAAAATAAATGAATAAAAAAAATAAAATAAATTCATAATATATATAAGATAATAAATAAATTAAATAAAAATAAATAAATGATTGCATGTAAATAGATTAAATAAAATTAATTGAATAAATATATAAAATAAAATAAATGTATAAAAATATATAAAATAATTACATTATATATATAATTAATAAATATAATGTAAGTAGTCAAAATAAAAACAATTGAATAAATATATAAAATAAATGAATAAAACTATATCAAATAATTATATATATAATTAACAAATATATAAGATAAATAAATTAAATAAAAATAAATAAATGGATGCATGTAAATAGTTAAAATAAAATTAATTGAATAAATATATAAAATAAAATAAATTAATAAAATATATAAAATAATTGCATACTATATATAACTAATAAATATATAAGATAAATAAATATAATAAAAATAAAAAAATGATTGCATGTAAGTAGTCAAAATAAATTAATTGAATAAATATATAAAATAAATGAATAAAACTATATCAAATAATTATATATATAATTAACAAATATATAAGATAAATAAATTAAATAAAAATAAATAAATGGATGCATGTAAATAGTTAAAATAAAATTAATTGAATAAATATATAAAATAAAATAAATTAATAAAATATTAATTAAAATTAATTATATATAGTATGCAAATATAAAATAATTGCATACTATATATAATTAATGAATATATAAGATAAATAAATATAATAAAAATAAATAAATGATTGCATGTAAGTAGTCAAAATAAATTAATTGAATAAATATATAAAATAAATTAATAAAACTATATCAAATAATCATATATATAATTAATAAATATATAAGATAAATAAATTAAATACAAATAAATAAATGAATGCATGTAAATAGTCATCATCATCAGTCAAATTAATTGAATAAATATATAAAATAAATTAATAAAAATATATAATATAATTGCATACTATATATAATTAATAAATATATAAGATAAATAAATAAAATAAAAATAAATAAATGAATGCATGTAAGTAGTCAGAGTAAAAAACAGCAACAATAAATAAATTAGCCAAAACTTCCTAAAGAGGTCGAGTCGGGCTGCAAATAATGATTATTCTGATATTAATTGATTAATTAAACGATTAATTGATTAGTTGTTCAGTTCATTAAATGGAGTAAAACATTGATCAGTGTTTCCCAAACCATTATACTCATAATTATTATATTATAAAATAATCAGATTTGAGAATTTGGACATTTTCTTCTTTAAAACGACTTAAATCGATTAATCGATCATTAAAGTAGTTGGTGATTAATGCAATAGTTGGAAACTGATCGATTAATCGACTAATTAGCGTTAGCATTTAGCTTTAACTTAAGTAAAAGTAAAGTTCTGTCTTTATCCCTGTAATTACATGTATTTTAGGTCATATCTCACTTCATTAACTCAACATGTTTCAGCCTGAAGCTTTTCCTCATAAATACTGTGACACCTTTTAAACAGCAGCTATTTCCTTCAGCTGCTTAACATTATAATTAGTTTTATACCGATTTATTCACTATTTCTAAACATCTCTCCACCAAAACTGATCAATTACGTAACTGGGAGTTTCCCATGTGAAGTTTTACTCCACTACTACACAACAGAGCTCTGATTTCACCTCTAATAACATATTTTCCAGGTAATCTCCGTCATTTTTCTTGCTTTAAAAGCTCTAAAAGTTCATTTTCTCTCCTGAGATTCACCTCGACGGAGAGAAATGATGAAAGTCTTCAGGGTTTGATGGAGATTATTGATGTTTTCCTTCATTTTCCAAACCGAGCTGCATGTAAAACACAGGAAACAGTTTGTCTGCAGCTGTTTGTCTGTGACTAAACATGAGAAAAATGTGTTCACCTGCAGGAACGTTTCACTGCCTGTTTCACACAATAAAAGCTAAACTCTACTTGCTAATATACAAACAATAACTTTACATCAACGTGATTTATGCATGTTTTATTTTATCCGTGAAGAAACTGATCATTAATCTGATTTTGACTTTAACTTCTCTGTGTTTCACAGCTGTTTCTCGCTCTGAGAGACGTGGAAAGTACCTTTTTTTCTGCTTTATTGTGCTCATCCTGCTTTTTTTTTCGGTTTCGTGCTCTTTCTTTATCACATGTGAGAGTCAAACTCTCTGCTGGGGCTTTGCTGCACAACTGGAGCCTTTTAGTTTCCTTCCAATTTATCTTTCTGGAGATAATTAGAGAAGATTGATTAGTTTGTGGAGGTTCAGATACCAACCAGATCCCACATAATCAATCACGGAGGACACAGGACGCTGAAATGGTTTGTTAAACATTAACTTGTTTGTGAAACTCAGATGCACTGATGGGAATAACAGCTTTAACTTATCACATAATATAAATGATTATTCTTCTCACTGTTATAAAGCTGCATGAAGCTGTTTTTCATTAAGTTAATGACCAGAACACAACAAGTTAAAATAGGAGAAAAACTATTATGAGAAAAAAGTCTAAATATTATGAGAATAAACTCATAGTAATACTAGAATAATTATTAATGCATAATAAGAATAAAGTCATAATATTACTGGAATAAAGTTGTAACTTTATGAAAAAAGTCATAATAAGAGAATAAAGTTATATAATTACACACTAATCTGCTTATAATAAAGGTTAAAGGTTAAAAAAAGGAGAAAAACATCCGAAACAATGTACCTCATTATTTCCTGGAGACTTCAAAATAAAAGCATTCCCTTTTGTTTGAATAATGTCATAATATTACAAGAATACAGTTGTAATATTACATAAAAAGTAAAAATAATAAGAGAATAAAGTTATAAAATTACACACTAATCTGCTTATAATAAAGGTTAAAAGGTTAAAGGTTAAAAAAAGGAGAAAAACATAATTATTTCCTGGAGACTTCAAAATAAAAGCACTCCCTTTTGTTTTATGTTTTCTGTTTCATTTATTTTCTACATGAAAAAAGTGAAAATAATAAGAGAATAAAGTTATAAAATGACTAATCTCCTTATAATAAAGGTTATTTAAAAAAGGAGAAAAACATCTTAAAAAAAACACTTTTTCTTTCAGTAAATACAAATGTGTCTGATTTCCTGAAGACTTCAAAATAAAAGCACTCCCTTTTACTCTTCAATATATTTTCCAGACTAAAACTGCATATTTAACATTTAAATTAAACTTAAAGTTCAATATAATCAACTGTAAATACTGTGTTTTACAAATTTTACCTTAAATCTTGAAATAAACATGAATTTTCTACTTTTATTTTTTAACTTTTATCAGGTAATTTAATTGATTATTCTTCTCATCATTTTAATGCAAAGAAAACATGTATAAATAATATGAGAATAAAAAAAGAAGACAAATATGTGTCTGATTTCCTGAAGACTTCAAAATAAAAGCACTTCCTGTTGCTTTTCAATATTTATAATTGAACTGCAATTCAATTTTTAAACATTTTAACTTAAATCTTAGAAAATAACCTGAATTTTCTGCTTTAATCACTTATATATAGATTTTTAACGAGATTCTTTAGATGTTTTTTCCTTCAAATCACAGAAATGATGCTGATTGGCTGAAGAAGAGTCAGATTCCATTGTTAACCAATCAGAGGTGGAGGTGGGCGGGGCTTGTTTATTCAGGACATTTGATTGGACGCTGGTTTTATTTTGTCCCACAGCAACATTAAAATAGTTTCTCTGTTATTTAATTATTGCGTTAAGTGTCTATTTCATTAAAAAATGCAGATTTATAATGAATAATTTTATAATATAATAATATTTTTATTTATTTATTTATTTATTTCATGACCCGTGTGTCCTCAGCCTGTAAATCCGCTCTCAGCGTTTTCTTGGGTTTAGGAATGAAAAAGCAGGAAATCCAGCTGAGCCGTTTGGATCCTGAACTCAGGAGAACTTTGAACTGAGGACCAGAACCGACATCACGTCTCTTATAATAAAAACACTCGGCACAGATGGACACGATATAGAAAAGATGCTGTAAAACACGTGGTTCTGATCAAAATGATCCCAGAAACATAGGCTGCAGTGTTTCCTTCCATATAGCTTCTATTATTCCTGCTGTAGGGTCTCTGCTGCCACAGGATATACACACAACTATTTAAATATGGTGTTACTGACTGAATAAATAAGGTGGGATGAACTATATATATATATATATATATATATATATATATATATATATATATATATATAATAAGAGAATAAAGTCATAATATGATGAGAATAAAGTTGAAATACAAGAATAAAGTTGTAATAATAAGAGAATAAAGTTGTAAAATTACAAAAATAATCTCATAATAAGAGAAAAAAGTCATAATAATAATATTAATAAAATATTTATAATTTCTTTTTAAGTTTAAAAAAGTAAAAAATGTAGTTAAAATAAATAAAATAAATAAATAATAATAAAATAATAATAATAAATATAAATAAATAATAATAAAAAATAATAAAGTTGCAAAATTACAAAAATAATCTCATAATAAGAGAAAAAAATCATATTAGGAGAGTCATAATTATAGGTGTAAAGTAATAATATTACAATAATTAAATAATAATAATATTATAAGAAAAAATCAATAAACAGAGAATAAAGTCTTAGAAATAAGAGGAAAAAAGTTCTAATAATTAGAGAATAAAATCATAATATGATGAGAATAAAGTTGAAACACTACAAGAATAAAGTTGTGATAATAATAAGAGAATAAAGTTGTAATATTACAAAGAATTATCTCATAATAAGAGAAAAAATTCATAATAATAATAATAATAAATAATAAGAGAATAAAAAAATTTAGAATTTTTTTAAGTTAAAAATGTAGTTAAAAATAAAGAATAATAAGAAAATAATAATAATAAATATAAATAAATAATAACAAAAATATGAATAACGTTGCAAAATTACAAAAATAGTCTCATAATAAGAAGAGTCATAATATTGGGAGAATAAAGTCATAATAATAATAAGAGAATAAAGTTGTAATATTGTTAGAATAAAGTCATAATTATAGGATTAATAATATTACAAGAATAAAATAATATTATGAGAAAAAGTAAATAATTATATAAAATAAGTCTTAGAAATAAGAGGAAAAATCCTAATAAACAGAGAATAAAGTTCTAATAATAAGAGAATAAAGTCATAATATTACAAATAATATCATCAATAAAATCATAATATGATAAAATAAAGTTGAAATACTACAAGAATAAATAAATAAGAAAAAAAGTCACAATAATACGAGAAAATAGTCATAATAATAGGAGAATAAATTCATGAGAATAAAGTCATAATATTGAGAGAATAAAATCATAATAATAAGAGAATGAAGTTGTAATATTATGAGAATAAAGTCATAATAATTAGAGAATGAAGTCATAATAATAAGAGAATAGATTCATTATGAGAGAATAATGTAATATGAGAATGATGTCATAATAATAAGTGAATACTGTCATAATAAAAGTGAATAAAGTCATAATATTACTGGAAAATAAGTTATTGTATAAGAAAACGCTTTGATAGAGCAGGATTCAGGACTTTCAGCCATTTTCTCTTCCATAAAACAGGGAAATTTCTTCCACGTCTGCATGTTTTTTCCTTCAGAACACACACGCGATCATTAATAATTATATTAATAATAATAATAATCAAAGTTCTGATGCTGATAATAATTCAACCTGACGTGCCAGAAGTATTTCACTGTTTATGAAACCAACTCTAAGCTTCACATTCTTCATAAAACAGACGGCAGACTTTCTCTTTCTTGAATTAATCATAAAAATACATCTTTATTTTCTTTCTTTGAGGCCAAAACTCTCCCTCGAACTTTACTGGTGTAGATAAATTTAAATAAAATCCTTTGAAATACATTTATTGAGCTTCTCAGTGAAACTTGAGGACGTTTTTCTCCTCCAGGTCTAATTAAAACTAAACAGCAGCTGGAACCAAGCTGCTGGTTTCCCTTCAAACTTCAACCATCATCAAGGGAGAAAAAAAATAATCTGTCATTTTGCATTTGAGAGTAAACCAGCAGAGAACCAGCTGGACTTTCACAATAAAAGCCTCCTCAGAACAGGATTCTGAGCTGGAATCATCCAGCCTGCAGCTTTTACTGCTGTATATATATATAAAAACAAACAATAATAAAAACTATCTATAAAAGAACAAGAACCATATTTGTAAAGCAGCTTCTTAAATATAATGTTCAGTGACTAAATATTTACGTTATGTTTGATTTTTAGCTAAATATCTCAAAAAGTGTTCGTCGGATTTTCTTCAAATTTTCAGCGAATGTTGGGAATAGTAGCATAAACAGATGATTTAATTTTGGTAAAGATCCGGATGAAATCCTGGTTTCTGGATCACTTTGAATTATCTGTTTTACGGTAACATTGCAGTAAATGGACGTTTAAACAGAAGCCTGGTGGCTGCAGCTTGATTTCTTTGATTTTATTTTGATTTATCGTCAGAATAGAAACTGTATTTTCCAGGTTTTTGCAGCTTTCCTCTCTAGTAGTAACTGTAGATGCTTGTCTTTTATTTTCTATTTCCATTCTGTTGTGTTTCGCAGCAGCTTTAGTCGGTTTTGTTCCTCGTTTCTTTTAACCAGGTCATTCTGTTGGATCAAATTTACCTTTTGAAAAAACAGAAAACTGACACTTTTCATTCCACAATGGAGTGAATTCAATGAGTAAAAAGAACAATAATGTGAAGGTGGGAGTCACTACATGATCTGAGCTCTTTGCTTCAAGTGTGAACTGTAAAGCTGATTGACTGAAAGTCGAATAACAGACATAATATTGTTGAAAATTCACCTTTATGTCATCTCTTATTTTGGAAATTGAAGGTTAATTAACCCTTTCATGCATGGAGGACACTACAGCTGTTTAAAAGGATAAACCCTGAGATTGCTTCACTAATCATGTACAAATATAGTGAAGCTATACATCAAATTAAACAGGAGAAACTCCACTACAAGCACATATAAGTCATATTTACACACACCAAACACAACTCCAACACCAAGCTAATTAATTAACAAATATGAAAATCGGTATACGATCATAAAGCCAACCCACTCGCCACATTTTGATGGCTAGCGCTCTGATACTTCATGTTACACAAACAAATGACATCTCATATGAAAGCTGAGACTGTGACGAGTCCAACGGTACCATCAGTGTAGCTTTATGACAAAAACTCAGTAAACTAGCAGCCAAAAAACACTACAGTAAAAAGTCGATTGTTTGAAGCGCCGAACAAAAAATTTGCTTTTTTTGTTGCTGTTTTGGGATGAAAATGTTTATTTGAGATCAATAAATGTTCGTTTAGTGTCGACCAACATCTCTGTGTTTATTCCAGATATAACCTACTGACTATGGGGATGTCCTAAACCTAAAAAAGGGCTGGAGGTCAAGGGGTTAACTATAAATAGAATGTATTTCAGTTTTTAACCACTATGCTATTACATAGATTTTATTTTACAGTTCAAATCACATGACGTACACTCAAGTGGACAAATAAATATATCTTTATAGAATAAAGATGTTTTTAAACCTTGCTTTACACCTTTAAAGATATAAATTCACTTACTGAGCTTATCATAATTCATGGATAAGAGGGTAAATCATGTAAATATACTACTTACAATAGACAAATGTATGAAATAGTGATTTCATACATTTCTTGGGTAATAAATATTAAACTAATACGAATCTTGTTTCTTCTCATTCATTATTAGTGATATCAAAGGGAAATTTGACTTATTTCATTAAAATTCAGACCAAAAAGAAGAAGAACACATGTAAATAATAATATAGAATATCTAGAATAATTTCTAGATTCCATCCTACCATAATAATCTGGTCATATCTTATTCTCTTGCTCTCTCTAACACTCCTTTACAACCTGCCTCAACAGGTTTAAACGTTTTAAGTAGTCGTTATAGCAACGTTCCATATTTATTTATATTTATAGGTAAGGCAAATGAGATCATGAATCTATGAGGTAAAAACTTATAAAACCTTTGTAGCTAGAATTTCCATCGTTAGAGCTCGTTAACGATCGTTAGGTCTGATTTTAACCAGCCGACTGGTAAAATAAGTGGCTGATTTTGGACTAACATTGAACGAGTGGTGTTGTAAATAACTCTCTGGCTTCCACGTGTTAGTTTGATTGGTTTCTTCCACGTAGCTAGCTATTAGCTAACTGTCAAAATTTGCCGTTAGCCACAAAAATCTGAATAAATATACATAATAAAATGAGATCATGAATTAATGAGGGAAAAACTAGTAAAGTCCCCTCTCTCTTTACTGTTCTTCTTCGCTGTTGCTATGGTAACTTTGATAACTTCCATCGTTAGAGCTCGTTAACTATCATTAGGTTTGGTCTAAACCAGTTAAACTGGTAAAAAGAGGCTGATTTTGGACAAATTTTGAACAGTTGATGTTAGTTTGATTAGTTTCTTCCACGTAGCTAGCTACTAGCTGTTAGCCACTAGCCCCGCCCACTGGAAAACAGCATCTGGACCAAACCACTTTGGGGAATAGGGGGGTCATATTTTTTATAACAATTAAGAAATGTATTTAGCCGTGCTTGTGGTGTTTTTCCACCCTTTGATTTAGTTGTGTTTACATAGATTTTGCAGCATCAACATTCAAACACACACATAAGCTGTAAGATTCTCATTCTCGAGGCATTTGGTCAGTAACATGTCAGCTGATCTGAAGTTTTACAGCCTTTTACGTCTCTTGCTTCACCACAGTGAGTCTGATCCGTCAAAGCAAAGAAGTGAAAGTGTCGTCACGTCCAGACGTTTCAGGTTTAAAGAGTCTCGGCCTCCTGCTGATTTTCCCAAACAAGGAAACGAATGCCCACGGTTTGGCATCAATAAACCGTGGTTCTGGCACAGAGAAGCAGAGCTGGTACTGATTAATCCAAACCGCTTTGGACTGGGTTAACTCGTGAGGCTGAATAACTCAGACCCAACAACAATAGGTGCAGCAGATCGGTCGTAGGGTTTATTCTCTGATGTTTCTAGAAGTTCAGATGCTGTGTTAAACGCAGCGTTTTGCATCAACGTGATGATGATGCAGCAGATTCTGAGGAAGAGGACAGCGTGTTCCCATGTGTCTCTGATTGTCCTCAAAATAAAAAGAACACGACGGTAATGACTTACGGTGCAGGAAACGCGTTTTCTCTATGAAAAGATAAAAAGACTCGATTATTATTTTTATGCAAAACTGGTACTAACCAAAAAGGCCAGAGGAGTCGGCCCAGACGTTTTATATCAGTCCAGCGACTTTATTGATGTTTATTTATTCCTCGTTAAAAACAACAATGGAGTTATTGCCCTCTGTTGCACAAAAGAGATTTGTCCTGTGTGTTTTTTTTTTCTTCCTTCATTAAAAGCAGACGTTCTGGACATGTGTTCTTCATCTGGTGTGAAAAAGGCAGTAAATCAACGACGGAGACGAGCTGAGACTCTGAAGGAACCCACTGGGAACACTGGGCTGAGGGCTGGGATCTGGACTTTCATGCCAGGGAAGATGTTTCCCCTGCAGAGCCAAACATCTTTGCACACTATGATCATAAAAGAGAACTTCACGGAGGTTCCAGACGATGCAGATATGAACACGGAGCAGGACGACATGTCAATCTGACCGAAACCAAACCAGCTGAAACAGGGTCAAACTGACTTTTACCAGCTGGAGCTTCCAGGACAAAGTCTGGATTATTTCACACTGAAGGTTCATGAATGAAGTGACGTGTGAATACAACAGTGGTTCTAAAAGTAGGAAGAAAAATGGTAATGTCCCAACAAAAGTACAACAAAAGGGTCCATATATGCAAATTACATTTTGTGATTTGTCTTTTTGTGTTTCTGCCTGGTGTAATTACCACAGTGACAAGGTTACGCCTCGTCAACACTGATTGGATGTCGCTGCAAAGGTTAAGAATTTTTCTACTTCAATCGACAATGTGATGAACTGACGTTGCATCTGTCGCATCTCTTGTAGCATCATCGTGCCATTTACATTGATTTTGAATGGAAACTAGCATTTTATGAACTTCGGTTGGTCAAGACCAACGAAGAAATCACAAATTTGACAAGAGACTTCATTATTGGGGGGGATGTCTTGGTCTGACACCCCCCCAGACCAAGACCGGTCTCACACCTTTTTGTGGTCTTGGGTCTGTCAGTCTTTGGGATTCGGCAGGAAGTCTTTTTTTTCTTATTTCCTTGGATATCATTGTTACACGCCTGCTTCATGTGGTATCAATCACATCCGTATTCTGACACGTTCATGGTCCCCAGACCCTCCTCTACAGCTGAATCAGAGAGGAAGACGCAACAAATTCAGCAGTAGAAGTAGAAAATATGGTGTTACTAGTGTGTTTTTATGGTCTTGGTGTTGAGCTCAACTGGGTTTACTCTTAGATCAAGACCTGTCTCCTCAGGAAAATTAAAACCTGTTCTCACCTGAGGTCAGGAGACATCTATTCACACGTGGAACCTGGTTTCACAACCACTCTGAGTTCCCTGCCACTAAATGCCAGATCTGAAGAGGCCATCTTCAACAAACTAAGACGTATAACTGCTTTTCTCTACAAATCTACAAGATAAAGATGACCCGGACGACTGAAACCTTCACAGACATACTAGTCCTGATGTGCTCTTTGTCTTGGTTTGATACTCTGGTCTTGGTAGTTTCTTGGTCTCGGTTTAGGTGGTTTTAGACTACAAGTCTACCCCCCAACCTAAACCAAACAGTATTTCCAGTAACTGTCAGGACTTCAGACATGAACAATGTCTTATGGTCTGTTACATGTGTGAAAACTAAAGTCTGGATAATGTCCGGATAAAGTTTGTGAAAGAGGTTTTAACCACTAACGCAGCTATCTGATATAATAAAAAAACTTTTAAATATAGAGAAGTACGACAGTTGTTTATGGTGAACATGAATAAATGAGCAACAGTTGTTATGAGGTCCAAGAAAAAAGTAATTAAAAGCAGCAGTGAAGGTTAAGTTTGAGTCTGATGTGAATTCATCATGTAAAACCTTTAGATTTCCATTCATTTACATGATAAAAATGTCAAATATGTAGTGTAATGTAAATGTGTCATTCTAGATGTATGAGGATTTGAATGAGGCTTTTGTGACATCATTGCAGATATCTGTAATTTTATAGATATATATATAGATGTATAGATATCTCTATAGCTTGTTTCCACTAGTTACCATTATATTAGATATATATATCTATAGGTTGTTTCCACTCATTACAATTACATTACAGATATTCTTATAGCTTATTTCCACTAGTCTTTATTACAGATATCTCTATAGTTTGTTTCTACTCGGTACCATTACATTACAGACATATTGAATGAAAGATGCAAGTATTCAAGATGTAATTACAATGACTAGCCATTGTTGATATCGACAATGTTAATTCCAGATCAAATTTAGCCTTTAAATGTTAAAATGGCTGCCATACATTCCTCATTCCTGAGTCCGGAGGAAGACGTTCTTCAGTTTCCCTGAATCTTTATGAGGCCTTAGATGTAACATTAACAGACTCTGAGAGTTTGAAGCTGGAAACTATGAATGTAAAACAAAAAAAAAAATGTTTGTGAGCTCTGAGATGTTTTTGTGAGTGAAGGAACATGTGTGTGACAACACGGCTGGTGTTTGGATTACGTGAAAAAAAAGGTGGAGGACACGTATGTATGTGGCGTGCACGCGTTGCTGCATTTCTGCAACAGATCAGACGGAAAAGAGAAGGAAAAAAAGGGGAAAACGCCGCTTAACTGAACTCTGGAGAGGAACCAAAAGCCACAAAAAGTAGCTCTGGATCCAACTTTGAGCAGGACAGAACAGAGCAGAACAGTGGTTCTATTCAAACCATTTTCCCTGGCAGTGCTCTGAATGGGTATAAAATGAGATCAGACTCTTTCTTTTTTTAAGAGCAAAGCATTTTTCCATCGTCCAAAACAGCAGCTGAGCCTGATGTGTAGTTTGCAGCTAAAGTCTGATGCTGCTGCAGCAACAGAAACTACATTTTGTTTATATTGAAGCTGATGGAGCCTCATTTTTTCCTGGTGGAGGTTTTTTTTATTCGGAAGTGGAGCGGATTCGCTCAGAGGATCAGGAGCAGGAAATAAAAAATTCACAATATCCACTCTGACCCACCTTTCCGCTGTCGCTCCTAGTTTTTTTTTTTTTTTCATAAATTCCTCCGCTAAACAGACTGATTCCTGAACTGGACACAAAGAGAACATTTAAAGTGTGGGAGACAGAAACAGAAGCACATTTTCCTGATTAAATCAACCCCTGAGAGAAAACAGGTGGGCTGACTCATCACGACGTGCACATGCTCGGAGATTCTAGTCACGAGCTGGACTTCCTTCAAGGTATTTCAGGCTAATTATGAATGCGTTTGAAAATAAAGTTGCATCGTATTCCTCTTGAGAAAACAATCTGGCAAACAAATGTCAGATTTGAAATGAGATTAAAAAAGTATAAGTCACAAACTGACACTGCAGAGTTATTAATAATCCCAGAGAGACGGTTGTTAAACTAGAATTTAGACAGATGAAACCAGAGGTATTTTAATAGCCATAGATTATATGTGCAGATGTAGTTCAAAGAGGATGAGCCTCAAAAACTAACCAAGGTCAGAGTTGTGATAAATGGCCACAAATATATAAGTAAAATAAATTATCATCAGCATATTGAGAAATATGTTGAATATTTCCCTTTAAATCTTTGACAGAAAACAAGGTTTTTAACACACAAGTGGAACAATGGATGAAAGTGAAACAAGCATCTCACACACACACACACACACACACGTATTAATGCACACGTAAGATGCAAACATGAACATGCACGCACACCTACACATTCATGCACATACTGTACAAAACACACACACACACACACAAAAACACACGCACTGCACAAAGCGCATGCAATGCAACACACACACACATATAAACACAGCGCACACACACTTTCAAGCACATGCAAAACGCACACATGCACACACACACACACACACATGCATTCATGCACACACGTCTTAACATATGTGTTTCTTAACATATTTTCCCTTGAACTTTTGTTTATGTCTGAACCAGAGACAGATAGTTTATAAACTCTATGGCATCAGTTTTGTATTTTATATAAAACAATGTTCAATGAATTTTTGCTGCTCAATAAATGTCAAAATAAAACAGAAAGGTAAAACAAATTGTCATCGGCATATCGAGAAATCTATTGTGTATTTATTTACTTTTATATGAAATGTTCACAAGTCCACAGCGACAAAAGAACCACACACAGAGGCGAAAGTGAAGAAAACTGTCATGTGAAATCCACAGAGAATGTGATGCTTAACAGCCCATAATGAAAACAGCATGATAAACTAAACAGGCCTCAGCTTCAGTAAGATGGAAACTGCCAAACCTGGCTGGAGGAGCAGTAGCTTTTAACAAAAAACTACAACCACAACCAAGAAAAACAAATAAATTTAGCATTTGTTTTGTTTGGTGTCGTCTAATATATCACAGAAATAACTACATGTGCTGGTTAATGATAAAAATATACAAAAAAATGCTCAGAAAAACAAACACTGGTGTGTTTTACAAACTAAAAAATGCTTCAGGGAAAGTAAATAAGACTAACCTAAACCTAACCCATGGCTAAATGTAGCCTTAAATATACAATACATGCACACACACATACATTTATATAATTTATCATTTATATTCTGGCCATGTTGTTGATATTGGAATCAGTATCATTAAAGGAAATAAAATAGTATGTGAACATGTGTTCATCTGATTTAAATTAATCCATTGTTTTCTGTCCTTTAAAGGCTTAGATTGAAGCTCTCAGTTCTCTGGAAAACGATTATTTTCAGTTAAGTAACACATTGTGAGTGAATAAAACCACATGAGATCATGACTCATCACGATGTGAACGGGACCAGCTCCAGGAAAACCGATCATCACCAACACTGGGATTCTTCTCAGAGATTCTCAGATGTTCTGCCCACTTTTAATTTGAAAAACAGCTTCCTGTGGTCCAGCTGATGAATGCTGGGTGACAACGAATCTGCTGAGAAATCAGCTGTAACTAAACGTCTGTTATATATTATCATATATATCAGGGAGCAGATGAGAGGAATTGAAGAGGAACTGGAACATGGAGAATTAAATCAACAGGATTCTCATAGTAAAGACGTCTGTTTTATCTGAGTTATTGATTCTAGCAACTGTTTAATAAATAAAATGGTTGAATTTATAGATAACGTCTGCAGAATCAGGGGAAAATGGTCTTTTTCAAACTTTTTCTCTGTCCTTTCTTCTTTTCTCCTTTCTACTTTTCCTCCCTCCATCCATCCTTATTTTTATCCTCTGTTATTTCCTCTCTCCTACTCTCCTTCCTTCCTCATGATATCCTTCATTCATTACACTTCTATCCTTCCATCTTTTAAATCTATCCATCCATCCATCCATCCATCCATCCATCCATCCATCCATCCATCCATCCATCCATCTATCTATCTATCTATCTATCTATCTATCTATCTATCTATCTATCTATCTATCTATCTATCTATCTATCTATCATCCGTCCTTTTATCTATTACTTCTATCATACATCCATCCTTCCATCCATTCATCCATCCTTCTATTTATCTTCTACCCATCCATTACTTCTATCTATCATCTACCCATCATCCATCCATCCATTACTTCTTTCCATCATCCATCCATCCATCCTTCTATTACTTCTTTCCATCATCCATCCATCCATCCTTCTATTACTTCTATCCATCATCCATCCATCCATCCTTCTATTACTTCTATCCACCATCCATCCATCCATCCATCCATCCATCCATCCATCCATCCATCCTTCTATTACTTCCATCCATCCATCCATCCATCCATCCTTCTATCCACCCATCCTTCTATTACTTCTATCCATCATCCATCCATCCATCCATCCATCCTTCTATCCACCCATCCTTCTATTACTTCTATCCATCCATCCATCCATCCATCCTTCTATTACTTCCATCCATCCATCCATCCATCCTTCTATTACTTCCATCCATCCATCCATCCATCCTTCTATTACTTCTATCCATCCATCTATCCATCCATCCTTCTATTACTTCCATCCACCCATCCATCCATCCATCCTTCTATTACTTCTATCCATCCATCCATCATCCATCCATCCATCCATCCATCCATCCATCCTTCCTTACATCCTTTCTTTCCTTCCTTCCTCTCAGTGAACTAAATAAAATCTTTTGTTCTCAAACAGTTTTTGTGCAGTTTTTTTCCAAGTAGAAAAACTGAATTAATAACAGAAAACAAAGATTTGTCTCATTGATCATAAACACTAAGAGTAATCAATCAAACTGTCTTATCAGAAGAAATCGGACCTGTTTTTTAACAATAAACCCAACCTGACTGAGGTTTTGGAATCGTTTCCTGCTGCGTTTCAGTAAAGTGAAATCATCTCTCAACTTGACCTACAATAACCATGAACTGGCAGATTCTCTCAGATCCTCCATCATTCCTCCCTGCACGTTTATAACAGCCGTCCATATTTGGAGAAAAGTTCTAGATGATTTGGTTAATGTTTGTTTCCATTAGACGATGCCAAAAAAGGAATTTAGAGGAAAAAAAAGACAACTTCAGGTCATCTTTTAAAATATAAAGTACTTCTGTCTGCTGATTATAATAGTGATCATTCAGTCTGAGATTCATTTTAATTCAGTAGCCAAACTCCCTATTTTCCATGCTGTTTTTTCCTCCCTTCCTTATTTTACTTCTATCTTTCCTTCTTTCCTCATTTTTCTCCTATTCATCCTTCCTTCCATCCTTTATTCTTTCGATCTATTACTTCTATCCTTCCTTCATCATCCAATCTTCTATCTTCACCATCCTTCCTTCCTTCCTCCCTTTACTTCCATCTTTTCTTTCTTTCCTTTCTACCTTATTGAACTTCTATCCTTCCTTCTATCCATCATCCAATCTTCTATCATCATCCATCCTTCCTTACACCCCTTACATCTATCCTTCTTTCCATCCATCCATCCTTTCTATCTTTTACTTCCTTCCCTTACATCCTTCTATCCCCCCTTCCTGACATCCTTTACTTCCTCCCTTTAGTTCTTGTCTTTCTTCCATTTTTCTTTCTTCCCTTTCTACCTTATTGAACTCCCTTCCTTCCCCTACGCCCTTTACATCCATCCATCCATCCATCCATCCATCCATCCTTCCTTTCATCCTTCCTTCCCCTACACCCTTTACTTCCATCCATCCATCCTTCTATTACTTCTATCCATCATCCATCATCCTTCCTTCCCCTACACCCTTTACTTCCATCCATCCATCCATCCATCCATCCTTCCTTCCTTCCTTCCTTCCATCCTTCCTTCCTTCCCCTACACCCTTTACTTCCATCCATCCATCCTTCCTTCCTTCCTTCCTTCCTTCCTTCCTTCCTTCCCCTACACCCTTTACTTCCATCCATCCATCCATCCATCCTTCCTTGCTTCCTTCCTTCCCCTACACCCTTTACTTCCATCCATCCATCCATCCAACCATCCATCCATCCATCCATCCATCCTTCCTTCCTTCCTTGCTTCCTTCCTTCCCCTACACCCTTTACTTCCATCCATCCATCCATCCAACCATCCATCCATCCATCCATCCATCCATCCATCCTTCCTTGCTTCCTTCCTTCCCCTACACCCTTTACTTCCATCCATCCATCCATCCATCCATCCTTCCTTCCTTCCTTCCTTCCTTCCTTCCTTCCCCTACACCCTTTACTTCCATCCATCCATCCATCCATCCATCCAACCATCCATCCATCCATCCATCCATCCATCCATCCATCCATCCATCCATCCTTCCTTCCTTCCTTCCTTCCTTCCCCTACACCCTTTACTTCCATCCATCCATCCATCCATCCATCCATCCTTCCTTCCTTCCTTCCCCTACACCCTTTACTTCCATCCATCCATCCATCTATCCATCTATCCATCTATCCATCCATCCATCCATCCTTCCTTCCCTAATAGTGATCATTCTTCAGTCAGATTATTTTTTTTCAGTAGCCAAACTCCATGTTTTCCCAATGAAAATAAAAGCATCAGTAACAGTTAATAAATAGCCATGTGTTGTGAGATGTGACTATCCAGTTAATATGAGTTCCTCTTATTAAAAGCCGCCATTAGCAGCAACATATTTGTTAAAGTTCATACGAGGACTGGCAGCATCTTAGCAGCTTTACCTCAAACAGCTGATGAAAAACACATTTTCTCCCCAGACAAGTGAAAACAAACTGAAACAGATGCATAAGTCGTTTTTTTTTTTGGAGGAAGAATAAACAGCGACTGAACTTTTAACGTTTCAACCATGTAAAAAACAGCGTAAAGGCCTTTTATCCTTCCATCTTTTACTTCTAGCCTTCCATCCTTCCTTCTCTTCTAGCCTTCCTTCCATCTTTTCTTTCCTACCTTATTTAACTTCTATCCTTCCTTCCTTCCTTCTTCACTTAACCTACATCCTCTCTTCCTTTTTTCCTTCCTTCCTCCCTTTACCTACATCCTTCTTTTCTTCCTTCCTTCTTTCCTTTACTTCTGTCTTTCCTCCCACATTTTTCTTTCCTTCCTTTCTTTCCCTACATCCTTCCTTCCTTCTTTTCTTCCTTCTTTTAAATCTATCCTTCCTTCCATATTTAGCCTTCTTTCCTACCTTATTTAACTTCTACCTACGTTCCTTTTCCTACATCCATCCATCCATCCATCCTTCCTTCCTTCCTCCCTCCCTCCCTCCCTCCCTTCCTTCCTTCCTTCCTTCCTTCCTTCCTTCCTTCCTTCCTTCCTTCCTTCCTTCCTTCCTTCCTCCCTCCGTTCCTTCTTCCTTCCTTCCTTCCTTCCTTCCTTCCTTCCTTCCTTCCTTCCTTCCTCCCTCCCTCCGTTCCTTCTTCCTTCCTTCCTTCCTTCCTTCCTTCTTTTCTACTTCCTCTCTTCTTGCTTGCTCCCTTCCTTCACTGTTTCCTTCCTTGCTTCCTTCCTTCCTCCCTCCCTCCCTTCCTTCCTTCCTCTCTTCTTCCTTGCTTCCTCCCTCCCTCCCTTCCTCCCTTCCTTCCTTCCTTCCTTCCTTCCTTCCTTCCTTCCTTCCTTCCTTCCTTCCTCCCTCCCTCCCTCCCTCCCTCCCTCCCTTCCTTCCTCCCTTCCTTCCTTCCTTCCTTCCTTCCTTCCTTCCTTCCTTCCTTCCTTCCTTCCTTCCTTCCTTCCTCCCTCCCTCCCTCCCTCCCTTCCTTCCTTCCTTCCTTCCTTCCATCCTCCCTCCCTTCCTTCCAGCTATAATCTCTGCTGTAGTTCATTAATTTATTTTTCTTACAGATATGATGATTTCCCTGCAGATTTAACTCATTAAACCATCAGCTCTGACATTTAATGAGCTCCCATCCCCGAGGATTTAAACACACTCAACAACAAACCGTTTTCTCTTTGGTATAAACCCGACGTCCTTAAACGTCTCTGATGTAAAACCGAAGTCGTGATTTCTCTGAACAACAACATTCTATTCTACAGAGAACATGTGTCTGGATCTGGGCCTTAAATCAGCCAGAAGTTAATTTACTACACAGTTCAAACACAGTCTGCCAGCAGCTCACACACATTCCTATTCAGCCGCAAATATTATTCCAACATTATTCATACCAGGCTGTATTGACATGAGACGTGATAAGATCAGATAATATAATATAAGAGGAGATAAACTGTTCTAATCCTGGTTCAGGGATTTCTTACTTTATAGATTGTTGTTTTTTGGTAATTTAGCAGTTTTCAGCTACACTTAAATTAGATTAGATTCATTTTATTGGTGTTTAGCAGAATATCGAAGCACTAAAATGCAGTTGATATCTAACCAGTGAGAATAAAGAAGCATAAAATATATAAATAATAAGATATGCATGTAATTGGAGCTGCAGCTAACGACTATTTGGTTTGGTTTGGTTCATAAAATGTTGATCAGTGTTTCCAAAGCTGCAGATTGACTCAAATCCATTATCAAACTAGTTGGGGATTAATGTAAAATATTAGCTCAATAGCTAATAGCATTAGCATTTAGCTCAACACACTAGAACACCCTCATCAAGCAGCATCTTTTCTTGTTTTTGGTATCTTTTTTATAGTTGGCAACTATTAATTGATTAATCATTGCAGCTCTAATTAGTTGTTTACTTCATAAAATGGTGTAAAATGTCTTTTTTTTTGTCCACAACCCAAAGATCATCAGTTTACTATTATAGAAGAATAAAGAAACCGGGAAACAATCAGAGAAGAGAAGCTGGAACCAGAGAATTTGGACATTTTATTCAGAAAAAATGACTCAAATCCATTTTTGATTGTCAAAATAGTTAATAGTTGTCAACTAATTGATTAATCGACTAATCGTTGCAGCTCTACTGACTAGTAGCATTTAGCAGAATATAAGCAGCTAGCATCGCTGTCTTGTTTGATCTAATTAATTGATTCCAGACCAATATCCACCTCCACCTGTTAGCGTGGCAGCTAACTTTTATTTTTTAAAAGTTCGGTGAACCAACCAACCGGTGTGCCAACCTCCGACACCAAACCTCATTCACACATCCATTAAACCACACATCACAGGCTCTTTGAAAGCTCGGTGTGTGCATAACATTTTCTTTCTGCCCTTTTCCGTTCTCATTAATAGTCCGGTGTTGTTCCATTTACTTTGGCTGCATGCTACCGTGTGTGTGTGTGTTTGCAGACCAACACCTGAACCAAAATAAAGCAAAACCTGTAAATGAATGAGTAAA
This sequence comes from Lepturacanthus savala, assembly GCA_030544235.1. Taxonomy (NCBI): domain Eukaryota; kingdom Metazoa; phylum Chordata; class Actinopteri; order Scombriformes; family Trichiuridae; genus Lepturacanthus; species Lepturacanthus savala. Next base: position 2,379,841 of record CM060467.1, read on the forward strand.
ACCTGGGCAGCAACTGTCATAAATGATGTGTTTATGCGCTATGGAGAGGATGAGCTTATATGTTCTTATAAAGGAACTCATAGAAAAGAAGCTCAGTGAGGATCTGTGTTACAGTAGCTGGACCGGACACAACGGGTTTATTTCCCATACGTTTGCAGCCAGTATAAAGATTATAACCAGTCACAGAGCTTCTCCAATCACGAAAACCCAAACGGCATCCTGAGTGAATTAAAACGATTCGCCAGAGCTCTGAAACCACAGAGAATTTAGTCTCAGTCCACTGGGTTTGTGACTGTTTTGCCCTCAGGCTTCAGCGATGGTCCCTGAACGCCACGAGGGAAACAACAGAGTTCCATCTCCGAGTGTTTGAGTCTGGTTCTAATTTCCCTGGAAAATTATATAATAGTGTTCAGCGAGTCATCTGATATTATAGCTGTATACAGTTTGGGTGGGTTGTAATAGAGAATATTTGAGTTTTTAGCTGCCAACTCAGCAAATAAGTTTGCACTAAATGCCCTAAAATATAGTTATTTATCTGTCCATAAACGTGTGTAATATACAATATACACAACGATTAATCTATTAATGGATTCTATAAGTATAGCTGTGATATAGAGAAAATATTTATCTGCACCAAAGCCACGATTAATCGATTGGTTGCCAACTATTATATTAATCGAAAACTCGTTTTGATAATCAATTAATGGATTTGAGTCATTATTTAAAGAAGAAAATGTCCAAATTCTCTGGTTCCAGCTTCTCTTCTATGATTATTTCCTGGTTTCTTTATTCTTCTATAATAATAAACTGATGATCTTTGGTTTGTGGACAAAAAAAGACATTTTAAGTTGAATCTTCAGCTTTGATTCAACCATTTTATGAACCAAACAACTAATCAATTAATCGTTTTTGATCTATAGATTAATAGATTAATGAAATAGTCACTAGTTGCAACACTAACCTTTTTTAAATTCCCTAATTTTACATAAACCATCACAGTATCACAGTTATTAATGTTCATTATATTACTACAGCTGTAATAATTAGCCGATTAATCGATTTGAGTCATTTTTAAGAAGAAAATGTACAAATTCTCTGGTTCCAGGACCAAACAACTAATCGATTAATCGCTTTAATCATCAAAATAGTCGTACGAGTCAGTATGTTAATATGCTTGCAATTACAGTGCATACATGCAGATGTTTAGCAGGTAAAATATGTAGCATGTCCACCATTTTACAGTAATTTAGTGTTGTTTGTAGCTTGTTAAAATTTACTAGTGGCTTTAAACACAAAGTAAATGTGAATCTGATGGGAAAGTCAGTAAGTATTTGCTCATAAAAGATATTCCAGTTATTCCTGAGGGGAACATGAATGTTTTTGCCAAAATCTCATTGAAATCTCTTCAATCGTTGTTGAGACGTGTCACTCAAAGCCGCATTTGTAGCGCTGCTTGGAAATGTCACCAAAAACCATTGGATTAATTATGTGGGAACCATGAACGTTTGAGCCAAGCATCCAGTGGACATTGGAATATTTCACATGATGAGTATAAGCTTTGACCTGCCAACGGCCAACGTGACACATCCTTTCTGGACCATGAATATTACATGATAATACATAAAATGCTAAGATATGGAACAACTTTACAACTTTATGGAACAAACTGGTGGAGCAGCTGAACCTAAAACGCCAAGACATAATGCCCTGATTACTCAGAGCAATAAAAAGAACATAATGAACAGTTTTCACAGCAACAAGATTCTTTTTATGGACTTTGCTATGGTGATCCACCTTTGGCATCATAATATGATGTAATTGATGCCATGTGTGACATTGATTTTTTGCGATTGGTGAAAGTTATTGCAGGAAAAAATGTGTTAAAATGCTGCAACATGTCTAACAAAGGAAATGAGAACAATAGAGCTGCAATGATTAGTTGGTTAATTGATTAGTTGTCAATTATTAGACTAATCGCCAACTACTTCAATCAATTTGAATCATTTTTTAAGAAGAAAATGTTCAAATCACGACGGATCAATGATCAATGATGGAAGAATGAATCTACAGTCCTAGTTTTGTGTTCAAATATTTTCCACATGAGCCGTTATTAGTCCTTCAAATTGACATTTTCAGTTTTCCACAGGAAGAAGGTAGAATTACTGCTAAACAAGTCAACGTTCCCTCCTTCACTTCATTCGATTCACTTCGATTTAAATCATTTTTAAGGAATAAAATGTCCAAATTCTCTGGTTCCAGCTTCTCTTCTCTGATTATTTCCTGGTTTCTTTAGTCTCTATAATAATAAACTGATGATCTTTGGGTTGTGGACCATTTTATCAAACAAACAACTAATGGATTAATCGCTTGAAATCAATATAAAAGCCTGGGAAAGTGAACTAGGGGTTGAAAATCACGAGGATTTATTTAATGAGACATTAACAAGGATTAAATCAATTCCATCAATGCTAAACTCCAACTGATTCAATATAAAGTGGTATAAACTGCACATAATTTCCTCTAATTTCTCCAAATGCAACTAGAGCTGCAGTGATTAGTTGATTAATCAATTACTATTACATTAATCACAGCTATTTTGATAATTGATTAAATGATTTGAGTCATTTTAATGAAGAAAATGTCCAAATTGCAGCCACAATTAGTTATAATGACATCATTTTACACCAATTTATGAGCCAAACAACTAATCGATAGATTAAGACATTATAAAAACAGCCATTATTTGCAGCCCTAGAGAAAAATGGACCACAAATACTTGCATGATAAGATCCTACTTGAGGTGAACGAGATCTGTTTTCGTTATTTTAGCGAACCCATCCCGTTAATATATGAGTTCCCGTCCTCCTCTGTCACTGTCGGGGGATTAACTGTGGAGTCTGGACAAAAAACACAGCATCTGCTACCTGAGTAATTTAAAGACTTCTCGAAACGAGACGTGGCTTAGCCGAAGATGTATGTTGTGTCTTTTTGTCTGACCTTCTTTCATCCGGCCATTCCATGGTGAGTGGTAAAAATGCACCTCCTGTCATCAGGCTGTAAAGACCACCACTCCCAGGGTGTGATTTGCTGGTGTGGGGGTGGGAAGGATGATTTACACCCTCTGGTCTAACATCACTGCCTCTGCTCAGTTATTTTTATCCCCGATGGAGACAAAAAAACGAGTCCCACTCATGGTAATTTACGCTAAGTTCACTCATATACTGTGTAAAATATCTAAAATTGAAAAAGAGAGAACGGTTATTGGTGCAAATGGATGTCATTGTCACATTAACGGTGCAGAAAAGCATTAAAGAATGAATTAGAAGATGTTGTAAAGCAGCGTAGGAGTGGTTGTCTTGCTGGAATGTGCGTTAAGTTTACATCAGTTTTTATTGTTCAGGAGGATTTTCACCAGAAGCCAAATTATCCACAGAGGTCTCGGCCTCTTGAAAACAAAGGGACTGGTCTTTGTGGTAAGGAATTCAACAAGAAACTGCATCAAAGTATTCCTATACTATCCTTTTCCTACATTTAATTATATTTAAAGAAACTTTAAATGACATTTATCCTCTAAAAAATGAGGGGACCACTTATGGACCTCCAACATTCACCCACTCATTCTGACCATGGCTTATTTGATTTGATTATTACTTCCACCAAGGAGGTTATGTTTTCACTGTCTCTCTGTCTGTTTGTTAGCAAGATAACTTGAAAAGTTTTGGCTAGATTTTTTTCAAGCTTTTAACGAATGTTGGGAATGGAACCATGAACAGATGATTCAATTTTGGTAATGATCCAGCAGAAATCCTGGTTTTTGGATGATTTTGAATGTTCTGTTGTTTGGTGACAATGCGATAAATGGAGCATCAAACAGTTGCCACCTTCTAGTATACAATACTACAACAATGTCACACTGTGCTTGGCTGAGGTCTGTGCTTTCAGAGTGCTTTTCTAGTTTTTTTATTTGACATGATGACTAAAACCAGCAAAAATACTGAATATGACACCGTCACATCCTATTACAGATCTTAGAGCTTTAAGCTGCTTTATTTTTCTATTTGTTCATGTGAACGATGAAACCTCCTTGTGTACAAAACTTAGCCACGGAGTTCCACAAGGTTCTGTACTTAGACCAAAACTATTTACCTTAGACATTCTTCCTTTGGGTAATATTAGTCATTGTTATGCAGATGATACCCAGTTATATTAAAGTCCTGGATGACCTATAAATTGCCTTGATATTGTCATGTTTTGTCATCGTATTACAAGATATTTCGTCACAGCCCTGGTGACTGGACATTTCAAGCTTTGTAGGTGAGGATTTAGACTTCTATTCTTGATTTTAGCCAGTGGAGACAAGCTGAGATGATTTATTTATGCATGATATTTGTTTTATGAGGGAGATGAAAGACATATCTTGATCTAAAATAACTGAATGGGGTTGGTAAGGCACAGGTGGCAGGCGTGGGGAATCCTGGTCCAGAAGGACTGGTCTGGGTGCAGGTTTTGGTTCCAACCAGGCAGTAACACCCTTGATTCTACTAATCAACCACTGGAGTCAATACTAAGGACCTTCATTATTAAAATCAGGTGTTTTGCTGCCTGTTTGGAACAAAAACCTGACCCCAATAGCCCTTGTAGACCAGCATTCCACACCCCTGCCATGCAGCTTCTTTGGAGATCAACACCAGCACCACCATAAGGGATCAGGGAGTTATTTTAGATCAAGATATGTCCTTCAACTCCCTAATAAAACAAATATCATGCTACCTTCCTTCACCTACATAACATATTAAAACTGAGGCACTTCCTGTCTCTAAAAGAACATAATGATATATATATATATAAATATATATCCTGATAACTTTATTGATCTTTTGCTGGTTGGCTTCATCTGGTTTTATTGATAAATATAACAGGGTATCATCTGCATAACAATGAAAGTTCCTAATAATATTATTTAAAGGAAGAACATATAAGGTTAATAGTTTTGGTTTAAGTGAACAAACTGAAATAAATGCAATGTTTTTTTTTAATAACTAAATAAATAAATAAGTCATGATACCTATATTTGTACATAGTTATGGTGGGTGAATGTTGGAGGTCGATAAACTGTCACCATATTCTCAGGAAGGCATCCCCTTAATTTTCTAGATGGTTCGTTAATTGTTCCAAATGTAAAATGTCATTCAAAGTGTGTTTAAACAGTTTAAATCTGCAATCTGTGCAGATTCCAGTTGAGTTTACTTTAATTCGAATATAACTCAACTGCCAAAGTGGATGCAAACAAGTTATTCTCGTTAATATCGGAGTCCAACTCTGAAAGATTCTACGATGTAAAAACGTGACGATATCAAGGCAACAACGGAACATAACGAGTTTATATGTATTTTCTCGACTTTTACGATGCTTCATTAGGAAAGTGCTCTCCATAGCTTCGACAGCTGTCAACATATCGGGTTATACAAGTAGATGAACACACTTATTAACGAATCAGAGAGCTAGAACGAACGGCATACCGACTGACGCAACACAACGGTTAAAAAGGACTTTAGCAAGCGACCGCTCAACGCCGTTGAGACGTTAACGATCCGCTAGTTTTGAAGAACAAGGAAAAAGCATAAATATGGAATCGAGATGCCTGAACCCCTACAAGACGCCGGCTGTCGCTTTCCACACGGTATGAAATGCTGCCGTTTAATCCACCTGTGATTAACACCGGACGCTACAGTCACCATCTGTGGGCTGGTTTCCCACCCACATATAGGGCTAATGTTACTGGTCAGGGCACATTGGAAGCATCGTGTTGGACTCGAAGAAGAAGAAGGAGGACGACAGCCAGGAGCTGGAGGTTTTGTTGATTGGAGAATATGTCGATGGAAAGGTGAGACGCAGATAGACACCAACAGGAAAGCTACTGCTAAATGCTAAATGATGGAATAAGGGCGTTAAATAGTCAGTAACAAATTATCTGGTTGATTTAAATCAACCACATTTTCCTCAACTTACAAAAGGAGAACTAAACAACACATGCCTGGTCATATCTTTCAAAACATAACATTATAGAGTAATAATTTCACTTTCATGTGCAGGGAATACATGCTCCCTAGTCTATATAGTAAACCCACAGTGCTTCTGGTTTACTGTCATGAATAAAACCACTTCACAAACATCTAAACTCCTTCTGATTCTTTCACATTTAGCACCGTGACCCCTCCCACCGCCTCAGGACACTTACAGGCAGCTTGTGTCCAGACGCTGGTGAAACACTGAGCTTTTCAAAACAGTCACAAGTATTCCTGCCACGAGGATTACGGTCGTTTCCGAGTCTAAAACGGATCCAAACAGTTGGACGATAGCAGCGTCAAGTCCTGTAGGAGCAAAAGGTTGAGAATATATTGAATAAAAGTTGTAAAAGTGTGCGTCAGAGGATGAGGAGTTTGCCATGTTGACGTTCTGCTTTGACTGTTTTTCTCTTTTCACCAAAAGTGAGTCACTGTGGTCTCCATGAAACATTCCTCCACTGACCTTCATTTCCTGAAATGGAAGTCTTCTAGAATAGCAAACTGATGATCTTTGGGTAGCGGACTGTTGGTCTGGACGACGTTAAATAAGTTAACAAATAAATTAGATTCATTAACAAGGATTCTACAACTGTTCTGATGCTGTTTAAGATTCATTTTCAGCTTCGTTAAAGGTTTCCTCTAAGACAATGAATGGAAATTGGATCAAACTGATGATCTTTGGGTTGTGGACTGTTTCAGATTGAATCTTAAGCTTTGGGAAACACTGGTGAATGTAATCAATAGATTAATCAACCATTAAATAAGTTGTCAGTTGCAGCCTTAATGTATAAAAACTGTTGTATTGACTCTTAAATAGATCAGCAGATGATATTTACTCAACATGACTTCATCTGGTGCAATATTAGATTGATAAAAATTAATATGATAGCAAAACTTCATTCATTCATCTATTCAAATAATCGATTTGGGTGATTTTTAAGAAGAAAATGTCTAAATTCTCTGGTTCCAGCTTCTCTTCTCTGATTATTTCCTGGTTTCTTTATTCTTCTATAATAATAAACTGATGACTGAAACTTTACAGGATCTAGAACGGAACCTTGAGGAACCCCACATTTGATCTGACATCAAACTATTTTAATAATTGATTATGGATTAGAGTCATTTTTTAAGAAGAAAATGTCCAAATTCTCTGGTTCCAGCTTCTCTTCTCTGATTATTTCCTGGTTTCTTTAGTCTCTATAATAATAAACTGATGATCTTTGGGTTGTGGACAAAAAAAGACATTTTAGACTAATTGATTAATCATTTAAAAAATCGACCTAATCATTTTAATTGTTTCAATTGGTTCGAGATTCTTTTCTCTGATTATTTATTATTAGTCGTAGAAATTTTGTCAATGATAAAAACAAATATTGCAATAATATCGTTACTTTTGCTACTTAATACTTTTGTACTTGTAATTAAGCATTTTTAGAGCTAAATGCTAACGCTAATATTGGAGCTGCAACCATTAGTCGATTAGTTGCCAACTATTATATATAATGTATAAGTGGAAATGCTGCTATAGTGTTATTGATGTTTTTCTATCTGCAAACCACAACGCAGAACATGCTAACAGTGGCTAACAATAGCCTGGTAGCCATGTTTAATTTCCCATTTTTCCCAACTTTGTAGCTGGAAATCTCGAATTCTTTCACTTCTGAGATTAATGAAATGCAAATTCCCCCCTATTTTTGTTGATAGGTAAAAGAAGCTGAATCTACTTTCGTTTTCGTATGTTTTGCATCTTTATTTCCATTGCACAGTTTGTGTTTGTTCCGGATTCCCACTGGTAGTAACATCAAGTTTGATATTAAACCCCTGAACTCTGCATCTGTCTCCACTTAATGAATCAAAGACCTAATTTAATTCTCTCCAAGAGAACTGTCTCAAAAAGTGTTGTGTAATATTTGAACTGGAGGGGGTGAGATATTTCAACTTTAATTGTCAGATCTCTTTGAATTCTCCTCAACTCTGACATATGAGATGAATTACTACACTTTTCTTGACTGGAATAGCTTGTAAATTCACCACTGTTATCTACAATTGACAAGATCAAACGAAACAAATGGTAAAACTGAGGTGTGTAGGCTAAGATGATAATAAACTTGATCTTTTATAGCAAGAGAACTTTACTTAACAGTCATAAAGTGGTTCACAGAAAAAAATACTATAAAATAAAGTTACGCAAATATAAACTGTCCAAAGCGGGAAAATAAAACAATAAATGTTTGATCTAAAGGATCTAAAGGTGTTGCATCTCGGGTTTTTATAGACAGATATTTTCTTTCTATATTAAGGCCTTGAAGGAATTTAGAACAAAGCTTTAAAAGTAGAATTTTAAACTCAAGGTGGAATGTTAGAGCCAGAGTAAGTTGGCAAATACGACAGAAATATGTTCATGTTCCTCAGTGCCAGTTCAATTCTGGGCAGCATCGTTCTATAGTTGGAGTTTGTTGGATCTGATGTTGGCATCATCGAGAAAATAAATTCATGCATGACCTTATTTTAAAAAGTTAGACAGGAATGGTCTAATTCTGGTGAAGAAGGCCTGACTGGACAAAACATCTGCTCCAAAAATAAGTCCAGGAGTTCTACTTCTATTTCTACTGGGAAGTTTCGGGATTTCCGAGTTCTGAGTCGGAAATTTCAACTCAGAAACTCAGAAACTGACATCAAAGATGGCTGCTCAGCTGTAAATAGTCAGAGAAGCTCCTGTAAAATTCAGTTTATAGACTAGAGCTGTGAAGATCAGGTTATTAATTAACTATCACATTAATCACCAACTAATTTAATAATCGATGAATCGGTTTGAGTCATTTTAAAGTAGAAAATGTCCAAATTCTCTGGTTCCAGCTTCTCTTCTCTGATTATTTCCTGGTTTCTTTAGTCTCTATAATAATAAACTGATGATCTTTGGGTTGTGGACAAAAAAAGACATTTTAGGTTGAATCTTCAGCTTTTACACCATTTTATGAACCAAACAACTAATCGATTAATCAATAAGTCAATTATTCATTTAGTTGCAAACTATTCAGTAATCACCAACTATTTTGATAATTGATTAATTGTTCTGAATCATTTTAAATAATCAAATTTGAGAAGCTGGAACCAGAGAATTTGGTCATTTTCTTCTAAAAAATGTCTCAAATCAATTAATTGATTATCAAAATCAAAAATGTCATAGTTCGCAATTAATCAATTACTTGTTGCAGCTCTAGTTGGAAGAGAAGTATCAGGAATTAAGAGCAAAATGTGCAAATTCTCTTTTTTCTCTGATTATTTGCTTCTTCTTCATTTTAAATGATGGATGAAAAAAAGACATTTTAGGTGGAATCTCCAGATTCACATTCTACACCATTTTATGAGCAATTAATCAATTATTCTCTTCAATAATCGATAGTTTTATCATTTTTAAACTGTCATTAGTTTAAAAATATTTCTGATAATATTGTTTGACTTTAAAAAATGGAAAATTTCCCATTTTTCCCAACTTTGTAACTGGAATTCTGACTTCTGAGATTAATAAAAATGCAGCATTAACATTTTTAGCTCATTCTTTGCAGGTTGGTAGAATCTATGGAAACCAAGACTCATCATAGCTGTAATTAAAAAATAAAAATGACTGAGGCAGCAAAGCAGCTGGTTGTTGGTTCTAAGCTGGATATATAACAAGGTGTCATCTGCGTAGGAGCGGTGGGGTTTTACGGCTCTGAATGATCTGGCAGAGATGAAAACATGGACTCATCTCTATAAATTTCAGCTGTGGTCGAAGCTACTCAGTTGTCTAAGTGACCTTAATACGTTTGGCTGCGAGACCGAAGCCTCAAACTCCAGTTACAACTCAAGAGTTTTGACCTTTGAAAAAGAAATAAAAAAAAAAAAACCTGTAGGCCCATAAATGCCAACAGAGAAAGATCAACAAATAAATGTAATTTATATCATGTCAACTATACCCCCAGTGGATTTCAAAGTTGTAAATACAGGATTAATAGAGCTCGAAATGGCCTAAAGGGAAAACTGCCATGCTAAATTGATATAATAAGCTCATTTGAACTTTACTTGACCCTTGTAGTTGCATAAGCTTCGAGCTGGAGGTTTTACAGCCTGACAGGTTTAAGGTGAATTAAACCAGCTCCGTAACTCTCAGGGGGGAAAATACGGCAAAAAAAGGGGAAATGTCTCATGTGTCGTGTTGCCATGTGCAGGTTTTTATGACTGAGTGGTTGAATGCTGCTCGTATCCTGGTTGAGTTCTCGTGTTACCGGCGATCAGCTGGAACGCTAACTGTAAACGAAACCGACGACAGCGCCGGACCCTGAGTGACAGCTCGGTGAGACGGGACCAAAGGTTGGGAGGATTTGCACAGGCACTAATTTTACCCGTTGAAGAGCGTGGAGAGGGGTTAGCGAAAAGAAAAAAAAAAGACTTTGCATGAGAGCTAAAGCCGCTCAGCTGTCGCTGTCGTCTTCAACCGCACGAAAACCTGCTGTTTGACTGCAGCCTGACGAGGTGAAGCTGCTGTTGGTGTGTTTTTTTGTTGATTTGACAGATCAGGAATCGTCTCCACGGAGCGAAGCCTCAGCTGCTTCCAGCAGAACGAGGAGACCCTGAGGGACGCCACCACAGGAGTGATGGAACCTGACGTGTTGTTCTACAACAGGAGTTAGGTCCCAGGATGCTGCTGCAGGTTCACAAACACACACCAGAGATGGAGGGATGGAACACACACACACGTCATATACACACACACGTCATATACACACATCACACACGCATACACACATGCACACACGCATGGGAGCATTAGACACACACACATGACGCACACATCACACACGCATACACACATGCACACACGCATGGGAGCATTACACACACACATACACACACACATGCATGGACGCATTACACACACGGACAGATGCATTAGACACGCACACAAACTCGCATGCATCACACACTCTCGGACCCATCACACACACACACACACACATGCATGCATGGACGCATCACACACACACAGACTTATTACACACACGCACGGACACCTCACGCACACACACACACATGCATGGACGCATCACACACACACAGACTTATTACACACACGCACAGACGCATCACACACACGCATGGACACATCACGCACCCACACACACACTTTACACACACACACGCATGGGCGCATTAGACACACACACGTCACACACACATACACACACACATGCATGGACGCAATACACACACGGACAGATGCATTAGACACACACACAAACTCGCATGCATCACACACTCTCGGACCCATCACACACACACACACATGCATGGACGCATCACACACACACAGACTTATTACACACACGCACAGACGCATCACACACATGCACGGACACCTCACGCACACACACACAAACATGCATGGACGCATTACACACACGGACAGACGCATTAGACACACACACACAAACTCGCATGCATCACACACTCTCAGACCCATCACACACACACACACACACACATGCATGGACGCATCACACACACACAGACTTATTACACACACACACAGATGCATCACACACACGCATGGACACATCACGCACCCACACACACACTTTACACACACACATGCATGGGGGCATTAGACACACACACGTCTCACACACACACACACACACACACATGCATGGACACATTACACACACGGACAGACGCATTAGACACACGCACACACACGCATGCATCACACACTCTCGGACCCATCACACACACACACACATGCATGGACGCATCACACACACACAGACTCATTACACACACACACACAGACGCATCACACACACACACGCACGGACACCTCACGCACCCACACACACACATGCATGGACGCATTACACACACGGACAGACGCATTAGACACACACAAACTTGCATGCATCACACGCTCTCGGACCCATCACACACACACACACATGCATGGATGCATCACACACACGCATGGACACATCACGCACCCACACACACACGCATGGGCACATTAGACACACACACGTCTCACCAACACACACACACACACACACACACACACACACACACACACACACACATGCATGGACGCATTACACACACGGACAGACGCATTAGACACACGCACACACGCATGCATCACACACTCTCGGACCCATCACACACACACACATGCATGGACGCATCACACACACACACACACAGACGCATCACACACACACACTGACTCATTACACACGCACACACAGATGCATCACACACACACGCACAGACATACACACTTTACACACACACACGCAGGGACGCATCACACACACACATGCACACATTACACACACACACACACGGATGGACGCATCACACGCACACACTACTGTCAACTATTACATTAATCAGTGACTATTTTCATAATCGATTAAATGATTCGATTAATCAATTTCAGTCACTTTTAAGAAGAAAATGGTTCCAGCTTCTCTTCTCTGATTAGTTTTATCTCTAGTACATATTTTATTCTATAACATCGATATATTTGCATGTTATGGGACCTTCAGAGAAAACTATGAGTTTAAAAGTTTAAAGTTATAGAGACAAGATTCACAAAACTAACAACTAATTAACTAATGGTTAAAGTTAAAGAGTTAAAAAGGCAAAGTGTAATAATTAATAAGTGGTTAGTTTCAGCCCTTTTACTGATATTATATGAAACTATTTTCTTATTGTATTGGATTCTCATGTGATTTATGACTCAGTGCTGCACCTGGATCAGGATGTTTAGGATTCTAACAGGATACTAAACCGTCAGATTAGTTGCAGGCGTAGATATAAAAGGTTTTAACCAGCTCATCATATCTGTGTCTAATTACTAAACTCCTGACTCTGTGTCTGTTTCCGTCTTTTCCCAGAACTCCGTGGACGGAAAGCTTTTAACGTGTCAGCTGCTATAAAAGCTGAATCTCACCACATCTGCTCCGCGTTCTCCCTGCTGCAGCTGACCCGTTGCCACGGCGACCCCCATCCCAGCCGTCACTCACCGGGCCGATAGGATGTCAAACACGAGAAGCTGTAAAGCGGCGGCGGGTCATCGACAACCAGGATCCGGTTCCTTCTGGGAGGGGGAGGGGATGCCGTGAGAGGCGTCATGTGACCTCAGGACCCTGAACATACTTAACTTTCCGGTCCATTTATTATGATCCTGGCTGCGGAGGAGGAGGATTTTACCACCTGCTGCTCTGGTTCTGTCAGTTACTGATGAAGCTGATGGAGAGAAAAAAAAGAAAAATCACAGGATTTAACCTGAGATAGAAAAACAGCAGCAGGTAGAATGATAGATTATTACTGATATTTATTAGATTAGATTAGATTAGAGACAATAAATGACCTGAGATAGAAAAACATCAGTGTTTTACCCTGGTAGATTATTAATATTATTTATTAGATTAGATCCTTTGGGAAGTTTTGAACATTGAACACTGTTAAAAAACCTAAAAAAACAACTAAATGACTGGATTATTGTAAAAGTGCACATGGGTATGAAATAGTAGATTATTGCACATGGTAAAATAATAAATTCATTAAATTGCACAAGGTTACACATGTATATATTAGTATATAATATTATAGTATATATTATATATAAAAATATAGGCTAGGATATAATATAATATATTTATATATATTACCTGTTATAGTTATGATTATTGTATGATTATTTAATAATTCACAAATATATTTATATATTGTAATATAATAAAATCACTGCTATCATAACTGCTCAACACACTGTCACACACATGTATGCATATATATATATATATATACATATATACATATATATACATATATAGTATATATATATATACATATATATAGTATATATCTTTTCTAGTCATATAGAATGATATATTATTGATATATATTATAATTATATTATTATATATTTTTATTATTATTATTCTATTATTGTGTCTGTGTGTATGTATGAGTATGAATGTGTGTATATATATATTACTTTATATTAATTTATACCCTACATTTATTACACCTTATATATATATTATTATATATATATATATATATATACATATATTTTTTATAATATATAATAATGTACATAATATCTAATGTACATAATATCTATCTATATAATATAATATCTATAATATGTAGCAATGTGCAGTTTATTTATATTTAATGAGGTGGAGTTTTAAATTTCCCAAAGGATCAATAATAATAATATCATCTAATCTAATTTCCACTCCAGAGTTTCCAGGTCCCTGAGGTGGTGAAACCCTCAATAATAATAATATTAATAATAATAATAACAATAATAATCCCTGTTCTCAGCAGTGTGAGCAGCAACAAGCACAGTTTGTCTTTTCTGATCATATGTTGTCCATTAATTCTATTTAAATCTGTGGTGCTGGCATCGATCCTCAGAGCTGAGAGGAGAATCTCCTCAGGGAGAAAAACCATCACAAGAGAAAGATGTTTCAGTCCAACTCTGTCTTTTTATATTTCAGTGGGAAGCTCTGGAGGAGGGAACGTTCTGAATCATTTGATCTGAAATCAGAAGACGTTTGTTCCAGAAACCGAAGGAATTCTCTCTGGAGAAAAAAAAAACTGCTGCATCTTAGAAAATAATAGAAAATAATAGAGTTTCACAACTGATTCAGCATCGTCTGACAATGTGGTTTAAAGCATAATGTGATGGGAAAAAAGAGTGAGTCACTACTTAACTTCTTCAGTCGGTTCATTTGTGGATTAAACAGTCATTGTACACATGTACGTATAATAATAATATATATATATATAATATATATAATATAATAATCTTGAATTATAGTAGTTAAATACAGCTGAAGAGAGGAAATGTTCATTTGGTTCATGGCAGCAATCACTTTATCTTCATTTTTCTAAAAATCTGTGATATAAAATCTATGTTTTTACAGCTAAGCATGAAAAGGGGGCTTTTATTTTGAAGGGCATACAATTTATGAGGTCACATGACCAGGATATCCCTATTGCTGATGGACATTTGAGCATCATTGTCTCATAAAGGTTGACTTTTATTCCGAATTTTGTCAAATTTTCACAAAATAAAAAAAATAGATTTGTTGCTACATGTCAACACTATTTATTTCACCACTTTTCACCATTTAATGTCAACAAATCACACATTCCATGAGATTTTTGTTCTAAAAATGGTCTTTTAAATGGCATAAAAACCAACATTAACACTATAAAGAACTGATGAATGCTTCTTAAAACTGTATTCTAAAAAGGTTTTCTTGCCAAACATTATTTGTCACTTACCCATATAAGAGTTTGCTGTATATGTTTGAAATTGTGCTAATAAATTAAAAATAAAATGTGATTAATTGACATTTATGGATGTGTCAAATTAATTCAGACAAACAAAGAAATCCCACTTTCATAGAATTTGTCATTTCACCCTCTATTGCATAGTGTCTTTTAATTTTATCTTCATTTCCTTCAACTGTTTTTTACAGTTAGGCGTGGAAAAGGGAGGCTTTTATTTTGAAGGGCATACAATTTATGGGGTCACATGGCCAGGATATCCCTATTGCTGGTGGACATTTGACATGTGAGCATCATTGTCTCATAAGAAAATGTTGTCTTTTATTCAGAATTTTATCAAATTTTCACAAAATAAAAAAAAAAGGTAGGTAAACTTTATCATTATTAATATATATATATATATTTTTTTTTTACATTTAATTCAATTTTAATGATTTTTTCTCTTATACTAAAATAGATTTGTTGCCACACTATTCAAATATGTCAAATTCCTAGTGTAGTCCCATTGACTTACATAGCATGAAGTCTATGTTTACACCTTTTTCTTGCATATTTTTTTAATATATCTATTATTTAGACCATTTTAAGTAATAAAAACATTCAAAACAGTTGTTTAACCTTGTCTAAGTAATAATTTATGGAACAGAAGGTTCATATAGTCCCTTAAAGCTGGTCAAAATAGAGAGATTTCACATTTTCCTAGGGCCAGGCATATTATATATTATACTTATTGTGAGTTCCTTATTAGTACTGTTATGTAATCAATTAAAATTCAAATAGGAAAAGTATTCCTGCCTGACATTTGCTTCCAATGCAAATCGTATCTTTAGATCTTTGGGAACACACTGACCTCTTTGTTCCATGTTTCCATGATATATTTATTTTGTTATAATCTAGTAGCTGATCTGATTATGATCTTAATAAGAACCAGAAGCTCTTTGTTGGTTTGGCTTCATTCACAACCTCGTTGTCGAGTAACTACGTACAAATACTTTAATGTACTTGTTGTGTATCTATAAATGATTTTTTTTAACTTGTACTCCTTAGATTTGTACTTTCTACTTCTTATATTTTAAAAATAGCCTTGTTTTTTTGCCAAAAAGTGATTTTCTGATCCCTGTGATCACAATTATGGCCAAATAAGTCCTTGATTAATATTTATTTTCAAACAAAACTGTAATTAAATTAACAATAAAATGCATTAAATGTGGTTTATCTTTTGCCAAAAGTGAGTTAAAGGTAGTTTCCACCAAAAAATAATCTAATAACTCACCTATTAACTGTTCAAATACGTTTAAAGGGACAATACAACACATGAACTGCAATATATCTGCCAAAAAGTGATCTTAAATGTATTTCCATTGTAATAAAATGCATTTTTTATGATATAAAACATGTGCAACTTTAATATCTTCACATACTTTTCAAATACACCAATTCTAGCTGTTAACTCTCTATTGCAAGAAATAATTAATGCCTTTATTAATTAAAATGGCCTAAATATTAGAAAAAAATAGAGAATTTTACATATTATTTCCAAATATATTCTGTTTTAGCATATTAGAAAAAATCAAACATCAAAATTGAATTAAATATAAAAAAAGTCATGGGTTGTGAGACAATAAGCTCACATGTCAAATGTCCACCAGCAATAGGGATATCCTGGTCATGTGACCTCATAAATTGTATGTCCTTCAAAATAAAAGCCCCCCTTTTCCACGCCTAACTGTAACAACACTTATTAGAAAAATGAAGATAAAATTAAAAGACACTATGCAATAGAGGGTGAAATGACAAATTCTATGAAAGTGGGATTTCTTTGTTTGTCTGATTTAATTTGACACATTCATAAATGTCAATTAATCACATTTTATTTTTAATTTATTAGAACAATTTCAAAAATATACAGCAAACTCTTATATGGGTAAGTGACAATTAATGTTTGGCAAGAAAGTAAGTGTTAATGTTGGTTTTATGTCATTTAAAAGTCCTTTTGGACCATTTTTGAACAAAAAATACATGGAATATGTGATTTTTTGACATTAAATGTCAAGTGGTGTAATAAATCTGAAATATTCAATCCACCTAGAATGTAAAACTAGTTGATAACATGTGTTTTTAACTTTTTAAAACCTTTTTAAGAGCGTTAAATTATCTAGTACTGAGTTTTTAGGTTTACACCACATCACATGTTTGACTTTATCCTATAAATAGAATAAAGTAAATTCTAAAATATAAAAAAACGCTGATATTTCCAACACAGCAGAGATCATTTTAATCTCTGGTGTCGTCGTGGATCCGTTTCCTCGTTGGAGAAAAACCAAAACTCGTTAAAATCTCCTCGACTTTTATCTTTCCTTCATTTCAAGAGGAAATAATAGAAAATATTGTGTTGCAGCCTTCTTCATATTCGCCAAGTGTTGCTGTTGTTGGTTAGATTCACAACAGCTGCAGGTAATTATGTTTAATTCTATAATGACAAAAAGAAATAAATAAAATAAAAAATAAAACATGTTTGGCTGGTTAATGTGCAGCTGGTGTGTGTATTCAGCCAAAGATCCTTTATGAGCGAACAGATATATCACTCTGTGCTAGTTTTACACACTTATGAAATAAAAGGTAGATTTTTAAGGTTAATTATGATGCATTTCTCAGTATATTCCAAATATATGTACAAAGAAATCTGTTTATAATTACAGGAACAATACTCATTATTAAAAATATATGTAAATATGACAGTTTAAGCCATTCTGGCTAATTAATAAGTCACAAAAGATTCTACCGAGCTGATCATCCCAATTTGAATTCTGAATGAATAGTTAGTATTTTAAGTACTAGTTTGTTTCTGCCTGGTCAGGAAGTGATAAAAGCCTGACTTGCATGAATATTTAGCCTTTATTCACTTATAAATGTTAAAAGTTAAACATAAAACCTTCAATAAGATTAAATATGCGGATTTAACAAACTGCTTTGGAGGCAACTGGAGCTGAAAACGGGTCAAACAGGAGTAAAGAGTGTTTTTGCTGAGGATTTGTCTTCAGTGGTGGATTATAAACACATTTGTTGCTCTATTTATGGAGGAGAGCTGATATATGTGGGATTAACTCTGAATAAACTACAGAACAGAGCTCATGGAAACACGTCGTCCAGCTGCAGCTCCACTCATTCATGGATTTTAAATGTTTATTGGAAAATAACATTTAAAATTACAACTATTATTGTTGGTTTTGTCTATGAAATAAACAGTTTATACCTTTATAAAAGTTCTGTTGTATTATGAGGATGAATCTAACTGAAATCATAACCTCCTTTCACATATCTTATTAAATATCTTAAAATATAGGACAAATGATTAATCGATTAGTTATTTGGTTCATAAAATGGTGTAAAATGGGAATTATTGTTTCCTCAAAGCTGAAGATTCAACCTAAAATGTCTTTTTTTGTCCACAACCCAAAGATCATGAGTTTATTATTATAGAGACTAAAGAAACCAGGAAATAATTGATAGAATATCAAAAAGGTTGGTAATGTAAAGTTAATTGGCAACTAATCGATTAATCGATTAAAAAAAATCCCTTTGAAATGTAAAATGAAGTAAAACTAACAACTATCCTGATAGTGGATTAATCTATTGATTATAAAAACGATTAATCAATTAGTTGTTGATTAATCATTTATCAAAATACTAAAAACTCATCAATTAATCGTTGGAGCTCTGGTGTTTTTTTAGACTTTTGAATAAAAATTCATATCCCTAACTCCCTCTCTATGTCAATGAACTGAAACAAGCATTTTTAACCTTGTAACCATGGCAACTAATTGACTAATTGACTAATCTTTGCAGCTCTAATTTATTAAATGGTGTCAGCTGAATCAGCTGAGTCTGATGCTGAATATCTATCAGCTGATTATCATTCAGCAGCAGTGGAGGGAATATCTATCTATATCTGTCTTATGGTTTAATTATTTGAATAGAATCAATTAATCGATTAGTTGTTTGCTTCATTAAATGGTGTAAAATGTGGATCAGTGTTTCCCAAAAGCTGAAGATTCAACCTAAAAATGTCTTTTTTTCATCCACAACCCAAAGATCATCAGTTTATTATTATAGAGACTAAAGAAACCAGGAAATAACCAGAGAAGAGAAGCTGGAACCAGAGAATTTGGACGTTTTCTACTGAAAAAAATGACTCAAATTATTGTCAATTAATGTAATAGTCGTCAATTAATCAATTAATCATTTTCATCCTGATGCAAATTCACTCCTGAGACTATTCTGTTATATAAAGATTCAACCAAGCAGCAATGATGAACTAATAGCTAAATAAATGCTAATTTGGACATTTTCTTCTTAAAAAAGACTAAAATCGATTATCAAAGTAATTGCCGATTAAAGTAGTAGTTATCAACTAATCGATTAATCAATTAATCGTTGCAGCTCTAAAAAAAAACGTTTCATAATATTTTAAATCCATTTAAATAAATTGTATGTGGCCTAAAATATGTAAAGAAACCAGGAAATAATCAGATTTGAGAAGCTGGAACCAGAGAATTTGGACAATTTCTTCTGAAAAATGACTCAAATCGATTAATCGATGATCAAAATAGTTGGTGATGATTAATTGATTAATCATTGTGGCTTAATACAGATAAATCATGATGTTTTTCTGTCACAAATCATTCCTAACAGGCGGAAATACAGTTTTTGTGAAAACTGTTGACTCAAAAGAACAAAAAATCAGAAAAATAATATGTAAATTAATCAATTTACAGAAATTCTCATTAACCAAACCAAACAAAGTTGTCAACTAATTGATTAATCAACTAACACTGATGGTTGATGTCTGTTATTTTGGTTTTGTCAAACCAGGAACCAGAGAATTTGGACATTTTCTGCTTAAAAATGACTCAAATCGATCAATAAACTATCAAAATAGTTGCCATTTAATCGATTAATCGACTAATCGTTGAAGCTCTATCATCATATATTCAAAATTTGGAACATATATTCTAGTCTCCTACATTACATTAATGTTAATTTATATTATACCTGGATAAAATATCACTATTGCTCTGAATAAAGAGTTACTTTGCTGACTATTTATAATAAAAGGTAAATTATCTCAGGTCCAATATGAATAAAAATGCCTCACATGAATTACTGGCAGATAATAGGTCTCCACAGTCTTATTGACAGCAAATTGCTGAAATCTACAGTCTATTACTCGACCTGTAAAGTGACTAATTTAATCTTTATTTGCAGTTTTTTTTTTTTACAGAATGGAAACATGGAAAAATTTCCCCCATTCCTGAGGATGTTAAAATAGCTTTTACTGCACCCAACAGTCGGACAATTATCTCACGCTCCTCCTCAAGAAAACGTTTGGAAAGAGTTTGTTACTGATCACATTTGTTCACATATGGAAAGAAATGAGCTTTTAAAAGCTGCTCAGCTTCAGAAAATAGAGATGTACAACAAAGATTTAGAGCCTGAAGGTGTAGAACTGAATGTGGAGGTTTTTAATTATAGTTAAATCTACAGTCACATTCGTTATTATAGTAGAACAATGCAGATATATGAGGAGATATATGCTAATCAAGCAGCAAGAATTATATATTTATATCAATTATATATAAGTCAGATGGAAAAATTCTACTTTTTTTCAATAAAAAAAATTTCATTTAAAACTATCATATTTTTATTAGTAAAAAAGTGTGTTGTTTATTTTTCCTGATAAAAATCGTATTTTACAAAAATTTTACAAAAATTTGTAATTTTTAAAAACTTAAAAAGTAGTAAAATTTTTCCATTTGTAAAAATACTAGAGGATAGAACATTAGTTGATATTATATAATTATATTAGTTGGTAAAATTAGTGAGTAGAATAAGTAAAAAAAATGTTTTTAAATTGATAAAATTAAGAAGGTAATTCTTTTTAATTAAAAAGTAGTAGTTATTTTTTGTTATTAAAATATTCTTAATTTTATTTCTAATTAAAAAAAATCAAACCATTCTTTTTATAATAAAAGAATTGTACTTTACTTAAAATATATAATATAAAATATTTTTTTTAATTACAAAATTGCAAAAAAAAGAGAATCATTTTTATAATTAAAAACATTCTTAATTTTTACATTTTTTAAAAAAAAATCTTATATTTTTAATTTTAAAAATTCCAATATTTTTACTAATAGCATTTTACTAATACAAAAATTGTCTTAATTTTTTATGAAAAATATTCAGATTCTTTATGACAGTAAAAGTGAAAACTAGTTATTGAAGATTTAAAGAGCTGAATTCAGAGGCTAAAACTTCAGATACAGAATTAAGCTCTTTATATTTAAAAAAAAACAAAAAACAGACAACTTTACTCTCATTTAACCCAGATGATGCCGATCAGTGGCTATTAGAATAATGACTATTAGAATAATGACTATTAGAATAATGACTATTAGAATAATGGCTATTAGAATAATGACTATTAGAATAATGACTATTAAAATAATGACTATTAAAATAATGGATAATAGAATATTGACTATTAGAATAATGGATAATAGAATAATGGATAATAGAATAATGACTATTAAAATAAAGACTATTAGAATAATGACTAAAAGAATAATAGATAATAGAATAATAGCTAATAGAATAATGTCAATTAGAATAATGACTATTAGAATAACGACTATTAGAATAATGGCTATTAGAATAATGGCTATTAGAATAATGGCTAATAGAATAATGGCCATCAGAATAATGTCAATTAGAATAATGGATAATAGAATAATGGCTATTAGAATAATGGATAATAGAATAATGGCTATTAGAATAATGGATAATAGAATAATGGCTATTAGAATAATGGATAATAGAATAATGGCTATTAAAATAATGGATAATAGAATAATGGATAATAGAATAATGGATAATAGAATAATGGCTATTAGAATAATGGCTATTAGAATAATGGCTATTAGAATAATGGATAATAGAATAATGGCTATTAAAATAATGGATAATAGAATAATGGATAATAGAATAATGGATAATAGAATAATGGCTATTAGAATAATGGCTATTAGAATAATGGCTATTAGAATAATGGATAATAGAATAATAGCTAATAGAATAATGGATAATAGAATAATGGCTATTAGAATAATGGCTATTAGAATAATGGCTATTAGAATAATGGCTATTAGAATAATGGATAATAGAATAATGGATAATAGAATAATGGATAATAGAATAATGGATAATAGAATAATGGATAATAGAATAATGGCCATTAGAATAATGTCAATTAGAATAATTTCTATCAGGTTTCAGCGTCTCAGCTGTAAATCTGTGCACCATCTCTGGATTTGTCCACCAATCACACGAGGCTCTGGCTGATCATCGCCTCCATCTTGGGTTCCCTCCTTTTTTCCTCCGACGGCCGACACGGCATCTGATTGGACGGGTCGGTTTCGGGCCGCGAGCCCGGCTGAAACCTCTAGAAGGTGATAATAGGCGCTGGGCCGGGTTCACGGAACGAGCAGCTGTCTCTATTACGCCTTCGCCGGTTTGGCCGACGGCGTTGACGACAAAGAGGACGACAGAGACGGCGTCAGATATGCTGACGTTTAAAGGACAGCGCGGCATGGCGAGCGTCTTTTCACTTTCAGGCTTCAACCCCATCATTTATAGGGTGGCAAAGCTGGACGCCGACGGATGCTCCAAAATTAACCGGATATCAGAAACCCCCAAAATATAAGGATTGTAAACACTCGCTGCTGGTTGACAGATATGAGGTTTAATATCGCTGTGGTGTTTGTTTTTCTGACTTTAACGTCCAAAAAACACACAAACACTGGAGATGAATCCACCTGCAATCAAACACTTTGCCTTTAAATCAACAAAATCAAACCAATGATGTCTCTCTTTTAGTAAAATACGCATTTTTTTAGCAGTAAAAAAAATAAAAAAATTTTGTTTGAGTGAAATCCAATTCTTAAAAAAAATACAATACATTTTTTAAATTTAAAATAAAAAAATTAAATAAAATGTTTTAATTTAAAATAAAAAAAATACATTTAAATAAAAAAAAAGTTTACTAATAAAAAAAGTATGATTTTTTAACAATTTGTTATTAGAAAGAAAATTAAGAATGTTTTTATGTGTAAAAATATTTTTTTTCATTTTTACAATTTTTTAATTACAAAAATTAAGAATTGAATATTTAATAAAATATATATATTTATATATATTTAATATATTAATAAAATACAATTCTTAAAAATTATTATTTTTATAATAATAAAAAAATGGATGTTTTATTTTTTGATTTTTAAAAAATATTATAATTATAATTATTATTATAATATATATATTATTATAATATTATTATAATATTATAATTTGAAATATATATTTTTATCAGAAAAATAATAAAGAACTTTTTACTAATAAACAGCTAAGATTTTATTTTGTTTTAGTATTTTTTTATTTTTATTGATGTGGTGTAAAACCCATATTGTAATATCTATTGCAGACTCATCTATATAAATACAATAATTTTTTAAAGAAGCTAACTAGAGATAAATGAAAATTAACAAAGGGACACAAGATAAAAAATATGAAATATTTGTATTTAACAAACCGGACGACTGGAAAGCTGAATAAATCCCAGTGTCAGCCATGTTTTCTATCATTTATATCACAAATACAAAACATTATTATTATACAGATGGAATCTGAAAGTCTGATTTACTTTGAAACTGCAAATCTTTGATTGAATCCACCTCCTGCAATAGAAACACTATATTATCCCCAGCGGTTTCTCTCCATCTTTTGAAGCTAACCTATAAATCTCATGAAAGAAAGAAAGCTGTAAAAATGACAAATGATTAAAAATCAGTGTGTTGACACACACTCGTTCTGATTCTAATGTTCTTTCACATGCTGTGATGTTTTATCTGCCTGGGAGTAGAAAAGGATTTAATTAAATGAATATGTGCAAGACAACAGGCCCTTTAAATTAAAAAGAGGGTTTTATATCTTTAACAATTCTTCCAATTGTTCTGTATATATAGAACAATCGTAGCTTTATTTTGAAAGAAGTGGAGCGCGGCCACGGTGCCCTAAAGATGAATTATACGACTTTCATTCATTCTGCCAGCAGCATTAGAGGAGTTTGGCTCTTTTTACGAGTGGTAACCACAACCAGATGGAGTGTTTCACAGCGTCGTTATGCAACTCGACTGGCAGGGAACTGCAGAGCCAGCAGTTGTTTGTTTCTGGCAAAAGCTTTTTAGTTCCCTAAAAAACTGCCGACTATGTAAGACTCCGATTTCTAAAACAATTATGCCCTGATTGTATTATCACATGGAAATGTTGTCAGATTGAAACGGTTTGTTCAGAAAAGTCAAATTTCAGCAGATTGAATGATTTATTGGATGCAAAAAGGCATTATAGAAGTTTACTTTAGCTATTTTTGATTGTTGATTCAATTATCGATTAGTGAAACGATTAATCGATTAGTTGTTTGGTTCATAAAATGGTGTAAAATGGGAATTATTGTTTCCTAAAGCTGAAGATTCAACCTGAAATGTCTTTTTTTGTCCACAACCCAAAGATCATCAGTTCAATTTTCTCTTAAAAACTGAAATAGATTAATTAATTATCAAATTATTTGCCAAATAGTTGAAAAGTAATCGATTAATCGACTAATTGTTGCAGCTGTAATTAGTTATTTGGTTGATAAAATAAAATAATCAGATTTGAGAATCTGAAACCAAAGAACTTTGACATTATTTCCTCTTTAAAAATGATTCAAGTCGATTAATCGAAACAAAATAGTTGTCGAATAATGTAATAGTTGGCAACTAATCGATTAATCGACTAATCGTTGCAGCTCTAATTAGTTGTTTGGTTCATAAAATGGTGGTTATCAGTTTATTAAAAAAGTTGAAACCAGAGAATTTGGACATTTTTCTTCTTTAAAAATGACTTAAATCGATTATCAAAATAGTTGGCGATTAATCAATTAATCAACTAACTGTTATAGCTCTGATTAGTCGTTTGTTATAGTATACAACTAATCGATTAATCAACTAACCAGCTCTAATTAGTTGTTTGGTTCATAAAATGGTGATCATCAGTTTATTTTTATATAAAAAGAAAAGAAAGCAGAAAATCTGAGATTTGAGAAGCTGAAACCAAAGAATTTGGACATTTTTCTTCTTTAAAAATGACTGATTATCAAAATAGTTGGCGATTAATCGATTAATCAACTAACCGTTACAGCTCTGATTAGTTGTTTGGTTCATAAAATGGTGATTATCAGTTTATTATTATAGAAGAAGAAAATAAACTATAAAATAATCAGATTTGAGAAGCTGAAACCAGAGAATTTGGACATTTTTCTCCTTTAAAAATGACTGATTATCAAAATAGTTGGCGATTAATCGATTAATCAACTAACCGTCACAGCTCTGATTAGTCATTTGGTTCATGAAATGGTGTAAAATGTGAATCAGTGTTTCCCATATCAGCTCAATACACTGCTAAGAACATCATAATTTTCTTGTTTTTTGCATATTTGTTATAGTATACAACTAATCGATTAATCAACTAACTGTTATAGCTCTGATTAGTCGTTTGGTTCATGAAATGGTGTAAAATGTCCACAACAATCAGTTTACTAATATAGAGACTAAAGAAACCAGGAAATAATCAGAGAAGAGAAGCTGGAACCAGAGAATTTGGACATTTTTCTTCTTTAAAAATGACTGATTATCAAAATAGTTGGCGATTAATCAATTAATCAACTAACTGTTATAGCTCTGATTAGTCGTTTGGTTCATGAAATGGTGTAAAATGTGGATCAGTGTTTCCCATATCAGCTCAATACACTGCTAAGGACATTTCTTGTTTTTTGCATATTTGTTATAGTATACAACTAATCGATTAATCAACTAACCAGCTTGTTGTTTGGTTCATAAAATGGTGATCATCAGTTTATTATTATAGAAGAAGAAAATAAACTATAAAATAATCAGATTTGAGAAGCTGAAACCAGAGAATTTGGACAATTTTCTTCTTTAAAAATAACTGATTATCAAAATAATTGGTGATTAATCGATTAATCAACTAACTGTTACAGCTCTGATTAGTCGTTTGGTTCATGAAATGGTGTAAAATGTCCACAACAATCAGTTTACTATTATAGAGACTAAAGAAACCAGGAAATAATCAGAGAAGAGAAGCTGGAACCAGAGAATTTAGACATTTTCTTCTTTAAAATTAACAAGCAGCATCTTATCTTGTTTTTTATGTTTCTTAAAGTTGGCAACTAATCGATTAATCAACGGCTCTATATTACACAGGAAATGCTCCGATCCATCTAAATATACAGTAAACCCCATGTGAACTGTGTATAAAAGCAGCAGCAGCATGTGTCCATCCACAGTGAGTTCAGTTATTAGCTGTAATAGTGAAGCTGCTGGAGCTGAGGCGTGTCAGCGAGGAGACGGACAACTCCAACAGGTGGGAGGATATAAAGTAAAGTAGGGGGGAGCATGAACTCTTTTATCCAGGCACAGAGGGAGAAAGTGGTGTCATGGGGGGCGGAATGGCCGAAAATAAACCTGCATGGAGTCTGGACAGAGGAGACACGCATGGGGGAACAGGCGAAAGATGGATGGACGAGGTAAAAGCCAACGCACGACCTTTAACCTGTTAAAACAACCCATGATATACGTCCAGCATTGAGTTTTACTGATAAATCCCAGTAGAAAACCTCAGCTCCAACACTAAATAAAGTCTTAAAGGGGTTTAGATTTGGAACAATTAGTCCAATTTTGAGTAGAAATGCAGTAAAAGACAATGTTAGTTGCTGTTTTTTCAATATTCTGTGATGCTAGAGAGATTTCAGATTAGTGGAAACAGCCTAAACAAATGGAAACTCATTATAATTGATGGGTAATATGGTTTTAAAATCTATATTGTGACATTCATTGCATTATATAACAGTAAGTCAGGGATATTGTTATAGCTCACATGTTACATGAGTGCTTTTCCTATTTGGTCTGAATTTTAATGAAATAAACACCATGTATGAAATCAACTGAGTCTCTGATAACATCCTTAACTTATTGTGAGTATTTACACAGTAAATTCTAATAAAATAAAACATTTTCTTCAAAAGACGAAGCTTCTATTCGTGTAAGAACCAGTTTATGTTTTAAAACCGTGTTGACTTTGATTTTAACATCAAGAAGCAAAAACAAACACTGGAGACGAATCAACCTCTTTTACTTGGTTCTGGACTGAATCAAACACTTTATTACGCCGTTAAATTGTCAAAATCAAACCAGCAAATTCTCTTTATCTTTTGAACTTGACCTTTAAATCTCACAAATGGAAGAAATCTGTAAAAATGACTCATTTTAAAACAGATTCCATTGACCCGACGGAGCCAAACTGCTAAATATGTTTGTTTTATTTCATAAAAGGAAGCTTTTATCCATGTAAGAACCAGTTTATGGTGTAATAAGGATAATATTCCTTCTTTAAAACATCTATTCCTCCATTGTACTGTGGTGTCTTGTGTTAAATATTAAATAGTTTCTGTCTTTTGTTCCTCGCTTTCAGTTTTAAATAAAGTTCATCTTGGGTTAATTGGTATTAGAGATGGTAGTTGATAAAACTGTTACTGTGACACTGCAGTAAAATAAACTATGATTTGACTGCATTACATTTTGTCTAATCTAAATCATAATAATTTAAACTCTCTTCAATTCTTCACAAGCTTAACTCTTAACCATTATTAAAAGTCTAAAGGGCCTATTTGTGTTGTAATAATGAGAATTCAGCCTAAATATGTTGACATCAAATACAGTTTTGTGCCACGAATCTGTTTTCTCGGTTCGTTCCCAGTTGTTTTGCTGAGTCATCTTCTTTTCAGCTGAAAGGCCTTTTTTTTTCGTCTCTGAGGTAAAACGCTGAGTCGTTTTACTCTGACATCATGAGCTAAAAGACAAACATCTCATTTCCTGTCTAATCCCTCCTTCATCTCCTGACCAGCTGATATTACTGACCTCCATGTGCTGATATTAACAGACCCGTGTATTGTTAACTTCATCAAATGACGGCGTTTGCACACAGGATCCTTCACGGTTGAAGGATTCCGATGCAATTTCATTGTATATTTGCATGTATTTCCTATGCAAATAAACGATGCTGCAACACATTTTGCCTGGAAAGAGACGAGAGAAAACCACTGTCCTCAGGAGATGAATTTCCTCGATATTTGCATGTAGCTCAGCAGTAAATAGGATGAAAACAGCATCTATAGGAACAGCAAGGTTTGTTCCATACTTAAAATATCAGAAATCATGTGTCTCATGTTATTTCTAACTATGACGACCAACTATTTGTCCAACAACTCATGAATTTCCTGGATTTTTTGCATGTAGCTCAACAGCAAAAAGGATGAAACGATTCCTGATTCAATAAATATCAGAAATCATGCACTGAAGTTTGTTCTAGATTTAAAAAATACCAATATTACGACCTTTTGCAAAGCTAAAATGTCTTTTTTTGGCCATGAATTTCCTCGATTTCTGCAAGGATGAATCTAGATTTGACAATTTTAAATACTAAAATGGCTTTTTTGTCCAGATCAACAGTCCACAAACCATGAATTTCCTTGATTTCTGCATGTGGATCAACAATAAAAAGGTTGAAACTGTCATGTTTATTCTAGATTTAAAAAAAATATCAGAAATTGTCATATTATTTCTAACTATGACGACCTTTTGCAAAGCTAAAATGTCTTTTTTGGTCCGTGAATTTCTTCCATTTCTGCAAAGATTAATAATAATTTGTTCTAGATTTGAAAAATATTATAAATCATGTGTCTTGTTATTTCTATGACGACCATTTTATAAACTAAAATATTGTTTTTTGTCCAGATCAACAGTCCACAACCCAAGAAATTCCCTGATTTCTCTATGTACAACAGTAAAAAAGTGAATTTAACTCATTTCCTGTTATTGTTATTCAAAATTTAAACAAATATCACAAATCGCCTTATAATATTTCTAATTATGACGACCGTTCCTTGTTTTCTGCATGTGTTTTATGTTATTTCTAAGTATGACGACCATTTTATGGACTAAAATGTCTGTTTTTGACCAGATCAATAGTTCAAAACCCATGAAAATCCTCATTTTCTGCATGTAGCTCAACAAAGAAGTTTATTCTAGATTAAAAATGAATCAGAAATCATGTGTTTTATATTATTTCTAACTATGATGACCATTTTAACCCGTTAAACTCCAGGGTTCCTGTGGGGAGACCCTCAGATTGCTCCACTAATCATGTACAAATATAGTGAAGCTATACATCAAATGAAACAGGAGAAACTCCACTACAAGCACATATAAGTCATATTTACACACACCAAACACAACTCCAACACCAAGCTAATTAATTAACACATATGAAAATCGGTATACGATCATAAAGCCAACCCACTCGCCACATTTTGATGGCTAGCGCTCTGATACTTCATGTTATACAAACAAATGACATCTCATATGAAAGCTGAGACTGTGACGAGTCCAACGGTACCATCAGTGTAGCTTTATGACAAAAACTCAGTAAACTAGCAGCCAAGAAACACTACAGTAAAAAGTCGATTGTTTGAAGCGATAAACAAAAAATGTGTTTTTTTGTTGCTGTTTTGGGATGAAAATGTTTATTTGAGATCAATAAATGGTCGTTTAGTGTCGACCAACATCTCTGTGTTTATTCCAGATATACCTACTGACTATGGGTATGTCCTAAACATAAAAAAGGGCTGGAGGTCAAGGGTCAAATGTCTTTTTTTCGCCAATTTCTGCATGTAGCTCAACAGTAAAAATGCTAAAATGCTAAAAAATGGCCATTTTAAAAGTCTATGAGTTAAAAGAACCTGTAAAACTGCAGCAGTTAAATCTAATTCTCTCCTCTATAAATAAATGTACAGTTAGACGCAGCTTTTAATATATTATCACCTTGTAAATGTTTGGATTTATAGCAGATTAAAGAGATGCTGACGCCTGCATATAAGAGCTTCAAGCTTATTTACTCATAGAAATGATTCGTTAGGACTTTAGAGGATGAAAAACACGTCTCTGCATGTTTTCGTTGGATTCCGTTTGCCGCAGACATAACAACAACAACGTTTTTCTTTAATAAAACTAAAAAAATTCCACAGGAAGGAAAGTAAAGTTCACTGAGCAGCTAAACATCGACTCTCTCTATGAACTGGAATGAACGTTACAGCAAATATTGATGTTGAAAACGTGCCGAGGAACCTTCGGAGATAAGAGAAAGTAGAATCGGGCTTTTGTGCGTCTGCCAACTCTGAGATTCCACCCTTCCTGTCGCCTACAAACACTCGTTCAGACGCTTTAAAACCTGTGAAACGTTATTTAAGAGACACCGACACGTCCCTGAAGTGGAAACAGTCCATCAGGCTCCCGCTTGTTCTGCAGAAAACGCCTCGTTGGGAGGATGAAACAGTAGAAAAAAAGCACCTCGAGGAATATTTCCTTAAACCGACGTGTGCCAACATCCGATATTTGTAAATTCGAGCGCTTCCATGGCAAAATACTCACAAATGATTTATTGGTGCCATCAGAAATGTATTTGTTGAGACGTTTATATCCTCCACTGAGACAAATATCATCAGATCTGTGTCAGTGGGTCAGAAGCTATTTAAGGACTGATGGAAATAATCCACCGTATAGAAGGCGTTTATATAAATTAGGTCAAACAGGAGAGTTTTTCTGCTGTTTCTGCAAAGTAAAAGTATAAAAAGGAGGAATCTGATGATGTTTTTAAGACTTTATGACTGATTTATGAACCCAGACGAGTCACAGAGGCTGCTGTTAATAAATATGTCACAGCTGATCGATGTAATTTAACCGTTCAGGAAGTTAAATGGATGTTTCCAATGGTTTAAATGATCAATACAACTAATCAATTAGAGTTTTCATGCTTATAGTTGATTGGTTGTATGTTAATCACAATATATTTATCTGCAATAGAGCTACAATTAACAATTAATGAACAATTAATCAATTATTACATTCATCTGTATTGTAATATTTTGATAATTGATTAAAGAAATAGTCCAAATTCTCTCTTAAATCTGATTGGAAGACAACTATTAATTGATTAGTTGTTGATTATCACATTAATTAACAACGATTTTGATAATTGATTATTGGTTTGAGTCATTTTTAAGAAGAAAATGTCCAAATTCTCAGATTAAAATGATCTATGGTCCATTTTCAGTTTCCCAGAGGAAAGATTTTTACAGAAGGAATTCCTATATGATTTGTTTTATAATTAAAATAATCTGAAAATGCTTAATTAATTAATTAGTTGCCAACTATCACATTAATCAGCAACTATATTGATTGATTAATTGATTTGAGTCATTTTTAAGTAGAAAATGTCCAAATTCTCTGGTTCCAGCTTCTCAAATATGATTATTTGCTGGTTTCTTTACATATTTTAGGCCACATTTTTTTATAGGTGCAACAATTAGTTGATTAATCGATTAGTTGCTTAAACGCCAACTACTTTGATAATCAATTTTAGTCTTTTTTGAAGAAGAAAATGTCAAAATTAGCATTAATTTAGGTATTTGTTCATCATTGCTGCTTGTTTAAAGCTTTATATAACAGAATAGTCTCAGGAGTGAATTCGTATCAGGATTAATGAAACGATTAATTGATTAATTGACGACTATTAGATTAATCGACAATGGTTTGAGTCATTTTTTAATTAGAAAATGTCCAAATTCTTTAGTTTCTTTAGTCTCTATAATAATAAACTGATGATCTTTAGGTTGTGGACAAAAAAAAGACATTTTAGGTTGAATCTTCATGTTTGGAGTAAATCAATCCAATAGTCAATCAATTAATCGCCTATAAAATCAGCATTTTCATAGCTAATCAACAGTATCCATTTTATTATATTGACATATTTGCATGTCATGGAACTTTTAGAGTAACTCTTTATTTATCCTGTTCATACTGAACATTTCTATTGTAAATGATAAGGAAAAGTTTCCAGGAATTAGTCAGTGTCATTTACGAACAACCAATATATTTCCAAGGCAAATATCCAACAACACGTTTCACCTGGAGAGATGGAAATAACCAGCGAGCTCAGGTGATTTATTCTCCTGGTACCTGTAGCAGCAACATGTTCCCAGGCTGATTTATGTCCAATATCAAGGATTAACATCATTAAACTGACAATAAAATGCATTGAATGTGGTTTATCTTTGGCCAAAATGTTATGGCAGCTCATATATTTGAAGTTAAAGGTTGTTTCTGCCGAATAATCACCTGTTCAAATGCTTTTAAAGGGACAGTACAACATATAAACTGCAATATCTCTGTTTAAAAGGTGGTTAATGGTTCTTTACTGGTGCTAAACCACACATATAACTAAAATCTGTACTTTTATTACTCGAGTAAAAAGCTTTAGTTGCTGCATCGACTTATATATCACAGTATTAGAGCTGCTATATGACTATAACGATTGATCTATTGATTATTGAAACGGTTAATCAATTAGTAGCCTTGTTCAAAAAGTCAGTTTCTATTATAGAGACTAAAGAAACCAGGAAATAATCGGAGAAGAGAAGCTGGAACCAGAGAATTTGGACATTTTCTTCTTTAAAATTAGTCAAATTGATTAATTGATTATAAAATAGTTGGTGAACATTGTGATAGAAACTAATCGATCAATAATTAGTGTTTTAAACTATCCATAACTCAACCATTGCAGATATAATCACTATTTATACATAATTTTGTCTTAAAAATGGCTCAAATTGATTAATTGATTATCAAAATAGTTTAGTAACTGAATAATAGATTAATTTATTATTAAAATAATTGGCAACTAATCAATTAATCAACCAATCATTGCAGCTCTATCAGATTAGAGAAGCTGGAATGATTATGATTACAATAATTAATCAATTAGTTAACAACTATCACATTAACCACCAACTATTTTAATGATCGATTAATAAAGTTTAGGGATTTAAAACATTGTGAAACAACATTATTTGATAGAGCTACACCGATTAATCAATTAATCGATTATTAGATTAATCACCATCTGTTTTAATAATCAATTAGAGTCATTAATTATGCACGGAACCAGAGAATTTGGACATTTTCTTCTTAAAAATGGCTCAAATTGATTAATTGATTATCAAAATAGTTTAGTAACTGAATAATAGATTATTTATTCCATCATTGATCATTGATCCATCATGATTTGGATTAATATATTATTAAAATAGTTGGAAACTAATCAATTAATCAACCAATCATTGCAGCTCTATCAGATTTGAGAAGCTGGAATGATTATGATGAATGATTAATCAATTAGTTAACAACTATCACATTAATCACCAACTATTTTGATAATCGATTAATAAAGTTTCGGGATTTAAAACATCGTGAAACAACATTATTTGATAGAGCTACACCGATTAATCAATTAATCGATTATTAGATTAATCACCATCTGTTTTAATAATCAATTAGAGTCATTAATTATGCACGGAAACAGAGAATTTGATGAAAAATGACTCAAATCCATTAATCAATTAACAAAATACTTGGTGATTAATGTAATAATTGATTAATTGATTAATCACTGCAGCTCTAGTATCTATAGTTCATGCCTGAATAATAAATATGCATCAAATCTGCATTTTTTTCCCTAATTATAAGCCTCAAAGTGTTTTAATTTGCTTTATTCCGTGCAGGATATAAATAAATGCAACAGAAAGACACAACCCGCAGATAACTGCGCAGCTGCGGCGGGTTTGCGGGACGCTGCGGGGACTTTTCCTCCTCCTCCTTCTTCTTCGACGCGTTTGATGCGTTTCTGGACGCGTGGTTGTTTTATGTCGCTGTTTTGACAGAGAGGGAAATATGAGAATGTGAGCGGTCACACCCCCTCACACACACACACACACACACGCACACGCACATGCACACGCACGCAGACAACATATACGTCGGATTGAACCGCACAGCCCCGCAGTGCTGGAGGAGAATTTACCTTTAACTCGTCGCTGATTCTGAATCTTTGAGTCTGAATGTGACGCAGCGGCTCGGAGCGACCACACCGACCCGGTAAGAACAAGAAGATACTTCATTTCTTCTATTTCTGTTTAGAATCCGCATGGTTTATAACCGACAGGCAATAAATGAATCTGGAAGCTGCGTAAAAACCGGGACGTGCGTAATTAATGCGCAAAAAAAAGGTGAAATATCGCTGTTTGCAGCGAAATGAACAAGGAAATAGAGACTGGAAATACATCAACAGTTACAGTAGAGAGGAACTGAGAGTCTGGACGGATTATTACACTGAGATTTAGCTTTTATTAGCGATTTGCTGCTTGTTTAAAGCGTTTTTAGAACGGATTAGTGAATCTGCAGCACGACGAATGCAACGATTAATCGAAAATGTCCAAATTCTCTGGTTCCAGCTTCTCTTCTCTGATTATTTCCTGGTTTCTTTGGTCTCTATAATAATAAACTGATGATCTTTGGACAAAAAAAGACATTTTAGGTTGAATCAACAAAACATTTTCTAGATTAAATCGACCAAAATTGTGAAAAAACTTGAAATAATATGAATTATCTGCCAAAGGAATAAGATAATTTGACTCAATATTGGACTAATTGTACCAGAAACAAGATATTTTCACTTTTTTTAAGTTGGCCTGGACAAAAAAAGTCATTTTATGATTAATAATTTCAATAATCAATGAATTAATTGACTAGTTGAAGGTTTACCCTTTTTAAATCTTGAAGTTCAATATTACAGCTGTAACATTTAGTCGATTAATCGATTAGTTGACAACAATCACGATTAATCGATTTGTGTTATTTTGAATCCTAAATCATTTTACTCATTAGTTGTTAGATAAGTGTAGTGGAGTAAAAGTACAATATTTCCTTATGAGATGTAATAAAGTGAAGTATAAAGTAGAGCTGCAACAATTATTTGATTAATTGATTAATCACTAATATATTTGATAATCGATTTAAGAAGAAAACGTCCAAATTCTCTGGTTCCAGCTTCTCTTCTCTGATTATTTCCTGTTTTCTTTAGTCTCTATAATAATAAACTGATGATCTTTGGGTTGAATCTTCAGCTTTGGAAACACTGAACCACATTTTATGAACCAAATGATTAATCGATTAATCATTTCAATAACTGATAGATTGATTGACTATCACAAATAGCCATTAGTTGAAGCTCTACCTTTTTAAATCAGTTATTAATGATGAATATATTACTATGATTGGCTTATTCATCTATTAGTTGACAACTATTACATTAATCAACTATTTTGATCATCGATTAATCGATTTGAGTCATTTTTAAGAACAAAAACGTCCAAATTCTCTGGTTCCAGCTTCTTTTCTCTGATTATTTCCTGGTTTCTTTAGTCTCTATAATAATAAACTGATGATCTTTGGGTTGTGGCCAAAAAAAAAGGACATTTTATGTTGAATCTTGGACATTTCACACCATTTTATGAACCAAACAACTACATTCTAAAAGCTTATTCCACATAGATTCAGTTTTTCCTTGTTGTTTCTTGTTTTTTTTAGCTTCTTACAGCCTCCAGGATGATTCAGCCTCATCCAGGATAACAAACACCAGCTCTGATGAGCTGGATTTTTTCAGTTTGTGGCTGATTCTGATGCCACAGAACACATGTAGTTAAATATCAGTGAAGTCGGGGTAGAATAACTGGAGGTTTCTCCGTCTGAAAGGCAGCGTTGGTCCTGTGGTTTCCAGCGTGGCTCCTCTGGACCACCAGAACACATGAAAGCTGCTGTTTTCCACTGTTTTTTTTTTTTTTTGGAGCCTGGTGATTGCAGGGCTTCGCTAACCTCCACCTTCAGTAAACAAGATCCGGGAATAAAACCAACCGAGTCACATAAAGCAGCGAGAATCATCTATTCTATGGCTGGGTTTCCTGTTTCTGATGGTCTACGTGGGGTTTGTGGTCCATTTCAGGGGTCCACTGATGTGAATTTCTTCCGTTTTTAAAAAAAAAATGCTAGAAAACAACGTGCAATTTCCTGCTCGCCTACAGGATTCTGGTTGAGGTCGCTCCTGTTTGTCAAACTCCAACTGCCAACATGGAATATAAAGGTGTGTCCGTGTTAAATATGCAGCTGTTTACTCAAGTCTGATTAAACATCCTTTAGTTTGACTATCTGGCTGAGTCAGCGTGTTAAATATTCAGGTTTATTCAAGTTAAATCAACCCTCTATTGCATGAAATGGTAAAAAAATGGTTTTATTACTTAAAAATGGCCTAAATAATAGATATATAACAAAATATACATGCAAAAAGGTTGTCTCAGGATAGTTTGATGCTATGAAAGTCAATGGGACTCCATTAGGTTGGATACACTAGGAATTGTCAATTGTCCTTCAAAATAAAAGCCCCCCTTTTCACGCCTAACTCTAAAGCTTTTAAGAAAAATAAAGTATTTATTTCCATATGTAATAGAGGGTTAAGACCATTTATATAAAACCTATTTCACAGATTTGATGAGTTTAAGATAAATTTTTTAAAATTTTACAAAATTCAGAATAAAAGACAAACTTTGCAAACATGTCAAATGTCCATGATTTTAATTTAATTTGTATTAAATGTGTATAAAATATATATTTTCACTAAAACTTCACCCGTATTAGTTCATTGTGAATATGATAAACTACAGCAAACAGAAAAAAAAAGTCGAATTAATTAATTTTTAGTGAATATTTTCAAATATTAAATGCATTCTCCATGGATATAGAAGCTTTTTTCACTAAAACCTCACATGTAATAGAATTACAACAAACATAATGATAAAAAAACTGTCTATTTATTAATTAACATCCATTTAAGTCTTTTTTTTCCAGTAAAACTTCACCTATAGTCGTTATAAATGAGTCTCCTAATTGATTTTTAGCATATTAAACACCTACTACACCCATATATAATATATTTTCACCTGTAGTAGTTAGATCATTGTAAATTAAGTAAAAAAAAACATCATTTACTGTATTTTTTGTGAACATTTTTCTTCAATAAATTCCTAATGAATCATGTAATTTGCAGACGGTCCCTAACAGAGTGGAGACGCTGTTTTCTGGTAAATATTGAGGAAAGTTGGCATTAATATTATATTATATCAGAGTATAATGATGTTTTTGTATATTATAATCTTTATTTATATAGACATCGCCTTGGTGTCTGATTAAAAGCTCAGAGAAAACCATTTTATTAAAGACATTTTGAGGAAAATCCAATATGGAGAAGTTAGGGTCCGCATAAATTTAAGACCCAGATATTAAAATTTAAGTTTTTTATAAGGTATTATTTCAATATTCCTGAATTTTAATGCTTTTTAACCTTCTTCTTGTAGGGTGTGGTTGTTGCATGAAGGTTTTTTGACTCTAGTTCAACAAAATAAAACATTTCTTTTACTAAATTATAAAACGTTGTGTTGTTAGGGTCAGTTTTCACCCCATAAATAAGACTATAAAGCAATAACTGCAATAATTAATAATAAAATAAAAGGGAATTTTCATTTCAACTGCACAAAAACAAGCAATTCTCTATATTTCTTAAGGTTCATTTTACTAAATTTCCTTCATTATACTGACAAATAAAAGGCCCAGAGAGACTAATTGGTTGATAAATATAACTTTTAGTGTATTTTACAGCTGATTTCGGCCATGAAGCATCAAACTAACACCAGAGAAGGTTTAAATCCTGCAGGAACCATGAATATCGCTGTTGTTTTTTTCTTTTTTAATGATTTTCGTTCCCCTTCCGCTCGTCATCGGCAGCAAATAAACACCAGGGCTTCGGTTCAGGAAACAACAGGACGACAACTGTCTGATCGTCTGGAAACATACGACGATATAACTCATCGCTTCCACGCGACTAAAATAGAGAAGACCTTTAGATGACAAGTTAAAAAAAAAATCGATTCCACTAGCCAGCTGCTGACAGAAGAAACAGCCTGAGACGCATCATTAGAAATAAACTAGAGCTATTAAACACACTGGATTGGTTTATTAAATAATATTATATATATAATATTATATAATAATATTCTTATTTATCAAAAAGTTGTATATATGTAATAATAATACAAATTCATAATAATTAGAGCTTCGCTAATTAGCTAATTAGCACAATTGCAACTTCACCAGGTGTGAAAAATCCTCAGAATCTGAATTAATATAAAAAATATATAAAATAATGCAGCATACCCATAATACGGCTGAATATTAAGAATATAAAGGACTGAATATAAAGAATAATGTCTATAATGGGTTTGAATATAATGAAATATACCCATTTAAATACTAAAATGTGACTATAATAGGTTGGAATATAAAAAATGTGACCATAATAGGTTTGAAATCTAAAATAATGTCCATATTAGGTTTGAATATTATAATATAATGCCTATAATAAGTTTTAAAATGAAAAATAATGCCTGAATATAAATAATAATGTATATAATAGGTTTTAATATTAAAAATAATGCCTATAATGGGTTTGAATACTAAAATAATGCCCATATTATGTTTGAATATAATGAAATATACCCATTTAAATACTAAAATGTTGTCTATAATAGGTTGGAATTCTAAAATAATGTCCATATTAGGTTTGAATATTATAATATAATACTGATAATAAGTTTTAATGTGAAAAATAATGCCAATAGCAAGTTTAAATATTAAAAATAATGCTCATAATATATTTGAATATTAAAAATAATTGCCATAAAATGCCTGAATATAAATAATAATCCATATAATCAGTTTTAATATTAAAATAATGCCCATAAAAGGTTTGAATATAATGAAATATACCCATTTAAATACTAAAATATTGTCTATAATAGGTTGGAATATAAAAAAAAATGTGACTATAATAGGTTTGAATTCTAAAATAATGCCCATATTATGTTTGAATATAAAGAATAATGCCTATAATGGGTTTGAATATAATGAAATATACCCATTTAAATACTAAAATGTTGTCTATAATAGGTTGGAATATAAAAAACGTGACCATAATAGGTTTGAATTATAAAATAATGCACATATTAGGTTTGAATATTCAAAAATAATGCCTATAATAAGTTTTAAAATGACAAATACTGCCAATAACAGGTTTAAATATTAAAAATAATGTTCATAATAGTTGTAAATATTAAAATAATAACACTAAATGGGTTCAAATATTAATAATAATGCCCATAATGGGTGTAAATATTTAAAACAATGCCCATAATACCTTTTAATATTAAAAATAATGCATTTAATAGGCTTGAATTTTAAAAATAAAGCCCATAACAGGTTTGAATTTCAGAAATATTACCAATTTCAGGTTTTAATAATAAAAATATACAGTATTCAGAGCCTGAACC
Organism: Lepturacanthus savala; assembly: GCA_030544235.1. Classification (NCBI taxonomy): domain Eukaryota; kingdom Metazoa; phylum Chordata; class Actinopteri; order Scombriformes; family Trichiuridae; genus Lepturacanthus; species Lepturacanthus savala. The sequence goes on from CM060467.1 coordinate 2,419,804, forward strand.
AGTAAACAGCTAAAAACAGCCTTAACATCAGCAGAAACTGGTGTGATGTTCTAATTCAACTGTGATAAACAGATGATTACAGCATTAGATCATGTGTTTTTCTACCAGCAGCAGCGGCAGCTCGTCCCCGAGGGTAAAAATGCTGTTATTTGTTGTTTTCCGTCGTTTAACAACCTTCATGACGCTGGTCTCTGAAGGGAATAAAACCAGAATCTGCAGCGACGACCACAGACAGTTGCTGTGGCTTCTCTGAGATCCTGAGCTCATATAGGCAGCAAATGTGATTCCAGCTGCCGCCGAGGCATCCGGAGCTGAATGATGAGCGGCTCAATGAGTCCAGGGTTTCTCCTCTAGACCCTTTGAGCCCGGGATCGAGTTGCTGGACCATTGTTGACCAGAGCCACTTCTGCTGCTACATGAAATAAAACAGGTGACGAGGATTAAACAGCTGTCGCTTCACGGCCCACGGGGACTCTTAAAAGACTGCGTGTTTTTTTTGAACTTCTATCCATGTAAGAAGCATTTTATGGTTTAATAAGGTCGTAATTCCCCTTTTTCTAAACAGGTTTATTCCCCTTTGAGCTGTAGTGTTTGTTGTCGCACGTTAAATCCTGTTTTACTTGATGTTCTGGTTTGTTTTAGTCGTTCACTTTCATTTTCAAACAAAGCAGCGAGTTTATCTTGGGTTAAACCATTTCAAGATTTCATGCGTATAATTATATCAGATGAGTCACTGCTACTAGTCCAAAACTGTTAGTCTGGGTAAAAATAATAGTCATTTTTGGCTTTTTATATATATTTTGTGTCTTATTAGTCTCATTATCTCTTATTTGAGGTTGAATCTGAACATTTAATGAACTAGAGCTGCAGCAATTAGTCAGTTTCTCCATTTACTTTCCACATATTTGACCAATCAAGTCATTTTTCTTTTCAAAATAAAGTTTCCCATCCACTTCCCATACTCAGTTAGAATATAATTCCACATATAACTGTAGTGATTAATCGATTAATCGTTTAGTTGCCAACTATTAAATTACTCAGCATCTATTTTGATAATTAAAAGTTAAAGCCCTGTTGAATATATTACTATAGCTGTAACAATTAGTCGGTTAATTGATTAGTTTCCACATATTTGACCAATCAAGTCATTTTTCTTTTCAAAATAAAGTTTCCCATCTGCAAACTTTCAATCATCAATTGATTAATTGACTCAGAATACTGTAACAATTAGTTGATTAATTGATTAGTTGCCAACTATTAGCTTGATCACCAACTGTTTTGATAATCGATTAGTGAATTTAAGTCATTTTTAAGTAGAAAATGTCCAAATTCTCTGGTTCAAATACATTTTAGGTTGAATCTTCAGCTTTGGGTCTTGTTTTAAGAAACCATGACGAACATTTTCTTTAAGAAATTAAGATTAAATCGACCAAAATTGTGAAAAAACTTGAAATAAGATGAATTATCTGCCAAAGGAATAAGATAATTTGACTCAATATTGGAATAATTGTACCAGAAACAAGATATTTTCACTTTTTTGAAGTTGGCCTCGACAAAAAAAAGTCATTTTATGATTAATAATTTCAATAATCAATAAATTAACTGACTAGTTTTTAAATCTTACATAAACATCAGTTATTGAAGTTGAATATTACAGCTGTAACATTTAGTCGATTAATCGATTAGTTGACAACTATCACAATTAATCGATTTGTGTTATTTTGAATCCTAAATCATTTTACAACTATTTGACAATTATTTGATTAATTGATTAATCACTAATATATTTGATAATCGATTTAAGAAGAAAAGATCCACATTTTACACCATTTTATGAACCAATCAACGAATCAATTGATTGTTTCAATAAGTGACAGCCATAAAAATTAATTAATTTAAATTAATTAATCTATTAAAATTAATCTGTATTAATATAATACAGAAATATACAATTACAAAAAATAATAATAAAATTAATAAAATATATTAATTTAATAAATACATAAAAAATATCAAATAAAGAAAAATATATCAAATAAAAATTAAATAAATATATAATATTTATAAAAAAAATATATATCATAAAATAAATTAAATAATACCAAAAAATAAAAATAATATTTTGTTTATGGGCAAATTTGTGCAAACAGCAACTATAATAACCAATAAAATGCTATCTTCTGCAAAGAAAAATAATTAAAAAATAGAAAATAAAAAAATAATAAAATTAATAAAAATATATAAAATAAATATATAAAAAATATCAAATAAATAAAGAAAAATATATCAAATAAAAAAATAAATATATAAAATAAATAGAAAATATATCAGATAAAATAAATTAAATAATGCCAAAAAATATAAATAATAATTTTTTGTTTATGGGCAAATTTGTGCAAACAGCAACTATAATAACTGTTAAAATGCTATTTTCTGCAAAGAAAAATTATTTAAAAAAATAGAAAATAAAAAATAATAAAATTAATATATTAAATAAATAAATAAATAGACAAAAATATAAAATAAATAAAGAAAAATATATCAAATAAAAATACATAAATATATAAAATAAATAGAAAATATATCAGATAAAATAAATGTATGAAATTTCTGAAAAAAGAATCTGAGCTAATTATGCATGGAAGTGTGTGGTTCTACTCTAGCAGGTTGAGAAATGCATTGAATTAAAGTCTCTATCACAGACCAGTGTATCTTTATATTTACATATTGTTTACTAACTGGTATTACACTTGTCAACACGTTCTATTTTATAGAAGTTACTCTTCTGCCCAGGAAACAGGCCGTTTTTCTTGGTACTGTCAGGTCATTTATGACGTGTGTTATCGAGTGTAACATCTGATATGGAGCTGACAAGTGCCGGGTCATTAATATCTCACACTTGATGTGTGCATGGGGCGAGTTTGGCAGCAGGTGAAGTGGTTTTTTAAAAAGGAGAGGAACCAGGAATCACTGGGGGAAATGGAATAATTTACATCAATGCTCGGTATAGGAAGACGAGCGTGTGGATCTAGTGGAGTGATTTAAGAGCCCACAGAATGTTTTGAGGAGCTAGAATCCCAGTGATTAAGCTGCCGCCGGCCACACACTGTGCAGCTGCAGCTGGTTTTCACTGAAGCGTTTCAGTAAAAACTACACGGATCCCAGCGTTCTACTCTTTTACAGGAGGTTCATGCATCTACGCTACCGTTCAAAAGTTTAGGGTCACCAGACAACTCAGTGTTTCCCATGAAAAGTCACATTTTATATACCACCATGAGTTATTCCATTAACCATCTGATGCAATGAGCAAACACATTGTTCCATTAGAACACTGGACTGATAGTTGCTGGAAATGTTCCTCTATACACCTATGTAGATATTGATGCACCAAAAACCAGACATTTGCAGCTGGAATAGTCATTTCCCACATTAGCAATGTATAGAGCATATATCATGCATATAATTATATCAGTTTAGTCACTAACTATCATATTATGCATCTATTTTTTCCATTTTGTCCTCTATTATTTGCATTTTAATGGATGCTGTAGTTGTTGCTTACACATTACCATTCAAAAGTTTGGGGTCACCCAGATAATTTAGTGTTTTCCATGAAAAGTCACACTTTTATTTACCACCATGAGTTTAAAATGAATATACAGACATTGACAAAGGCTAGAAATAATTATTTGTATTTGAAATAAGCATTTTTTCCTTCAAAATCTCAGTTTTCTATTTTCTCTAAGCAGCTATGCTAACATGATAGCATCAAGGCTTTTCCCATCATCCATTAACCTTCAGACGCAATGAGCAAACACATTGTTCCATTAGAACACTGGACTGATAGTTGCTGGAAATGGGCCTCTATACACCTATGTAGATATTGATGCACCAAAAACCAGACATTTATGCAGCTAGAATAGTCATTTACCACATTAGTAATGTATAGAGTGGATTTCTGATTAGTTTAAAGCTATCTTAAATTAAAGAAAATGGCAGTAACCATGGCAGTTCATTGAAAAAAAACAATATAAAAATCAATATAAGACATAATCACTGGTTACACTTTATTTTTAAATGTCGACATTGCAGCTATACAGTTTTTGATTCCATATTCCTCAATATATCAATGAAGGTGTCATCTCAGTACTTCAACACCATTGGTAAAATATCATTGATGTTTGATTGGATTGAATTGGTTGAATAATCTACCTTTAAATATCAGTTCATTGACTTATTTCCATAGGTTTAAATGTGCTTTGTCTTCTTATGTTGAGTTAAAGTGCTACATGTTTCTGATGATGTTTTATCAACATGATTTATAGCACGTTAGAATCTCAATTTGTGATTATCAGCTTTGCTAGGATTATCCTACCACTGGCATGGTCATTTCACCATAGAGATCTACTCATTTTGTACATAAAAGGTCTTTTTTTTGTCCACAAACCAAAGATTATCAGGTTATTATTATAGAAGACTAAATAAAGCAGGAAATAATCAGAGAAGAGAAGCTGGAGCCAGAGAATTTGGACATTTTCTTCTTAAAAATGACTCAAGTTGATTAATCGATTATCAAAATACTTGGTGATCAAGCTAATAGTTGGCAACTAATTGTTATAACTGTAGTAATATGTTCAACAGGGCTTCAACTAATGACTATTCTGATAGTCTATTAATCAATTGATTATTAAAATGATTAATCGATTAGTAGTCTGGTTGATAAAATGGTGTAAAATGTCAATCAGTGCTTAATCAATGGTTGGTACTAAACTGGTTAAACTGCAACGATTAATCAAGTAGTTTCCAACTTTTATATTAATCACCAACTATTTTGATAATTGATTAATGGATTTGAGTCATTTTTAAGTAGAAAATGTCCAAATTCTCTGGTTCCAGCTTCTCTTCTCTGATTATTTCCTGGTTTCTTTATTCTTCTATAATAATAAACTGATGACTGAAACTTCACAGGATCTAGAACGGAACCTTGAGGAACCCCACATTTGATTTGACATCCAACTATTTTAATAATTGATTATGGATTAGAGTCATTTTTTAAGAAGAAAATGTCCAAATTCTCTGGTTCCAGCTTCTCTTCTCTGATTATTTCCTGGTTTCTTTATTCTTCTATAATAATAAACTGATGATCTTTGGTTTGTGGACAAAAAAGACATTTTAGGTTGAATCTTGGACATTTTACATGGACATTTTTGGTGATGTTTGTGTTTTATATTGTTCTAATTCCTCTCAAAGGGTTTATCCTACTTCATAAATGTCTGTTTGAATGACGTGTATGATTCAGAGTGAGTGTCCATGGTTTAATGAAGTCGTCATAACCTGATACTGCAGGGCTCTGACTTCTGAACCTTTCACTTTGCATAGCTGGTTTGTCAGTTACAGTTTCTGGTGTCGTCCGTTCAGAGGTTTCGAGGAAACTATTTTCAGTCCTATGAAAACGTCCGAAACACAGATGCAGTGGTTTCACAGGGACGTGTCATACATTTTAGAGGTTTATATTTATAATTTGAAGCTCTGCTGGAAGATATTTCCATGATTCACAGTAAAAAAAAAGAAGAATCTTATTTATCTTACTCATCAAATGCTGTGTGAAACAGGCTGGTTTTGCTTCGGTCTCTCTAAGCCCCGCCTCCTAATGAGTCCGCTGAGTTCTGATTGGTTAAATTCCAGCAGCTCAGGAGGCTAAATTATAATATTTCACCTAAACTTCTCAAGTAAATCTTGACCTTCGAGGCCATAAAAGGGTCATAAAATGGTGCACAACCCAAAGATCATCAGTTTACTATTATAGAGACTAAAGAAACCAGGAAATAAGAGACAGAGAGAGAGAATTTGGACATTTTCTTCTTCAAAATGACTCAAATCGATTAATTGATCGTTGGTTTCTTTATATTTGATCATCTTTGGGTTGTGGACTGTTGGTTTTGACAAAAAAAGACATTTTAGGTTGAATCTTGAAGCTTTGGGAAACACTGATTGACAATTTAACCCATTTTATGAACCAAATGACTAATCCCACTATTTTGATAATGGATTATTGGATTTAAGTCATTTTTAAAGAAGAAAATGTCCAAATTCTCTGGTTCCAGCTTCTCTAATGTGATTATTTGCTGGTTTCTTTACATATTTTAGGCCACATTTTTTATAGGTGCAACGATTAGTTGATTAATCGATTAGTTGCTTAATCGCCAACTACTTTGATAATCGATTTTAGTCTTTTTTAAGAAGAAAATGTCAAAATTAGCATTTATTTAGGTATTTGTTCATCATTGCTGCTTGTTTAAAGCTTTACATAACAGAATAGTCTCAGGAGTGAATTCACATCAGGATCAATGAAACGATTAATTGATTAATTGACGAATATTACACTAATCGACAATGGTTTGAGTCATTTTTTAAAGAAAAAAATGTCCAGATTCTCAGATTTTCTGGTTTCTTTCGTCTTCTATAATAGTAAACCAATGATATTTGGGTTGTGGACTGTTGGTCTGGACAAAAAAAGACATTTTAGGTTGATTCAAACATTGATCCACGTTTTACACCATTTCATGAACCAATTTCAATAATCGATAGATTAATCCACTGTCCAAACAGCCCTAACATCTACTTTGACTTAGACAAATTCAGAATAACCGACTGGAATTAACCTTCCCCATAGAAACGCCTTATGAAGCCAAACTTAAAGATAAAAACTCAAGTAAATCCCCGACTTATTTGTGTTATTGTTTGTGGACCTCATGCTGGAAACGGGCACACGTGAAGCTCCATTCCTGAAATGTGCAGCGTAAGCTGAACCGACCGGTCTGTCGAGGCCGGGCCTTCAGGAAATTATTCTCTGGAAGCCAAAAACAACAAGCTGCCAGGAATGAGAGGGACGTTCATGGAGGAGGAGGAGGATCCATTTCAATACTCTCCAAAATAGTAGCACACACACTGGGACCACCATGTGATCGCGTGCGCTTTTTTTTTTTTTCATGTGTATTCTGCAATTTCCTCCTTCCAAAGTCCCTGGAGATAACCCTCATATAATGAAAGATCAATTATTTGATCCCCCCGGCCTTTACCGTACTCTCAGGATCATACGAAAAAAGAGAATTCCGCCTTTTTCGGGACTTTTCTGCTATCGTTTTTTTTTTTGTATTAATCATTTCTGGAGCATTTAGAGCTGAGACCCTCAGGAGAGGAAGGAAAAACTTTGAAGTTGGAGGTTTACTGAGGTCTGTTTGCATGGAACATGAGTCCAAACACAGCTGATTATTAACCAGGAACAAACAGAATATAGAGAAGAAACTTGATGTTTTCCCCCATTGACTGGGTCAACTTCAGTTTATCTACAGTAACAATGATGCCTTTAAATGTACAAGCATCAGACGTCAAATGTAGTTAATAGTTAACCAACTTTAGGACATTCAAAGAGTAGATTGTTGTATTTATTAGATGAAACCAGTGGGTAATGGAAGTTTTAATTATCTCTGGACTGGTCACAGGAGCTTAAAAACTTTATCTTAACAAATAAAAGCTCAAAGGTTTATAATTAATAAAGTTTAGAACATTCAAAGTGTAGATTATTGTAGCTATAAATTAGATTTATTAGAATAATCTAATGGGATAATAGAAGTTTTAATTATCTTTGGACTGGTCATACACGTTTTAGGTGTCAAAAGTAGAGAATAGTTAATTGTAAAGTTAGATTTAATACATTAAACTAGTTGGATAAAGGAAGTTTTAATTATCTTTGGACTGGTTACATGAGTTTACAGCAATTTTAGCTTAAAATATACAAGATTCAGATTCCAAAAGTAGTTAATAATCAGGTTTAAGACATTCCAAGTGTAGTTTATCATAGCTCCAAATTACATTTATCAGATTAATTTAGTTTACAGCAACTTCTAGCTTCAGATATTAAAAGTAGGTCAAAGTTAATCAAGTTTAGGACATTTTCTGTTCAGAAAAGAGCAGAATATTGTATCTTAGAATTAGATTTATTACATTAATCTAGTAGAATCATGAAGATTTTAATCATCTTTGGGGTGTAAACCCCAACTTTAGCCTAAAATATACAAACTTCCTGCATCAAAAGTAGTATTTAAATAGGTTTAGGACATTTACTGTACAGCAAAGTGTGTTTTTACTCCATTAAACATTGTATAGCAGCAGCACTGGAGTTGAAACTAAGTTGTTCTAACAGATGCGTAGAATAATCTGGTTTTAAGTTACTTTCTGCAGTTATTTGAGCTGAAAACAGATCTGTGTGCGTTTCACACTTTGAATTAAATGGAAAATATGCATCGATGTGGATATTTAAGGCATTAAAAGTGTGAATTTAACGCTGTGGTTGATGCTTTGAAGACATAACGTGATATATTGCTGCTAATGAGAGATAAATGGTTCTCTGACATTTTTCCGTATCTCACTGATAATGTATTTTTGTGTTGGTATTTAACAGTGGAGCAGTCAGGTGACATGAGACTGCCCTCTATGCAAATGATCAGCGACTAAATAAAACCACTACATATTGCCTTCTTCCTTTTTCACAGCTGTTCAGTTTCTTCACACACACTTTTGCATGAAGATTATGCTTTTTTTTTTTTTTTGATGGCTTATCTGTGCTGGATATTGTGTTTCATGGATTTTCAGATTCTCAGCTTTCATTAAAAGCTACTGTTGTCGTACCAACAATAATCGGGTCGCTGTCGGTACCTTCAGAAGGTGACGGCTCGATTTTTTGGTTCGACTTTTCGCTGTTTTTCTGACGTAAAAACCCCTGACTGGGACTTTTTTGGGTTTTTTTTCCAGTTTGCGGTGGGCTGCAGCCATGTCCAGATCCACAAAATCAGCCTCTCGGTCCCGGAGCCGATCCAGGTCCCGGTCACGGTCCAGGTCCAGGTCCCGGTCCAGGTCCAGGTCCACCTCGCACTCCAGGAGCCACTCCAGATCCAGGTCCAGGAAGCACCGCTACAGGTGGGTTTTTCACTTCAGGAAGTAATAATATGCTGTGCTGGGGTTTTTTGGTTAATGTGTTAACTGTATTGGTAAAAATGATCCTGTTGAGTCATTAAAAGTCGATGAAGAATGAAGAAAAGAGAAATTCAGAGGTAAAAACTCTGAACTTTCTGTTCTAAGAGCTGCAACAGATTCTGATTTTGGTCCAAACGGCGTTTAGAAAAACACATATTTGACTATTTCTTCTTCTTTTTTTCCCCTCAAATGGACTGTCTGGCAATCAGAAACGAACCTGGCACGAGTTTCTGTGATGATTCAACCATGTCACCATTAAAACAGTAAAATCTAACAGTCATGGGAAAACATTTTTGAGCATCTACAGATCAATAAAAGACAGCTGCACATGATGCAAGATGTGTATCTGGGCTGTTTGAACATAACGTCGGTTACATATGATTTAATAGTGTTTATTTATTAGTATTAGAATAATGACACATGCAGCACATGTGTATTTCTATTGAAATCAAGCTGTTATTAGCTATTGTTTTATAACTACAGTAATCTAATATATATTAAATAATATAGAATGGTGTATTTTTCACTAACAATTCTTAAATTAAAGTTAGAATTCTAATTTTTATTCTGGTATGTTTTTTCCCTCTAAACTTTATTTAAAAAAGTCATAAATCTCACTTTTTTATGAATTCAGATTTCAAAAACAGGCACATCTGAGAGTTCAAAGTCATAATTCTGACTTTTTTTTAAGAATAAATATTTAATTTACCCCTAATTTGGGGAAAAAAGTCGTAATTTTTACTTTTGAATTACAGAATTTCTTCTGTAGAAAGATAATTCAGATTTTTATCTCAAAATTCTACGAATCAAATTGGTAATTCTGACTTTTTTTCTTTGAATGATGATAATAAAAATCATGCATTTCCTTTTTAAAACATAAAATAAATAAATCTTAATAAATCCCAGTGCATTTGTATAAGCTTCTATTTCTTTATGTTGATTTGTTGATGCTGGATTTAAATAATCTTAGTTGACTTTCAGGGAACAGAACAAGCTGCTTTACACCATTTACACCATTTACACCCAGTAAATCTATACTTGTCTATTTTGCAATTAAGGTTTTACATGTAAAACCACAGGTCCTGGTGGTTTATTTGTGGGTAAAGTCTCACCAAACGTCCGTTATAACAGTTTCCTGTTGCCTGTTGTTGGGTTTTTTGCTGCCTGTGATGCATTTAGAAGAACACGTGTGGCTTCCCTCTCTGCCGATTGTGGCGTGGAGTAAAATGGCAGGTTTCTCCTTTCCTGGCAGTGTCACGACTCGTATTAAAAGGAGCTTAGAGAAGCGACGTGGAAGGAATCTTACTGAAGCCACCTTGCATACGCGCAAAGAGCAAATATCTTTGGTGGTTCCAGTGCAACTGGAAGCCTGAACATTTGCATGAGTGTTATTTAAAAAGAAAGGGCAATCTTGCATCCAGAAATGATTCATTTAACCACATTTCCTGGATAGATTTTTGAAAAAACATCATCTAATTCAATACTTTATTGGATCAGATTCACTATCACAGCACTTTCTACTTTCCTCAGTATATTTTTTTGACTTTATATCATATCAGTGATATTCAAGCCTCTAATTGATCGATTAAACCCCCTCTTAAACTGATTGGTCGGCTCCCTGGTAACTGGCAAGCCCCGGAGTCGAAGGATTTGAGTTAGTGAATTTATTTTCCTCCCTCATTCGCTTCCATGTGACTCCCGCTGCACTCGGGTTGTTAGAGGAGATGCAGTTTCTGTAGCTGGAGCTGTGTGTGCAGTGCTGCTCGCTGCGCTGCCTGCTTCAAACACCCCGTATTCCAATGAAAAAACGCACTAGGTGAGTTCTGGGCTTCTTTTTTAGCTTGTTTATAGGGTTAGAGAATGTGTTAGTGTTCAGATTTCCAGCTGTTTATATGTATACTTATGTAAAATCCACTGTAGACTTTGTATGACTTTGTACTGGGCTTAATATGAGTTGTAGTCTATAACAGACGCGATTTTAAGAGGGGAAATTGACCGAGCAGTTGCTTTCTATTTATTGGGTTTTGTAGTAGTATAAAGTACTTGCAAAACACAAATAACTCTGATTTGAAATCTCACGCAACGGCAGTGAAAAGTTGTGTTGAAATGTGGTCCCGGGTTTAAAAAAAAAAACAGCATGTTGAGCTGATTAAGTCGTTGATTTGAAGACTTAGTGAATCATGGTTGTAATGTGAAGACGCCTGGAGCTTGCACAGTGTTTTTATTGCAGAAGAGCAGCAGCGCCACCATGTGGATTAAAGTCAAGCTGCAGCCACGCTGAGAAAAATCTCTGCTTCACCTGCAACTTTCTATAGAGAGACATATGTGTTTTTATAGTTTCCGGCTGTTGCATGGCTGCAGGATGCATCTGCACATCTGTGCAGAGCAAGTTGATGTTGTTGAGGTACAGATCTTCCAGTGTTAGGCCTTAAAGTTTCAGTTCTTACATGTTCTCTGTTAAATAAAACTGAACAAGACGGTTTAAACTGTTAGTGAACTGCATCTGGTTGTAAGTTGTCATGTTTTATTGAATCTAAGTAGATTTAAAGGATGATAATTAACAGCTAAAAGACGTTTTAATGTCTATATGTGTGAGTGTGATTTGCAATGATTATTCAATTATTGGTTAGTTGCCAAATATTTTGATAATGGATTAGTTAATGCAGAATTTCTGTGGTTGCCAAACAATAACACAAATAAATTGGTGATTAACTTGATATTTCTTTATATTCTGAAAGAGTTTGGCCTTGTAGGCACTTTATGGGCAAGTTTCATTTCAATCGGTTATTCTCTCAACCTAAAATGTCTTTTTCTGTCCAGACCAACAGTCCACAACCCAAAGATCATCAGTTTACTATTATAGAGACTAAACCATTGATTTGTTTTCATTCTTAAGGAGAAATTGTCCAAATTCTCTGGTTCCAGCTTCTCTTTTCTGAATATTTTCTGGTTTCTTTAGTCTTCTATAATAGTAAACTATTATAGTATATAGTATTGTATAGTATATAGTATTATAGTAAACTATAAGCATCTTTATGATAAACATTTTTGGAAAAATTATCATTTTAATTGGTGTTTTGATGAAAATGAGGAATCAAACTCTTTGAGGCCTAAAGTTTGCATGAATCTACCTGATTTACAACAATCACAAATGTGTATTGGTCTCTTTTAGTAAATTAATCACGTGTTTTATTTATTTTTCCTTCATCACTTCCCAGCTCCAGGTCTCGGTCACGGTCCAGGTCTCATTCTCCAGCTCACAACCGGGAGAAGAAATATCCGAGGGGATACCAGAACAACCGGGAGTTCCGGGGCTACCACCGCGGCTTCCGGAGGCCGTACAACTTCAGAGGCAGGGGGCGGGGCTTCTTCCCACGTGGACGCTACCAGCGTGGCGGCGGCGGCGGCTACTACAACAACAACAACTTCCGACCCAACTGGAAGAATTACAAGCAGCATCCTCAGAAACAGTTCCAGTACCAACACCAGCAGCAACACCAGCAGAACCAGAACCAGCAGCAGCAGAACCATTCAAGAGGACGAGCTCAAGGCTTCCAGAAACGCTCGGGAAGCCCGCCCCAGGGTCACTGCCGCCAGTCGGACAGGTCCTCGTCGCCGTTGTCCCGACATTCGCAGCGTTCTTCCTCTTCCTCGCACTCCCCTTCGCCGAAATGCCGGCCGGACTTGCTGTTGGTTAACCCCGCGTCTAAAGAGGCCCCCCCGGCCTCAAAGGAGGTCCAAAATGGAGGAGGGGGGGATGGCGAGCAGGCGGCGCCGCCAGGAGACGTCGGCGAAGACCGGAAACCCGAAGGTAACTGGTCGGGCTTGATGGACTGCAGCGGCAGCCCAAAGAGAACCAGCCCTTCTGCTGCTGTTGGCCAGAACAGCCAGACCACCAACCAGTCTAGTCCCGCCAATAAAAACTCAAACGATGTCGGCAACGGCGCCCCCGCCTGGCCGACGGCGCACAGCTCGCCCCCGGCTAAAAAAACCTCACAGGAAGGTCTGAACCCAATGCTTTCCAACTTTGACCTCTTCTCCAGCGAGGAGTACCGGGATGGAGATAAAACGGCGATCTCCATCGCCTTCAGAAAGTAAGGCTGACTTTACTCTTCTCTTCTAAAATTTAGCACACAAAAGAATTCCTGAGTGAATTACTGTCCAGTTCTTCACATTATTTTAGGCCACAGAATGATTTTATTGCAGCGTTTTCATGGTTTTCATGGTTGTGGTTCCCATGACAGACTAAAGGAAGCTTTGAGGTTTTAGATGAATTTAAAAATCATTTACAACGGCATTGTTACTTAGAGCTGCAACAAATCTTGCTTCTCAAGATTCTCAATGCTTCTCAAATCTGATTATTTCCTCATTTCTTTAGTCTTCTATAATCGTAAACTGATGATCTTTGGATTGTGGGTTGAATCTTCAGCTTTGGGAAACAATGATCCACATTTTATACCATTTTATGAACCAAAGAACTAATCGATTACTCATTTCAATACCTAAACCAGCTATAAAAATATTAAGTTGCAGCCCTATTGTTTTTTATTGAAATTCCTTGTGCTTTATGTCTTTATTTTCATAACCTTATCAGACATTCATATTTCACAGCTGTTTTATAAAATCTTTTGTTTGTAGAGCTCTATCCTGTCAGATAACACCTTTAATCCAAAACCTGGAGATAATATTAGATACCCTGACCTTAATAATTCATCAAAGTTTAACAAGTTTAAGTTTGGAAGCAGCATGCCCAGTCAGATACAGCTTTTCATCTTTTTTGTTGTTGTCTAGGTTTTTGGAGGAGCAAAATAAAAAAGCCAAGTCTTCTTGGGAAAATGGCAAGAATGCAGAAGAGAATGATGTGGATATGAAGCAAGGGAAAGTAAACTGCAAAATATCCGCAGTTATCAGTTCCGACTCGGTGTCCAGGCGACACAAAGAGGACACTGATAGCGAAGTGTCTCTGAGCAGCTTCCTGAAAGCTTCTCCTTTTCAGCCCGGCGATGGCGAGGAAGAGGAGGAGTTGGTAATAAAGCCCCAGCCGAAGTCGCTTCACAAAGACCGGCACAATGGGGACGAGTCCTCCAAGCCGAACATCAGGGTCACTCACTCGGCCCGCGAAATGTTCAAAGAGTGTTTCGGCAAATGGCAGAAGGCGGCTTATTCACAGGTAGCCGACGGCGACCTTGACGCCATGGCGGAGGAGGTGTACCTCGGTCGAAAGCAGGATAAAGCAGCCGCCATGGCCGCCAACTTTGCTAAGAGGGAATCGGCGGGTAATTTTGAGGAGATGTCCGTGGACAGGAGTTGTAAAGCCAGGAATTTGGCAAAATCTTCCTCCGTCCCGTCTCCTGTGGCGCCGGCGAGGAGGAACTCCGACAGGGAGATGTTCATGATCAGGGGCGAGGACTCGCCTCTCGTGTCCGGGAGGAAACAAGAAGCTAAATTTAATGTCAGAATGGATTTCCTTGGCGACAGCTTGATAAGGTGAGAGTCAAACTCCAATCCAGCTGTAAATGTTGTAATATAGGCACAACGTGAATTCTGTAAATCCATCCATCTTTTATCCCTCTGGGTCAGGCCTCAGCAAGACGAAACTTGATAAAATATATTCATCAACGATGTTTTTTTTTAATGATGAAAACAAGAGAAAATCAACGCCCTTGAAAACTGTGACGAGATGAACACACAGATGAAAACTAGTATAAAATGTTGTCCATTAAAAACACATCGTCAAGCACCTGGCATCAGGTCATAGAGTATAAAACAGCAACTTACCTGAGAAAAGGTAGAGTTTGGTATGATCTTGTGATAACACCACATAGACCTTCACAATATAACAACGCCAGCCACTGTTACGTAAAATATTGGTAGTTTCAGTTAATTTGGCCCAGTAAAACAAGACTAAAATACTTTTCTTCGACTGTAAAATACCAGGACTTACATCGACCAAACAGCAAAGAATACAAGTTGACTAAATAGGACTGAGCCTAATATGGGCAATTATTAACACTGCAGCAATTTCTGCAAATATCTTTTTTGTTGGACAACAATTAAAACTGCTTCGTCCCCCGTTTTCAGCTCTTCTGATATTTTAGCCGAGGAGCGGCAGTTGTCTCAGGATCTTGTGCAGTCCTCCAAAAAGGATCAGGAGTTTCGCTCCATCTTTCAACATGTTCAGGCTGCTCCATCACAGCGGAGTCCGTCTGAGCTGTTTGCTCAGCACATTGTCGCCATCGTTCACCACATTAAAGGTGAGTCTTCGTAAACCTACCTTTTGCTTATTGGTCAACACAGAGCGATCAGAGTTTTGGTGTAAAATCTCTAGGAAACACATTTATTGCATCCAATCTATTAAATATTTAAACATAAAGTGGGTTTTATGCTAGCCTGGCTCTGCCCTCCTTGGTCCTTAAGCTCATTTTTTCCGTCTGGGTTTTCGATATATTCGCAGATTTTCTCCAGACAAATATTTACCTGTCCATTCATTGAACAGAGGGGGAGTGGCTAAGAACAATGCCGTTTGAGTTGTAGTCGGTCTGTGGTTTGTAGTTCAGTAATGGCGGCGGAGAAAGATGCAAGTGAATCCGTTGTGGAATATTATCCAGAAGTTAAAGCCGGAACAAGAACAATCTTTGGTGAGTTTTTTTTTTAACCGGCGCCTGACATACGTCACGACTAAACATCGGCGATTGGTTCAAACATCCAGAGTGACTCTAAGATCCAATAGTTTGAAACTTCCAAAGAGTTCCCGCTTTCAAGTGAGTTAATGCAGAGTGAATGGACCAGTAAAACCAGGCTAGTTTGATGCAAAAAACATAAAACTGAATAGAATTATATCAACTAACAATTATTTCCATTATAAATTGATCTGCTGATGTAAATACTTTGGATTTTCTTTGACTAAAACTAAAGTATTTTGGATTTTAGTCGACTGAAACAAGACTAAAATACTTTAGTTGACTGAAATTAGACCAGAATACTTTGGATTTTCTTTGACTTAAACTAGACTGAACTGCTTTGGATTTCCTTAATAAAATAAGACTATTTTAGCAAGAAAATATGACTAAAGCTGATATGGAAATTTGACACAAGACTAAGACAACAGCAACAATTTCTCAATTAATGGCAACTACAAAATGTCTGTAAATCGTTAAAAAGCGGATCAATTTTCTGTGCATGCTAACCCCGAGTTAACGATGCCTCTATCGGATATAAAACCCATAGAGACATGAGAATATTCCATATTTGGCGTCAGGGCTGGACAGAAAAAGTGACAGAAGCGTTTCTCTGTGCAGCTCAGCACTTCCCGTCCTCTGGAATGACTCTAAACGAGCGATTCACCATGTACCAAAGACGAGCTGCAGAGAAGGAAATGATGAAGCCAAGAAAAAGCCCAGAGATTCACAGGTAGAGTCGACTATTGAGTGACCTTCTCACCTTCAGTGTGCTGTGGCTTCACCTCCTCTTTTAACAAGCTTTCAGGTATTTCTCTCACCTTTCCTACCTGAAAAATCAACAGGCTTATTTGTTCTCATGCTCGGTGGAGGTCAGTTTTGTTTTCCCACCAGTCGTTCTGTTCTGTGTCGTCTGTGCTGTTCAGTGCTGCACTTCAACAGTTTCTTTGACGCCACCTGTATTATCTTAATTGTTTTTTCTTCTTAACTGTGCTTCTTTCTCGCAGGAGAATTGATGTTTCACCAAGTGCTTTTAAGAAACACTCTCAACTTTTTGAGGCGATGAAAAGCTCAGAGGAAGGCACTAACAAGGTGACTGAATATTTTGCAGTATGAAGTATGGTTGGAAAAACAAACAACAGCAAACCAGTGAGAAAGCCAGATGCCTTTAGACTGTGCTCTCTTAAAGCCGGCGGCTTTCCTTGAAGGGAGATGCTCAAAGTCTAAGAAACGCGAGTGAAAAATAAGGCACGTTGACTTTGTTGTTTGTTATATATCACCTCCAACGCGTGGTGCATTGGTTAAACTGTGGGCACAAGCCTGACCAAGGCTAATGAATCAAATAAGGTCAGAAATGGAAGCTGCTGTGCCAAAGCTGTTCAAGGGACTCTAAGCAGTTGTCTTCGTAAGTATCCTTTACAAAAATAAGGAACGGAAATAACCAACAGCAAGCGATAAATGCACCTGTGCTTGTATTTACATGCTTAACTTTCTGAGTAAAATCTCACCATATTTCTTTATTCATGCGCATGGACACACATGATGAAGCATTTTGTAGAAATGAAGCGCAAAAACTACTAAAAAAAAAAAAAGACGTTAAATTGAGTAAACTCAAATTAGCATGAACATCTTCTTGTTCTTCTTAAAGCCTTAATAGTGGTTTTGCATGTCATAGCCAAATATCTATAAAGTGCATATACCGACGATTTCCCAAAGCAAGATTTTTAGATTAGGCTCCCACCTTCCGTATAACTACTGGTGTCAGTTCTTGTCAGTATGGCTTGATAATCAACTTGTAGTGACTTGAAACGTGTTTTAAATAGGAGAGCTTCAATTTCCATGAAAGCACCTGGTCTGTGTGACTCTGACATTTAAAATGAGGCTGATGGAAGACAAACGAGGCAGGATGACGACGACGGTGACGCTAATGAAATGTTTTGGTGCCGTTTGTTGCTGCCGAGCAGTGGAACGCCGGTATTACCCACGAGCACTTGAACGCACCAGATTGGAGGTTTGTGTCACAAAATAAATGTTGACTGACAGAAACAGGTTGATTTTCACGTCATACTGTGGCGCAGCTGAAGAATCTAAAAACCTGCTTTGGGAAAACGGTTGAGATTTTTTGTTTATCGGCTAAAAAGATGCAAAACTACTGGTTTGGCCCGTTAAATGCACTGGAACTCACTCCAGAATGGCTTGGTTTTATTCATGCCAGCTGGCTGTTACGCGGGTCTTTCCCCCCTTTTCCCATCGACCCTACTGTATAGTTTAAAAACCAGCTTGGCTAAGAGCGGACTGATAGCAACTACTTGCTAATCAAAAGTCTGTCCACGACGTTTTTTTTTTTCTGTTTTGATTTGCTAGGACGGCGGGGGAAAAAAGGGCGACCCGATGGATCTCCGTTTGGATATTGAACGCCGTAAAAAATATTCCGGCCATGAAAGAGATTATATTCAGGATCGGGGAAGAGATATGGGAGATTCCCCAGATTCTAGTAGAGAAAGATCTGTGGAAAAGTCCTCCAAATGCCGCAAGAAATCAAAGTACGTGCAACTGTCCTGTACTTATCTGTTTCAGACTATTCCACTGAATACTGTTGATGATCCACTTGCATGATAAACAGCTGAGGATGTGGGAATTTGCATGGTGAATTTTTCCTTGTAGGAAAAGTAAGAAGAAGCGATCTCGCTCCAGTTCGTCCTCGTCTTCCTCGTCCTCTAAATCCCAAAAAGAGGATTTGACTGACGGCAAATCTGATCTGAAAGATGAAGGCTTTAACAGGGCCCGCCTGGATCAGAGGGAGTCGCCCGGACCCGTCGAGAGAGGACGACCGCGAGGAGGATTCGTAAGTCGAAATATGTCTTGTTTTTCTGAAAAGGCGTCAGTAGAGAGGTGGTTTCCGTTCTTTAAAATCCTGTCTCCCAAATTACAGCAAGTACGAATTCGTGGACGAGGCTGGAATAGAGGGAATTATCAGGGGAACAGTTCACGTTGTCACCCTGGAAACATGGCGATGGAACCAAAAAATGAAGACTGGGACCCAGAATATACTCCGAAGAGCAGAAAATACTACTTGGTAGGCCGGATCTCAATGGCTCCCATTTGTTATTAAAGGGATAGTTCAGTATTTTTTTTTTTACATTTGGCACAAATTTACCATTGAAAAGCATTGTTTAAACTAATCAGAAATACTATTCTAGCTGCAAATGTCTGTTTTTTGGTGCAATATCTACGTAGGTGCATAGAGGCCCATTTCTACACCCTTGTGCAATAATGTTAGCACAGCTAAAGACGGTTTAGCTAGTTAGAGACGCTATAAAACTGACCTTCCTTTGAGCAGGTTGAGACCAGAAAAAGAGAAGCTTCATGTGAAACTCGACCGTCTATTCTTGTTCTTAGAAATGAAGGCTATTCCATGAGGGAAATTGCCAGGAAAGTGAGAAATTATCACTTTTGAATGGTAGTGTATCTGAAGTATGAAGTAGAACAACTTATTTAACATTGCTAAAAACTGAATAAACCCTGTTAGGAAGCTCAGTGTGTAATTGTACCCGTTTCAGTAATGTTTTCCCATTTCATTCATCTGTTGTTGCTTTGAAAGGTTTGTAAACCCGTTTGTGACAGAGCGGTGGAGGTTTACTAGAGCCGTACTCTGGTCTGCCAAATAGTTTGGGAACAAACCCAGCTCTGCTTTCAATAATCAGTGAGTTATCTATAAACTGCAGAAAAACATGTTGACCACTAGTTCAAATATTTGGTCAAAATGAGTCCATAACATTTTTATTACGTACCATCTAGACTCCAGCGTGGTCTGCTTTCACACCTGCAAATGATCCAAAATTGGTCCAATTGGTGTTTCATCGACTTTTATCTGCAAACAAACAGGAAATGAAATAATTAGACCAACGCTATTTAATCATTTTTTATGTTAATATTAGTAGCTTAGCTAACACCAGACCTTATGTCAATGTACATTGATATTCGGTTTGGGAATCATCTGTTTATTCTGTGATTGGTTCCCTAGATGAGGGGAAAACTGGGTCCTTGGTGTCCAGACTAAATTTCACGGCAAATTGAATTCACCTGCAATGAAGGATGGGGTCTACCCAGGCTATAAAACAACACCAAACTGACCTAAATAAGGGGGAAAAACTTGCTATAACATAAATTATCTGCCAGTGGATAAGATAATTCTACTCAGAATTGGACAAATTGTCCCAAAAACAACTTGGTACATTTGGTGCTGAGTCAAGCGGATCAAGACAACATCTTTTGGAGGTTTCGGTCCTATTAATTAAGAAAAGGAACTGCTGCTGGTTTGAAAGCACCCTAAGACTAAACATGTGCGGTGAACTTCCATTACATTGAAAATCTTTGGAGCCAATCACAGAAGAGGAGGGTGCAAAAACATGATGACGAAACACTAAAACGATTTTGTTGATAACTGTGGATCCAACATGACGGCGGATGGTAATATTAAGTAATATAGACTACAATTCTTTAGAAAAATGAGCAGCTTTTTAGCACTAAACTAGTTAATCGTCATTGGGTATGTTGATACGATTGACGATAAGATACGTACGACATTCAATAAACACCTCTGGGCTTTCATAAACCACGCCTCCAATAAAAACCTTTAGCGCTAAACTATTTAATCGTCATCAGGTATGTCTGATACGATTGCAGACATCCAATAAACGACTCTGGGCTTCTAATACAAACAACTGAAGCGTTGGTTCCCAGACCGAATATCAATCTACATTGATATGAGGTCTCACCATTGGGTATGTTTGATACGATTGCTAATAAGCTACGTACAGATACATTAGACGGGTGCATCGTACGATGTGAGGGTCTAAGGTCAGGATTGTGTTGTACAAACTCTAAAAGCCATTTTGGTGAATCTGTGATTTGGGGCTATACCAATAAAATTGACTTGATAGACATTCGTAGCGGCCAATAAACGACTCTGGGCCTCGAATACGAACAAATGAACGAAAGGTTCCCAGACTAAATACCATGTTAGCCAGGCTATCAGTAAAATACCGAACTATCCCTTTAAATTATCCAAACATCTACATTTAGGCTGATAATTGATTTTGAATTTCTTCCATTCCTTTTTTTTCTTTGACTCAGCACGATGACCGAGACGGCGAGGTGGCCTGCAAATGGTCGGACAACCAAGGCCGAGGTCGTGGGATCTTTTCTCGCGGTCGGGCACGATTCATTATACGAAAAGCCACCGCCGCTAATCCCAACAGTAAAGGCTCCAAATGGGCTCAGGACAAGTTCCACGCCAACGGAGAACCGGGCGGAACGCCGGACGATGAGGCGGAACAGGACCATAAAGAGGCGGAAATCAACGGAGGGAATACTTGAGCATCAACGCGAAGTCGACTGGAGAATCTTAACTGTCTTCTGTGTTGTTACGGGATCTGACTCAGTGATTTTATCCACCACAAATGGATTGACAAATGCAGATTAAAATGTTTTTTTTGTTTTTTTTAGTCTCAGCTATGGCTTGAAAGACTTCTACGCTCACTTTTAAGTTAACACGGTCACTTCCTTTCATCAGGACTCAACGTTTGACTAGTAGAAGCACTGTTAACAGGGTGGATTGCTGTTTCTGAATATTTGGATTTTGGGGGATTTATACGGTTGAATTCTCACGTAGAATTTTGGTAATATTTACAATTTTTCTCATAAAATCACGCTGTCGCTCAAATCAGCTAGTGCCTTATACTTGTGAAAGTTAAGACATTTTTTTTCTGAGTAGTCAAGTAGATAAACTGTTATTTCACTAGCAAGGACCACACCATCAATGAAGGTGTTTGAACCATTTATTTAATGATGTTGTGGTGTTTTAAGATAGAAGTGGGTGAGTTCAGAAGATACGTGGTTGAGGTGTGGTTCAGCTCTTAGATACACTTCAAATGGGCTTTTTATTGCCTTTAATTGAAAGTCAACTCAGGCGTAGCAAAGGTCGAATTGTCAGGTTTCAAACCTTCGCTTTAACCATTGGCGCCAAATGAATTGTCCGGTTTGGAAAATGCATTTAAAACTCATCTTAATATCCAAAACAGTGAGTTTATAAAGGAAAATTCCTGTTGTTCTGAGCTGTCGTGCCTGGTTTAAACAGCAATAAATACACTGTAGTTCATGTTGACATGAGAAACGTCACCTTTAAACCACTTCAGCACAAACGACCCTGATCTGACAATGGGACCAAACTGTAAAGGGTCAAAGGTCACAACTCTAAAAGGCTTTTTCATTGCACGACATCCGACAGAGATTTCTATCGTCCACAGTAGTTACTTCCCTGATGCCGGACACCACTCATCAATGTATAATATTGATAGTGATTATATGTTTTCCTGTGACATTCATCGTAGTTTTTGTAGATTTTCACTTTGTAAAGATGAATTTCTTCTTATCGCATCCGACTTTGATTTGAATTTCACTTGCTGTTCTTAAACCTCTCTCCAGACAGTTTAATCCATTATGTACATTATGTGCAATTGATAAAACACACTCAAAATTAGCAGATGATTATTAGGCAGTTTATATATGAAGGGTTTTAATTCTAGTCCTAGAATGATGTTTTTTTTAGTACATATCTTCTTAAATCTAGGATTAAACTCACCTGTTTGGTAAAACATTGAAATACTAACTATTTTGTGCCTTGCTGTGGATGCACTGTTCTGATTTGTACAGTTACAGGCCTACAGATTTAGATTCACGTGTAATTGTTTAAATTTACCTGCTTAGGGGGATATTGCTTTTTTTAATAGGTGTTGTTACTGTTTATTTCTTAGATCTGTAAATTAAAGAGACACTGATCACTTTGACGTTCGCCTCGATGATTCTTTTTGTCATTTCTGGTACACAGATCTGCAATTAATGATCATTTTTAATCCCATTTTAAAACCCATCACAAAAATAGGGGAGTTATTTGAGAACCACTCAAATTTAACGTTTAATCTATCAAATATTTAAACAATTGGTTCATAAAATGGTTTAGTGTCAAAATAGTTGTTAGCTGCAACCCTATTTGTACTTTGTATGTGAATAACTAGTTAGTTTAAATGGTGGAGGATAATTAATCTGCTTATTAGGGCTGTTTTTGATAGTTTATTGAATCTATCGATCATTGAAATAATTTATTGATTAGTTGTTTGGTTCATAAAATGGTTTAAATGTGGATCAAAGCTGAAGATTCAACCTAAAATGTCTTTTTTTTGTCCACAACCCAAAGATCATCAGTTTATTATTATAGAGACTAAAGAAACCAGGAAATAATCAGAGAAGAGAAGCTGGAACCAGAGAATTTGGACATTTTCTACTTATAAAATGACTCAGTCCATTCATCAAATATGTTTGGTATTTTTTATATATATTTTTTTAATTTTATATAATTTTTTTAAATTATTTTTTTTGTATTTTTAGCATGTGTAGTTTTTATTATTTTTAAATTTGGTTTATTATTATTTTAAGTATTTTTTGTGGTTTTAGCATTTTCTTTTGTATTTTTTATTTTAATAATTTTAATATATTTTTTGCATTTTTACTAGTTTAATCGTTTTTTTTAATTTGTCTTTTAGTATTTATTATTTTTACATTATCACCCAAGAATAGAAACTGGAACCAGAGAATTTGGACATTTTCTTCTTTTCCTTTTAAGTCCATTATTCACATTTTTTTTGTATTTTTTTTTATAATTAAGAAATATTTTTTTGGGTATTTTTAGTATGTGTAGTTTTAATTTGATTTATTATTTTATTATATTTTTATTTTAATCATTTAAATAGATTTTTTTGTATTTTTACTAATTTTTTATTTGTATTTTAATATTTATTATTTTTACTTTTCATATTTTATACATTATTATTATTATAAATCAAACAAACGTTATCACCCATCTATTGATTATTGAATTAATTAGTAGTTTGGTTCATAAAATGGTGTAAAATGTGGATCAGTGTTTTTTTGTCCACAACCCAAAGATCATCAGTTTATTATTATAGAAACTAAAGAAACCAGGAAATAAAACGTTTTTAATTTAATATCTAATTATAAATAAGAACTCGTTATCAAGCTCAGCTGTTTGATAAGGAGTGAACAGAAACAGGTGTGTCAGAGAAGAATATAAAGTGTGTATTATATTAATATTGACTCTCAGATGGAAATCTGCCTCAAGGTGAAGCTGTGATGTCACAACTATACAGTCACCACCTGCCCAACTAATTACAGCCATTTAAAATCAGCCAATCAGAGAGGCTCATTGATACACGGCAGTTAATTATCAACATGAACATGTTGATAATTAAACTGCATCACTACAACTATTTATATATATTATTCATTATGTATTAAGTCATAATTACTCAGAGTCAGTATATTTATATCAAACTACCATGTATTAAATATTAAATATATGCGTATGTGTGTATAAAATAATAAAAAAATAATCAAAATCATCATAAAAAGTAGAATTTATTTTGTTAATCTGACTAAAACCAGACTTTTAAGTTTAACTAGTTTATGAAATTGGACTAAAACAAACAGATAATGAGATTAAAGCTGCAGCTAACGAGTATTTTGATTATTAATCTATTGATTATTGATACGATTAGTTTGGTTTGTGAAATGTCAAGATTCTATCAACATTTCATTGCATTGTTCTTGTGACACGTCTAATAACAATGAAGTTAAAGCTAATCTAGCACTTTGTGCTACATCTTTCTGTCTATAAAACTCCTTTATAAATAAAGATTGATTGAATATGAGAATATAAATGAGACAGAAACAAAATGACCCATTTTTCTGCATATACTGCAATACTGCATCATAACAATATAAACTGAACTACATAATGAGCTCATAGAAGAATCAGGAACTCTAATGCAATAAAAGGAGGATTTCCTCATCCTTACAAGAATATTAACTCAGGAAATGTTGTAAATTCTTATTACAACACAAGTTATTTCATGCTCATACCTGGGTATAAAATAAGAAGCAATGTAATAAGAATTGTTTTAGAGTTTAATGTGATTCTAAGGTTATTGCACCATATTTCTACATATCATCGTTGACCTTTAGTGTGAATTCTCCTAGAAGAATGAGGAAGTGTTGGATATCTGAAGGGAAGACTGAGAGCTGGAGATAATACAACTTAAAAATCAACTTATAAATATCTGTATATTTTCTTCCCTTTCTTTTCTTGTTGGCATCAGAGGACACTTGCTAAATCCAGTGTTGCGTATCTCACTTCTGCTTTTTTATAAAAAGTAAAACCACTTTGCATCAAAAGGTGTAAAAATACACTCAAACTAATTCCCAGCAGCAAAACTACACTTTTACCCTTTTAATAAACTGTTTAACTTTGTTCTTTTATTTAAGTATAATTAATTCTTGTTTTTATTTATTTTTTAAAATTGTATAATTTTGTTCTTGTTTTTAATTTAATTTTTCTTTACTTTTAATTTTTTTTTTATTTTTCTTGTTTTTTTTTATTTAAAATATTTAGGTTTTTCCTCTTTTGTTCAATTTTTAAATTAAGTTTTATTTTTAATTATATTTAATTGTAATTGTTTTATTTTTTTCCCATTTTTCACTTTTTAATCTACTGTTTTTAAAATAAATAGCTTTTTAAGTCCAACTTTTATTTATTTTATTAATTTTCTTTTATTTTCTCCCTTTCATTCAATTGATTTTAAATTGTACACCATTGTTCCTATTATTCCATTGAAATTTTACTTTTTTCAATTTTTTTTTATTTTTTGCCCTTTTAATCAACTGTTCAATTGTATAACTTCTTATTCTTGTTCATAATTTTTAAAATATTTATATTTTTTTAATTTAATTTAACACGTTTCCCCTTCCAATCAACTATTTTTAAATTGCATCTTAATAGTTTTAATGTTCAATGTAAAGCACCTATTGCTGGAATGTTTTATACTAATAAACTTGCCTAGTCTATAATTAATATATATATATATATATATATATATATATATATATATATATATATGCTGTTATATTATGCAACAAATGTATATGATGAATGGGACTAAAGTGCATTTCTACATTATAATACAGAGTTTCATGTGCTAATACAGTTGCAGCTGTGTTTTTACCAACAGTATTCAGTCGTACTCTGTTTGTAGCACGTTGTTCCTCCATTATAAACCTGTCGTACCTGTTTTTCTGTCTCTCTTCACCTCCTTCTCTCTCTCTATGACCCATCCTACTCCTTGCTGTTGATTTGCTGTGACAAGCCGCAGGAAAAGTTACTCAACGTTAATGTTTGACGAGTAGGAAGGAGGACGTCTGCTGTTATATCTCCGAGCCTCAGACGACTCCGCCGCATTCTTTCACTTCTCCTTCGACTTTAAGAGTCTTGTTTGTTTGCCGCTTTTGAAGGGAATCACATATTCAGACCTGAGGGAAAGTAAAGACAAGACGATGGGTGAGTCAGCGAAATCGCTGCTAATGTCACAAACCTGTTGCTGTTTTAGTCTCTGAGCGTTGTTTCTGCACAAAATGCAAACGTATGTGTTTTCTCAGGTGATTTTCAGTCACTGTGGAAGGATTCCTGCTTGTTAGGAATGGTTAATGACAGAAAAACAACATGATTTATCTGTATATGCATGTATATTTATCTATTAATTGATTAGTTTCCAACTATTACTATTATGAGTCATATTTAAGTAGAAAAAGTCCAAATTCTCTGGTTCCAGCTTCTCTTCTCTGATTATTTCCTGGTTTCTTTATTCTTCTATAATAATAAACTGATGATCTTTGGTTTGTGAACTGTTGGTCTGGATAATCAATAATCAATAGATGGGTGATAACATCACAAATTTTAAAGAAACTAGTAAAAATACAAAAAAATCTATTAAAAGTATTAAAATAAAAAAATATTAAAACCACAAAAATATTTAAAAAAAATAATAATAAATCACACATACTGAAAATACCAAAAAATATTAAAAAATGTATTTAATAAAAATACAAAAATAATAATAAATAAAAAATAGAAATGGGTGATAACGTTTGATGTATAATAATATATAAAATATGAAAAATAAAAATAAATACTATAATACAAATGACAAAACTAGTAAAAATACAAAAAAATCTAATAAAATTATTAAAATAAAATATAATAAAATATAAAATAAATCAAATTAATACTAAAAATACAAAACATTAAAAAAAATATATAAAATTTTCAAAAAATTATTAAAAAAAATACAGAAAAATATTTTAATAATGGATTTAAAAGGAAAAGTAGAAAATGTCTAAATTCTCTGGTTCCAGCTTCTCTTCTCTGATTATTTCCTGGTTTATTTAGTCTCTATAATAATAAACTGATGATCTTTGGGTTGTGGACTGTTGGTCTGGACAATTTAGTTTGAATCTAACTATCAACTAATCGATTGATGGTTTTAGTAATCAATAAATTAGAATAGTTGTTAGTTGCTATTTGCTTGATGATTATTTAAGATTCACTGCAACAATTTTTAGAATTAGACTGTTCTTTAACCTACAGCTGCAGCAATTCATCAATAATCACATTAATCACCAACTATTTTATAATCGATTAATGAATTTGAGTCATTTTTTAGGAAGAAAATGTCCAAATTCTTTGATTCCGGCTTCTCTTCTCTGATTATTTCCACAACCCATCAGTTTACTATTATATAAGACTAAAGAAACCAGAAAAGTATCAGAGAAGAGAAGCTGGAACCAGAGAATTTGGACATTTTCCTCTTAAAAATGACTCAAATCAATCATCAAAATAGTTGTTAATTAATGTAATAGATGAAAACTAATCAATTACTCAACTAATCATTGCAGCTCTGAGGATTAATACAGATAAAACATGATGCTTTTCTGTCATTTATCATTCCTAACAAGCAGAAATACCATTTTATGACCTAAACAACTAATCGTTTTACTAATCTATCCATTAATCGGCTATAAAACAGTCGTTTTCGCAGCTCTAACCCACATTCACTCGTACTCTTCACTATCCTCAGCTGCGGGTAAAGTTCTGTCTGGAAGCGTCAGGACTCATCTCGCGTGGAGGCGACTATTCCGGTTCAAAGACTCTAATTTTCTGCCCCATTTGCTGCAGAGGTGCTGGTGCTGATGGACTTCGAGGGCCGGATGGGAGATGAACTCACAGTGAGGACGGGGGATGTGGTGAAAAACGTGGCCAAGGCGGCCGAGGACGGCTGGATGGAAGGGGAGCTGGGAGGGAAGAGAGGAATCTTCCCTGCCAACTTCGTCAAGGTCTGGGAACTCGATAAAGACGTGGATATGATTAAAATTACAGCTGTTGTGCTTTATCTGTGTTCAATGAGTCTCGTTTTGTCGTTTCCTGACAGGAGATTCCGGTTTATTTGATCGGCGACAACAAGAGAGAACCACGAAGCATCAGGAAATGTAAAAGAAGACGTTCCTTAATGTTATGAGCTGATGAAACACAGAAATTAACAGGGAAACTATATCCAATGATTTGGCTTTGTAAAATTTTATGTGATCAAAAATATCTAGTTTTAAAATCTAGGAAAACATCCGCTTTTATATGTCAATACAATTATCAACATGAATTTGACATTTTAGAATTAAGGCCACTAAAGAAATGTAAGGGGTAGATGTTTTTATTCATACTAGGAAAAAAAATTCTAAATTTAATCGTAGAATTCTGAGATTAAAGTCAGAATTCTGACTTTTTTTCTCTGAATTTTGAGCAACAAAATTTTTTTGGAGTAAATTTGTTTCTTTTGTTACAGAAAAAAAGGTCATAATTCTGACTTTATTTCACAATTCTCATATTAAAGTCCGAGAACTGACATTTTTTCTACAAATAAAAAAAATAAAAATTTTTTGTAAATTTTTTTGTTCCAGGAAAAAAGTGAAAATAATGAGTTTAATCTCTGAGTTCTGAGAAAAAAGAATTCTGGAAAAAAATTAGTCAGAATTTTTACTTTTTCCTACAAATTTTGAGTAACAAAAATGTCTGGATTAAAAAAAAGAAAAAATTGTATTTATTAGAAAAAGAAATCTGAATTCTGACTTTTTGAAAATTGTTTCTCAGAATTTTGAGCAACAACATTTTTTGAGTAAATCTTTTTTCTTACATTTTTTCTTTAAATTTCTTGAAATTTTTTTTCATAATTCTGACTTTAATTTCACAATTCTGAATAAAAAGTCAGGATACTGACTTTTTCCACAAATAAATAAAAATACAAATTTTTTTTTTTCCAGGAAAAACGTAAAAATGAGTTTAATCTCAGAGTTCTGAGAAAAAAATAGGCAGAATTCTGGGAAAAAAAAAGCGTATTTATTACTGAAAAAGTCAGAATTTTGACTTTTTCCTCCAAATTTTGAGTAACAAAAATGTCTGGATTAAAAAAAAGAAAAAAAAATTGTATTTATTAGAAAAAAAAAATCTGAATTCTGACTTTTTGAAAAAAATTTTCTCAGAATTTTGAGCAACAAAATTTTTTTGGAGTAAATTTGTTTCTTTTGTTACAGAAAAAAAGGTCATAATTCTGACTTTATTTCACAATTGTCATATTAAAGTCCGAGAACTGACATTTTTTCTACAAATAAAAAAAATACAAATTTTTTGTAAATTTTTTTGTTCCAGGAAAAAAGTGAAAATAATGAGTTTAATCTCTGAGTTCTGAGAAAAAATATGCAGAATTCTGGAAAAAAAAGCGTATTTATTACACTTTTTCCTAAAATTTTGAGTAACAAAAATGTCTGGATTAAAAAAAAGAAAAAATTGTATTTATTAGAAAAAAAAATCTGAATTCTGACTTTTTGAAAAAAATTTTCTCAGAATTTAGAGCAACAAAATTTTTTGAGTAAATTTTTTTTCTTACATTTTTTCTTTAAATTTCTTGAAATTTTTTTTCATAATTCTGACTTTAATTTCACAGTTCTGAATAAAAAGTCAGGATACTGACTTTTTCCACAAATAAATAAAAATGCAAATTTTTTGTAAATTTTTTTGTAGAATAGGAAAAATTCTGACTTAAAAAAAAAGCGTATTTATTACAGAAAAAGTCAGAATTTTGACTTTTTCCTACAAATTTTGAGTAACAAAAATGTCTGGATTAAAAAAAAGAAAAAATTGTATTTATTAGAAAAAAAAATCTGAATTCTGACTTTTTAAAAAAATTTTTTCCGAATTTTGAGCAACAAAAATTTTTGGATTCAATATTTTTATTTGTTAGAGGAAAAAAAGGTCAATTCTGACTTTAATTTCCCAATTCTGATATTAAAGTCAGAATTCTGACTTTTTTTTTCACAATTTTTAGCAACAAATTTTTTTGAAGTAAATTTTTTTGTTCCAGGAAGAAAGTTCTGAGAAAAAAAAGAATTAAAAAAAAAATTGGCAGGATTAAAAAAGAAAGTATTTTATACAGAAAAAGTCAGAATTTAGACTTTTTCCCCAGAATGTTGAGCAACAAAAATGTTTGGATTAAGAAATGTATTTATTAGAGAATTCCAACTTTTTTTTTTCTCAGAATTTTGAGCATCAAAAATTTTTGAGTAAATTTTTTTGAATTTGTTACAGGGAATAAAATGTGAATGATGACTTTATTGTCAGAGTTCTGAGAGTTTGGAATATTTGAGCAGCAAAAAAATTATTACAGAAAGTCTGACTTTAATCCCAAATTTTTGAGAATAAAGTCAGACTTCTGACTTAAGCAACAAATAAAAATTTGACCTCATTTTTTTTTTATTAGTGGCCTTAATACTCTCCTGAAATTGATTAATTATAAAAATGTTTTGTCTAAATGTTTGGGATAAAGCTCTTTGCAAATAGCTGAACTTGTTTTCAACCTGTAAATTTTATATAACTTAATTTAGTCAATCAAATATATCCTGAACCTGGTTCAGAGAGTAATAAATACCCAGGTAAAACTAACACAAGCCAGGAGATTTACAGCTGAAAGTCTCCTGTTGAGACTTGACCAACGCTGCTTCCTGCTAAATTCAACATTACTGAGCTCTGCTCTTTCAGCATAAATACTGGATGATAAACTTCTGACCCGTGATTCTTTGTTTTTACAGCAAAGCGGATGAAGCAGCAGAGGAAATGTGAGGTGATGTTCACCTACTCCCCCATGAATGAAGACGAGATCGGGCTGGAGGTCGGAGAGGTTATAGATATCATCAAAGAGGTACAGTTATCACCAATCAATCGATCAATCAGTAGAGTTATAACTAATCAAAACGGTGCCTTAATGATCAGATTTGCTGCTGGTTGCTGCAGCTGAATCTGAACCCTGAGGCTGATATGGAAATCTGGGTGTTGGTTAAATATTTGCCTTGCCAATCATCTCCAGGCAAATAAAGAATGTTTTATTATTTATTTCCATCTCGGCTCTTTAGATTTGATACCAGGCTGTTAAATATGTTTTCTGGTTGATTCACAGCAGGGATCTGATCAGACTAGTTCTAAAAGCTGCTTTGGACAAAGATTGTGATCTCTGGAATTTGTAAAGGATGGATCATGTTTTAGCGAAATGTTGGTACGGAAATATATGGAAGAGTATTAGTGACACTGGAAGAAAATTACAAGGAGGATATATATTTATATTTGTTTTGGTGCCAGAAAAAAATTCTGAATTTCAAGATTAAAATCAGAATTCTGACTAAAATAAATGAATAAAATGTCTGGATAAAAAAAAAAGAAAAAAAATTGTATTAGAAAAAAAAAATCTGAATTCCAACTTTTTTTGAGCAACAAAAATTTTTGGATAAAATTTTTTGATTTGTTAGAGAAAAAATTCTGACTTTAATTTCACAATTCTGATATTAAAGTCAGAATTCTGACTTTTTTCTGGAATAAATTAAAAGAAATGAATAAAATATCTGGATAAAAAATAAATGTATTAGAAAAAAAAAATCAGAATTCCAACTTTTTTTGAGCAACAAAAATTTTTGGATAAAATTTTTTTATTTGTTAGAGAAAAAATTCTGACTTTAATTTCACAATTATGATATTAAAGTCAGAATTCTGACTTTTTGGAGTAAAATTCTTCAGAATAATGAGTTTAATCTCAGAATTTCTCAGATTTTTTTATGACAAAAATGTCAGGATTAAAAAAAAAATTATTAAAATTACAGAAAGTCAGAATTTTCTAACATTTTTCTAGAATAAATTAAAATAAAGAAAAACTACAAATTTTTTCCCCATTAAAATTCTGACAAAATATGAGAAAATTAGATTTTTCATTATTAAATGATATGAAATTAAATTAAATTCATTAAAGTCAGAATTCAGATGTTTTTTCTAGAATAAATAATTTAAATTTTTTCTCTCAAAATTCTGAGAAAAGCAATAATAAAAGAAATCCCCCTTCAAATTGTTTTCAGTGGTGCTAATATTTTTTTATTGACACAAAAATACTGAATTTTAAGAAAAAAGTCCAAATTCAATTTATCTTACTCAGAATTCTGACTTTAATCTCAAAATTAAAAACAAAAATCGAATTCTTAAATTCAGAATTCTGACTTTTTTTGAGAATTTCTTTATCGCTTTAATTTTTCCGCCATTTTCCATAATACTCTTCCATAGCTCTACAATATTAAATGTCTAAAACACCTTTTTTTCTAATTCATTTCACATTTTCTTCATGACAGATTGAAGACGGATGGTGGATGGGGATAAAAAACGGCAAAGTAGGAGCTTTTCCGTCTAATTTCGTCAAAGAAATCTTCGTTTCCATAAAAGGTGGGACACAAAACTTTTTATATTACTATTATTTTACTACTATTTTATAATTGTGGATTTTCTTTTTACAGACAAACACGACAACAAGATAAGACCTAAACTCTCAGACGCTGTGTTCAACAAACAGGTAATGAAGGATTAACTATTAGTTATTGACTGTTTTCCTTTGACTTAATATGTTTTTTGTCTTTTTACAGATATCACAAAGAGCATCTGTGAGGAACAAAGCAAAAAACTGTAAGTTCTGATGTTTCTTTTCCTGAAGCCGCTAGTTCTAAAACTGCTGAATCATGATCTAAACTAAGGGGATGTCCTGATCTTAGACACAGTTTCTGTTTTTAAACATTTCTAAAGCGACAGATCCATTCATGCCCTGACGCCATCAACATGTGACGAGTTGTAACTTGTGAACTTCTGTTTTATGGGTTGGGTCTAGAATAAATGTGTGGAATAACCCTTTAGGGATCAAGGGTTTACCACTTTTATCTTCAGCTTCTTACAACCTAACGTCCAGTAATGTTTGAGTTGGTAAATCGAGACTGAATAGATCAGGATTGTGGACTCTAAGGCTGTAAAACTGTTATCTGTCATTCCTTTAATCAGCGGTGGAGTGCTGCCAAGTCATGTTTGACTATAAAGGCAAAATGGACGACGAGCTGGACATGAAACAAGGAGACGTGGTGGTGATTCTCAGAAAGGTTTGAGCACGTTATAAACATTTATGGCCACGTTTCTGTCAAACCCTCAGGTGTCATATCTGTTTTGTTTTGTTCTCCATGCAGCTATAAGTGGATCATATGGTTTAACCAGTCGGACTGGTTGGGTTTCTTCTATGGAAATCATAGGACAAGATGACGCAAATGTTTTAACCCACATTTCCTCCTTAGATTCTGCACACTTAGTCTGAGTAACTGCTATAAAATCATCATACATCGATATGTTTTCTGCTTTTTTTCCATAAATCTCTTTAAAAAACTTCAAACTACCAAACATTCAATCATTTACAGGACTTTAAGTTTTTGTTTTTTAGCAGGATTTAAATTGCATTAGTAGTTTTTATGTAGTTGCAGATTCCTCCTCTGGACGCCTTCCATTGACTTCCATTTAAACTCTTGGTTTTTCCTGGTAGTCATTAATATAACTGGTCAAATCCTGTCAGAAATTCTTCAAAATAAAATGCTGACAATAGAGAATTCATGGTTTTATACTGTATTGGTAGTGGGATTAAAAACTGTGTTTATAATGGAAGTCAATGGAAAAAAAATACTAATGCAATCAAAGATATTTAGTTGTTAAACTTTGACAGATTCAAGGCTCTAATCACCAAAGTCCTCAACTTTCTATCATTTATTATATGGAATATAATGCATTTTTGTGTTTCTTTTGCAAAAAATCATGAAATAATTTACATAGAGAAACCTTTAAATGGTTAAAATCCTGAATATGATTGAATGTTTGGTAGTTTTGACCAGGAAAGAAGTTGTTTAAGAGATTCATGAAAAATAAAAAGAGAAATAAATGCTGATGTGTGATGATTTCATAGCAGTTTTTTTGTGTATGGACATTTTTGCCCTGAAGGTGCTGAAAGGTGCAAAATTTTCAACAAAAAAAAAATCACGAAATAATTAAAATAAATTTTTATTTCAAAATTGGTACTTTTACCAAACATTCAGTAATTTTAAGGATTTAAATTTAAGGACTTTAAATGCCAGATTATCTAGAAAATAAGTTAAAATATTGGAGGAAGGAAAATGGGTTTCAAAAATTAAAATAAAGAGAAGAGTTTCTGCAGAATATTGTGCAACACAGACAAAATAATCAACAAATCAAGACAAAAATGTACAAAAAATGTCCGAGGAGGACATGAGGGTTAATGACACAAAAGTGACTGACTCCAATTCCTCTTGAACGGCATCATGGGAAAAAACAGAGGCTCCAAGACAGATTTAAAAGATAAATAAATAAGAATCATCTGTGGGCTGCAGGCTGTTGGTTATTCTGACCGTTCGCTGACCTCTTTGTGGACTAATTTCACCTCCCAGAGGACAGAGTTTTGTGTCTTTGAGGTTTGATGTGACTGATTTATCTCCATCTGAAGGAAACAGAAGACGAGGGCTGGTGGGAGGGAGAACTGAACGGACGCTGTGGATTCTTCCCTGATAACTTCGTCATGGTGATTCCAACGATGGAAGATCTGAAAGTGAGTGGATGTGGTCTCTGCTGGACTGGATTTAATATATTCAAGGAGGGTTTGATGACTTCACTGACATGTTTTATCAATCCCACCAGTATTTCATGATTTCTTTTTTGTCAGTATTTTGTCATAATTTGCAAAGAATTGTTGCACCCTTTTTTTCTAAACCCCATTAAAGGCCTAAATAGGCTTAAGATATAAAAGTAGAGACATAAAATTATTGATGCTTGGTCTCAAATCGCATGCTTTTCTACTTACACACACACCTAATGCAAAAAAACACTCATAACACACAAAAATTACTCATCGCAATGCAAAAAATACTCATTGTATCTCAAAAAACACTTATCGTGACACACAAAAGACTTAACGTTACACTTAACACAAAAACAACACTCTTTGCAACATACAAAAAATCATAGCACAAAAAAACCCACTCATCGTAATACATGAAAAAAAAACACTCATCCTAACAGAAAAAAATGCATTGTAATGCAAAAAAACACTCATAACACAAATCACAGCGCAAAAAATACTCATTGCATTGCAATAAATGCTTATCGTAACAATAAAACACTTCTCTTAGCAAAAAAAATTATCTCACTCGTAGCAAAAAAAAAAAAAACACTCATCGTAATACAACAAAACTCATTGCAACATACAAAAACACACTCAAAACACTCAGATAAAAAATCATTGTATCGCAAGAAACGCTTATCATAACACACAAAACACTTATCAAATAAAAAAAACATTGTAGCACAAAAAACACTCACTGTAAAACAACAAAAAACACTCATCATAGCACAAAAAACACTCACCGTAGCACATAAAACACTCACTGTAAAACAACAAAAAAACACTCACCGTAGCACAAAAAACACTCACCGTAGCACATAAAACACTCACCGTAGCACATAAAACACTCAGCGTAGCACAAAAAACACTCAGCGTAGCACAAAAAACACTCACCGTAGCACAAAAAACACTCAGCGTAGCACAAAAAACACTCACCGTAGCACAAAAAACACTCAGCGTAGCACAAAAAACACTCACCGTAGCACAAAAAACACTCAGCGTAGCACAAAAAAACACTCAGCGTAGCACAAAAAACACTCAGCGTAGCACAAAAAACACTCACCGTAGCACAAAAAACACTCATCGTAGCACAAAAAACACTCACCGTAGCACAAAAAACACCAATCTTAGCACAAAAAACACTCACCGTAGCACAAAAAACACCAATCTTAGCACAAAAAACACTCACCGTAGCACATAAAACACTCACCGTAGCACAAAAAACACTCACCGTAGCACAAAAAACACTCACCGTAGCACATAAAACACTCACCGTAGCACAAAAAACACTCATTGTAATGCAAAAAACACTTATCGTAGCACTTAACACAAAAAAAGACTCGTAGCACTAAAAACATTCATCGTAATGCAACAAAACACTCATTGCAACATACAAAAACACTCATTGTAGCACAAAAAACACATCATTATACACAAAAACACTCATAGTAACCCCACAAAACCACTCCTAGCACAAAAAGCCACCACAAAACTATGCTAAATATCGCTAATTATGCAGGAATTAATGGGATCGTAAAATGGCAAAAAACTGTCGGGACTGTTTTTTAGTAAATAACAACCCTGTATTTTATTGACTTATTTTTAATGACCTTTAAACCACTGTGGACATACACGCCTCCAGTTTATTTCAGTGTGCAGTCAACACACAGTGACTCAGGGTTTTCCTTCTTCTCTTTTGGAATTACTCACTGAAAATAAAAAAACCCTGAGTGGAAACGCTGCGTTCACTCGAGGTGTCTTGAATGCACAAAGCAGCGTCGCTGCCAACCTGTTTGACAACCTGTTTGACTTTATTTTTTTTATGTTTCCAGTCTGCGGCTGAGAACCAACCACCGACTCGCAGCACCGACCAGGCGGCAGCAGGTAGGAACCCAGAGATTCTCCATGTTCTACAGGTTCTGACTCATTGGTTCTGTTTAGCCTGGCGCTGGCAGCAGCTCTGTGGTGGAATGTTGCTGCAGCAGACGGAGGAACTGGCAGCTTTACTCCTGTTTGTGGTGTTTATTTCAGTCGGTGGCGTAAGAACAGATGAAATGTTCCCTTTCACAACGTGACCCTGAAGAATCTCTGGTTTCTGCGTCAGGATATAAGCTGAAATAATATGTTCTGGCTGTTTTAATCATTTTAAAACTTTAACTCAATGGAAATCGCAGTTATGAAACCGGATT
This sequence comes from Lepturacanthus savala, assembly GCA_030544235.1. Taxonomy (NCBI): domain Eukaryota; kingdom Metazoa; phylum Chordata; class Actinopteri; order Scombriformes; family Trichiuridae; genus Lepturacanthus; species Lepturacanthus savala. The sequence goes on from CM060467.1 coordinate 2,456,740, forward strand.
AACACACACAGATTATTTTGATTATTGAAACGATTAATTAGTTAATTGGTTCATTAAATGGTGTAAAATGTGGATCACTGAAGATTATCGGTTTACTATTATAGAGACTAAAGAAACGAGAAAATAGTAATGGAACCAGAGAATTTAGACATTTTCTTCTTTTCCTTATGAGTCCATTATTCAAATAATTTTTTTGTATTTTTTGAAAATTTTATACATTTTTTGGGGGGGGGTATTTTTAGTATTTGTAGTTTTAATTTGATTTATTATTTTATTTTATATTTTATTATATTTTTTTAAATAATTTAAATAGATTTTTTTGTATTTTTACTAGTTTTTTTATTTGTATTTATATAATTTTTTTAAATATTTTTTTGTATTTTTAGTATGTGTAGTTATTTGATTTATTATTTTATTATATTTTTATTTTAATACTTTTAATACATTTCTTTGTATTTTTACTATTTTTTTATTTGTATTTTAGTATTTATTATTTTTCGTATTTTATACATTATTATTATACATCAAACGTTATCACCCATTTCTAATTTTTATTTATTATTATTATTTATTATTTTTGTATTTTTACTAGTTTTTTTATTTGTATTTATATAATTTTTTAAATATTTTTTTGTATTTTTAGTATGTGTAGTTTTTATTTGATTTATTATTTTAATATATTTTTATTTTAATATTATTAATTATTATTTTTGTATTTTTACTAGTTTTTTTATTTGTATTTTAGGATTTATTATTTTTCATATTTTATACATTATTATTATACATCAAACATTATTATCCATCTATTGATAATTGAATTAATTAGTAATTTGGTTCATTAAATGGTGTAAAATGTTAGTCAGTGTTTCCTCAAAGATAAAAATTCAACCTAAAATGTCTTTTTTTTGTCCACAACCCAAAGATCATCAGTTTATTATTATATAAGAATAAAGAAACCAGGAAATAATCAGAGAAGAGAAGCTGGAACCAGAGAATTTGGACATTTTTTACTTATAAAATGACTCAAATCTATTAATTGATTATCAGAATAGTTGTGGATTAGTGTAACAGTGATTGTTCTCTTTCAGATTCAAATGAACCTGACATCACTTACTGACAGATAACATCAACATGTAAAGCAGCTTCAACAGGTGTTCAACACCCACTGAATACATAGGAAATAGCTGCTGCCTCTAAATCATAAAATCAGAGCTACACTGAACATATAAAAGAGGGAAAATAGACCCAAACGTTACTTAAAACCACTGTTATTGTGAAATAGTGCTTTGCTGTTCATATATGTGAAGATTCAAGATGAACGTCCTTTGTTTGCATCAAATGTATGAACAGGATGTGGCTCCTCGTTTCCATCTGTGGTTGTAAACTGCAGATTTATCACTCTGTTGTACCAGAAAAGCAACAAGAATATATCTCCTCTATGTCTTTGGACGTCTGCTTTAGCTGGAACAATAAAAAACACGTAAAATCAGTGGCAGATGATACCAACAACGCTGATCTTGCTGAAGCTTTAACCACATTTATCGCGTTTTTTTTTAACCCCCACACAGAATTTAACAGGAAGTCTTCAGTCTTTTCTTTAGAGTTTTTATAAACGCGGAGCTGTAGTTTCTGTAAAACTGTATTTCTGCCGTTTTGGAACGATTCCTGACAGAAAAACATGAAGATTCATCTGTATTAAAGCACAAAGATGAGTCAATTTATCAATTAGTCATCAACTATTATTGATTGAGATTATGTTAATGAAAAATTGAGCTAATTTATTAATTTTTAGATATTTTGAGTTCAGTTTTCACAAAATCTGAGCTGCTGTACTATAATAATTGTAACTGTTAGGAATAAAACCTCATTTATGTCAATTACGCCGCAACAATTAGTTGATTATTCGATTAGTTGTCAACTATTTTGATAACTGATGAATCGTGACTAATTTTTTAAGTAGAAAATGTCCAAATTCTCTGGTTCCAGCTTCTCTTCTCTGATTATTTCCTGGTTTCTTTAGTCTCTATAATAATAAACTGATGATCTTTGGGTTGTGGACAAAAAAAGACATTTTAGGTTGAATCTTCAGCTTTTAGGAAACACTGATTAACATTTTACACCATTTAATGAATCAAACTACTAATTAATTCAATTATCAATAGATGGGTGATAACGTTTGACGTATAATAATAATATATAAAATTAAAAAACTAGTAAAAATACAAACTATTAAAATTATTCAAATAAAAATAATACCACAAAAATACTTAAAATAATAAATAATAATACATATAAATAATAAATCAAATAAAAACGACATTCTAAAAATACAAAAAATAAAAATAAAATATTTAAAAAATTATATTAAATTTAAAAAAAAAAAAATTAAAAATACAACAAAAAAAATATTTAAATAATGGACTTAAAAGGAAAAGAATCAATAGATGGGTGATAATGTTTGATGTATAATAATAATGTATAAAATACAAAAAATACAAATAATAAATACAAATAAAAAAATAGTAAAAATACCAAATAATTTATTAAAATTATTAAAATAAAAATATAATAAAATAATAAATCAAATAAAAACTACACATATTAAAAATACAAAAAAATATATATATATATAAATTTTCAAAAAATTATTTAAAAAAAATACAAAAGAAATATTTGAATAATGGACTTAAATGCAAAAGAAGAAAATGTCTAAATTCAATCAATAGATGGGTGATAACTTTGTTTTATGTATAATAATAATGTATAAAATATGAAAATTAAAAATAATACTAAAATACAAATAAAAACATTGTAAAAATACAAAAAATATATTAAAATTATTAAAATAAAAATACAATAATAATCAAATAAAAACTACACATACTAAAAATACAAAAAAAAAAAAAATTAAAAATTATATAAAATTTTCAAAAAATTATTAAAAAAAAATATTTGAATAATGGACTTTCTCTTCTCTGATTATTTCCTGGTTTCTTTATTCTTCTATAATAATAAACTGATGACTGAAACTTCACAGGATCTAGAACGGAACCTTGAGGAACCCCACATTTGATTTGAACTATTTTAATAATTGGTTAATGGATTTGAGTCATTTCTTAAGTAGAAAATGTCCAAATTCTCTGGTTCCAGCTTCTCTTCTCTGATTATTTCCTGGTTTCTTTATTCTTCTATAATAATAAACTGATGATCTTTAGGACAAAAAAAGACATTTTAGGTTGAATCTTCAGCTTTTGGGAAACACTGATCCACATTTTAATACCTCTCCTGATCGAGGCCGTTTCCGCCTCTTTACGACAATTAAGTCCGTTTTTTCTTTTCCCCACACACACGTTATCACTGAGGAGAATTTCACAGGAAGTCTCAAACTATAGCGAGATGAAGGGGGGGGGTGGAGGATGGTTAAGTCGGGTCACGTGACTCGGTTCAGGAGTCGTCTTAGGAGGAAACGCGGGGGTGGGGGGAAGCTGAGGAGAGATTTTCAGCAGCAGCAGTAGAATCAGCAGCAGATCTGCAGCTGTGGATGTTCCACTATGCTCTGAACACTCAAAGGTAGGATTCCTGTCTTCTTATTCACTCTTTGAGCCTCAGCCTTGCAAAATAATCGCCCATTTACTTGTGGTTTTGATATTTCTGCAACTATTTTACATATTTAGATCCAAACCACAACCAGAATGAGCTCTAGATTTGATGCTGAGATTTCAGGTTTTAACTGGGTGAGGTTTCAGGGTTTAAAGCTTTTATTTTTCTGTGTGAGCTGAGCTGAAGTGACGGTCACTAAGGAGCTCGTTGGGACCTGGGGGATCCGTTGCTGCCGCTCTATTGGTTACGGCCGTGACCCGGGCTGCTCTCGTGTTGTGAGCTGACGTTTCCCATGCATCCGCTCTGAGAACCGGATCACAGCTTCATTAACCCTCTGCTGCACGGAGGCAACTTCAGCCTCGTTTATCTGAAAAGCTGTGATATAAACTGGGTTTTTACTGTTAGGCCTGAAAAGGGGGCTTTTATTTTGAAGGAATAGAGTTTACATACATGTGAGCATCACTGAGAATTTTGGACATTTTTCATGAAATAATAAATTGAACTCGCTGTCTAGGGTAGGTAAATTTATTCATTTATTCCTCTAATGTAATAATATGCTTCATTTTAATATGCTAGGTTAAATAAACTTTATTATTATTATATATATTTTATAATATTTTACTTTAGTATTTAATTGTATATATATTTTTACTTTTAATTTAATTTTGATATTAAATTGTTAGAAATAGATTTGATATCTAGGTTAAGTATTTTTTTATTTTTAATATATATATATATATATATATATATATATATGCAAATTAATAATTGATTAAATGTTTTATCTAATGCTAAAATAGATTTATTGCCATATGGATATCTAGGTTAAGTCAACTTTATTATATATATTTAATTATTTTAAAATACAAATTTATATATATTTAATTTTTATTAATTAATAAAAATGTAATTATTATTATTATTCAATTTATTTATTTTTATATAATTATATATATATTTTTTTACATTTAATTTAATTTTGATGTTAAGTTGTTAGAAATAGATTTGGATATCTAGATTAAGTAAACTTTATTATTATTATTATTATAGATATATTTAATTATTATATTTTACTTTAGTATTTAATTATATATATATATATATATTTACTTTTAATTTAATTTTGATGTTATACATTTTTTTAATTCTTATATGCTAAAATAGATTTGGATATCTTGGTAAAGTAAACAAATCTATTATAGCATTAAATAAATATATATATATTTAATGCTATAATAGATTTATTGAAATAATTCATAGTGTATAGAACCTAATGGAGTCCCATTGATTTACATAGCATGAAACTATCCTGAGACTCATTTTCTAATATATTTATTATTTAGGACATTTTGAGTAATAAAAAATATTTAAAAGTCTTAAAAAGTCTTTATAATTTGCACAGAGTGATGTGTTTATTTAAGCAATAATAATAGAATTATTTGAAATTATTATTTTTATTATTTGAAATACTGCTAAAAATATGTTGAATTAATAATAATAATAATAATTAAATGTTATGTTTAGTACAGATACAGCAGGTGTTTATCCGGTTTTAAAGTCTCTTAAAGGTCTGAGAAACTCAGTAATTTGAGAATAAATTAAGATTAAAATTGTTATTTCTAGTTAGAGAATGAAAAGTATTTCATGTTTTGTGAATAAATATCATGTCGACACTAAAAACTCCTCATGGAAACAATTTCTATAAAAAACAGGGTTCTTAAAAGCATCAGATTCATGAATTTGGAAATAAAAATACCTTTAAAAGACTTGAATTTATTCAGTATGATGATGGATAAATAAATAAAAATGAACGAAAATTATAAATATCAATAAATGACAGATGATATTCACATTGAGTGGGATTTTAGTGGAAAAACTATTTTATAGCATAATAATTTAGGGATATTGTGAGAAAATAAACATTAAACTAATGAAAATAGTGTTTATTCTTATTCATTATTAGTAAAATCAAAGAGAACTTTCACAGAAAAGACTTGATAAACCTGTAAAAACCCTGTTGTTGTGGCTTTTTCTCCTAAATCATGACATTTTATAAAAAACACACGTCCACCATGTTTATTTATCACAAAGTCTCACCTGGTTTTGCTGACGGTGCAGATCCGAGTGGTTTTTAGAAACTTCCTGCTCCACATTCTTCTCTTTACACACAATGACTCCAGGGAACCGAAGGAAAACTATTGTTGGACAAAACCAGAACGAAGGCCGTCAATCATCAGTGTGACGGATCTGTGATGTCACAACCACCAGCGGACATTAAATATTACTGAATGAGTCGGATAATGAGAAATTAGGTGAATTCATTCATTTAGATCTTTTGAGTCTACAGTTCTTACAAAAAACTGAATGATTTACACAGAAAACCATGATTTATCTTTATTAGACCCCAACAATTAGTAGAATAATCGATTAGTTTCCAACTATCACAATCTGCAGCTATTTTGATAAACAATTCATCATTTTAAGAAGAAAATGTCTCGATTTGAGTCATTTTTCGTCCTCTTTCTGCTCCAGTGTTAGTTTTTAGTGATAATAATAATTTTACAGACATTTTATGAACCAATCTACTAATTAATTCAATAATCAATAGATGGGTGATAATGTAAAAATAATAAATACTAAAAGACAAATAAAAAAAAAACATTAAACTAGTAAAAATAGAAAAAATATGTTAAAATTATTAAATAAAATATACAAAAGAAAATATTAAATCCACAAAAATACTTAAAATAATAATAAATCTACTACAAATGCTAAAAATACAAAAAATTAATAAAAAAATTATATAAAATTTTTAATTTAAAATACAACAAATATTTGATGAATTGATTTGTGTTATTTATAAGAAGAAAATGTCTAAATTCTCTGGTTCCAGCTTCTCTTCTCTGATTATTTCCTGGTTTCTTTAGTCTCTATAATAATCTGGATAATCAATAATCAATAGATGGATGATAACGTTTGTTTGATGTATAATAATAATGTATAAAATACGAAAAGTAAAAATAATGAATACTAAAATATACATTTTAAAGAAACTAGTAAAAATACAAAACAAAACTGTTAAAATGATTAAAATAAAAAAATACTAAAACCACAAAAATACTAAAAAATACACACATTAAAAATACAAAAAAATATTTTAAAAAATATAATACATTTTCAAAAAATTATTTAAAAAATACAGAAAAATATTTTAATAATGGACGTAAAAGGAAAAAAGAAAATGTCTAAATTCTCTGGTTCCAGCTTCTCTTCTCTGATTATTTCCTGGTTTCTTTAGTCTCTATAATAATAAACTGATGATCTTTGGGTTGTGGACAAAATAATCTATCGATCAATAGATCAGAATAGTCGTTAGTTGCAGCCCTAGTTTCAGATCTGATTTACCAAACCTGTGCTGTGTGGTTTCCAGAAATTAGTCAGTGTCACAAACCTTTTGCACCTTTTGATTGGTTGGTTTTATTAGAACAACAAAAGAAGCGTTAACAACCTCATATCATACTATTAAACCTTGGATAGACTTCTGTTTATTTACCTTAATGATAAGTTCTGATGGAAACGTTTAATATGTGTATATATGGGTGTAATATGTATAAAGGCTACAGCTGTTAAATAGAATTAGGCATTATTCATTATAATTAATGCAGCTCTAACTGCATAAATCACTAATTGTTCATTCACTGCTTCTTATTTTCCAGTAAAAACAGACGCCGCAGCAATGGAGAAAGGCGGCCCAACAAAGACAAAAGGTACTAATGGAATTGGCTCTGGTTGTGTGTAATTAAAACGTTATTACTGGGATTATTATGGGACATTTTCAAGGATAAATGACCTGATGAATCCGCCTCACAGATGATAAACCAGAGGTGAAGGACTGGAGAAGTGGACATCTGACTAAAGTCAAGCTGCCGTCCCTCAACAAACCGACTCCTCCTCCGGTTAAAGACAAACCCAGCAAGGTTTTACCCAAGTGAGTGATACTTTACATGGGAATAAACGGGAATATATGGGAATAAACAGGAATATATGGGAATATATGGGAATAAACGGGAATAAACGGGAATATATGGGAATAAACGGGAATATATGGGAATAAACAGGAATATATGGGAATAAACAGGAATATATGGGAATAAACGGGAATATATGGGAATATATGGGAATAAACGGGAATATATGGGAATAAACAAGAATATATGGGAATAACAGGAATATATGGGAATAAACGGGAATATATGGGAATAAACGGGAATATATGGGAATAAACAAGAATATATGGGAATAACAGGAATATATGGGAATAAACGGGAATATATGGGAATAAACGGGAATATATGGGAATAAACAAGAATATATGGGAATTAACAGGAATATATGGGAATAAACAAGAATATATGGGAATAACAGGAATATATGGGAATAAATGGGTATAAATCCAAACTGTACTTGGCCTTTAACAGGGAACTTTACAATATATATTATTACAGCCAGATTTAATGCATATAAACTCCTCCATCACATAAATATGAGCTGTTTTTCATTTCAATGACCAAACATACTATAATTTATACATTAATTGTCAAGTATTTTGAAGACTATTCCAGTTATAAAGCTATAAATATATTTCTGTTGTTTTACGGGTCAGTTACGAATAATGTTTGATTAGATGAGAATTAAAATAGTTTTAAGAAGCGTTCATCAGGTTTATCTAAATGTATTTTCTAAATGTACATTGTGTGTTTCTAGTTATTTAAAAGTCAATTTTCATTATTATTATTATTTTTATAATTTATTTAAATTTTGTAATTATTTATTTATTATTTTTGTATTATTTTATTATTTTTGTATTATTTTATTATTGTTTTTTAACAAAAAAAATAATTTTGTTTTTAAGGTTTTTTTTTAAGTTGTTTTTTTTTTTTTATCATCCCTAATGTTATATTTTATAGTTTTGTCACTGGGATTAAATGGGAATAAACAGGAATAAATCCAAACTTTAAAATATGAATATTTGGTCCTTAACAGGGGAAATATAATGTAGATCTTGGCTAAAACAACCAGATTAAATGCAAGTAAACACCTCAACCACATAAATTAAACATATTTTAATTATTATTATTATTAAATATATATATTTTTAAGTGGTAAAATTATTGCTTTTATTCGTTCCAGAAAATAAGGCTAAATTTTGACTTTAATCTCAGAATTTCTTAATTTATTTCTTGGAATTTTGAGATTAAAGTCAGAATTTTGCCTTTTTTTCCTGGGTCGAATAAAAAAATGTATTCCTTAAACAATAATTTTGTATGTGTGTATTTCTTCTTCTTTTTTTTGCCCTTAATACAAGAATATAATGTATAATAAAGTACTACAAATATGTACACAGTACTACATTATTGTATTGCAGCCCTAACTACTTATTACTCCTTTTAAAATGATTTAATTTGACTATGAAAATAGATTTTTAGTTATTTTATTCTACAGAAAAATGACATTCACTCTCTGACGTATAGAATATATATACATATATTTGTGAAGAATGCTGCATATTGCAAAAGTGCCAAAAAATGTCCAAGTTTCCAATGTGAATTATTTCCAAAGTTCCCATGGACAGTTTATGTAAATGTAGCAGGAATGTTCCTTCTCTATGTGTAAATGAGGAGGTTCCTGTCATATTTAAATGTCAGCAACACTCTCTCCTCTGAACATTAGAGGTTTCGTGGCTGCCAGCGGCCGCTATGGTGTCTTTAAAGAAGAATGCCAGGATGCCCAACCTCTGGCGGCTCAATGGAAACTCTGGGATGAGTCAGATCGGCCCTAAACAGACGAGAGCGGCCCATTTCCTGTTTCCTGAGCAAACACACACACAAAAACACACACGACTGAGAAAACCGGGCCCGTCTTAAAGTGGCTGCCAGTGGAAAAGTGTTTAATTGCAATGGAAGGAATCATCTTCCTGATTGTAACTGTTTATAAAAGCTGGAGTTTATTTATCGTCTGGGATCAGATGTAACCGGTCGGTCGGGTTTATGGCAGGTGTTGAGTGTAAGGAGCCGGCATCAGGCATCAGTTCACTCTGGAACTCATGTCGTCAAAGGGAAACGTGCAAAACTTGAGCTGCAGCAGCGACGAGCGGAGTTTAGGAAGCTGCAACCACCAGTTGATCTTTGTAGATGTGAAAGTCTTTGCACCAGTTTAGTAACAAATAGATTAAATAGTCCCCGTCATAATGAATGAATAAGGATTTACATGTCTGACAAGGAGCAGGAAATATGTAATATAAATGTATTTAATCCCTGTTCTTCATAATGTAATAATAAATTATCAATCTTAAAGTAAAGCTTTACAATATTGAGTTGCCTTAGACATATTAAATTAACCATAATAATCTATTTTACCACTAATATATATATAAACCGTTTACGCTCTTAAAAATTGTTTTTAAAACATAAATAAATAAATTAATAAATAAAAACACATGCTATAAACTAGTTTTATGTTTGAGGTGGACAAAATATTAAAAAATTTTCTTTTTTAATTACGTTTGGTGTCAATAAAAATAAATAAATGAATAAAAACATTAAAAAATTAAAATAAAAATAATAATTAAAAATATATATACATAAAACCCTAAATACTTGCTACCACAGTTTAGTCTCTTAAAAAAATATTAAAATAAATTATTATTATTATTATTATTATTAAATAAAAAAATAAATAAATGAATAAAACACATGCTATAAACTAGTTTTATGTATGTATGGTGGACAAAATATTTGTAAAAAATTAAATAAATTAATTAAAAAAACATTAAAAATTAAAATAAAAAATTATATATATAAATACTTGCTACGAGAGTTTACTCTCTTAAACATATAAAATAAAAAACACTTGCTATAAATGAGTTTTATGTTTGAGGTGGACAAAATAAATTAATAAAAAAAACATTAAAAATTAAAATAAATAATAATAATAATATATATATAAATACTTGCTACAAGAGAGTTTAATTTTTAATTTAAAAAATAAATAAAAAATAAAAACACATGCTATAAATTAGTTTTATGTTTGAGGTGGACAAAATAAATTAAATAAAAATAAATTTTTCATTCTTTTTCAGTTACATTTGGTGTAAAAAAAATGAAATAAAGAAATAAAAAATATATATATCATGCATTCCATGTGAATTCTGATGAAACCTTTAAAAACTATATTTTATTTATATTTTAAAAAGTATTTTAAAAGTTTTTCACACAAATATTCATAATGAAATACATATTATATGTAAACTTTGCTCTAATTACTAATATAATATTCCTCTTAAATAAAACTCCCTGCTTCCTTTTCCATGAATAATATTTGAATATTTCCAGCTAGTAAAGTTTTTTTCTTGCTTTAAATAATATTTGTGCCGTCTACAGATTCTTGAGCTCATGTTTTCTTCATTTACAGTAAATCAGTGACTTTATTTCTAATATAAACATGACTTTTACTGTGTTTTTTTCCAGTAGAACCAACGGTGACGCGGCTCCTGCTTCACTAAAACAACCCGAGGATAAAGAAGTGGACCAGTTTGATGGACTGGACGTCCAGACCCAGAAACTGAGCCACCCCACAGCCAACAGAGCCAAACCCCCTCAGAGGAGACCCCCATCAGGCCTGGTGTCAGCCCCACAGGTCAGAAACCACTGGTTATTTAAGTAGACATTTAAATGTGAAGTGTCCAGTGACACAGGAACCTTTAACAAAGCTTTTCTGTCGATAACCTTTGCAGCTGGAGGCAACTCCCTTATTTATCTAGTGAAATCTTATCAGGAGAAAAGGTCTTATGTTATTTTAACCCTTAACGGACTCACTCATAATAGATTCTATCACATGCTGTATGTTTCTAGACACATTTTGTTCATGTATTTTCTATTTCTGGGCATAAGTCAAGATATTTATGGACTATTGGTGCCATGGGAAAGTATTTTTAAGAGGTAAAATTATTGCTTTTATTTATTCCAGAAAAAAAGGCTAAATTCTGATGTTAATTTTAGAATTTCTTAAATATTTTTCATGGAATTCTGAGTTTAAAGTCAGAATTTTGCCTTTTTTCTTGGATCGAATATAAAAAAACTATTCCTTAAATATTTTTTCCTGAAAATTTTGCCTTTTTTTCTTGAAATTTTTTTTTATTGTTTTTCTTCAGAATTCTGAGTAAATATTTTTTTTTTTACAACTCAGAATATTTTTACCAAAATTCTTATTCTTTAAATTCTTTCCATCAAAATTTAGATTTTTTTTTCTAGACCAAATTAAAATAAAAAATTTATTTTATACTTTTTTTCCTCAGAACATTGCCTTTTTTCTGGATCGAATAAAAAAAAATATATATTCCTTAAATATATTGTTTGTCCTCAAAATTCTGCCTTTTTTCTAGAACAAAAAAAATTTGCTTTTTTCTGGAATAAATACATTTTTTTTACTACTTTTTTTTCTGAAAATTCTTACTCTTACTTTTTTTTCCTCAGAACTCTGAGGAATTATAGTCAGAATTTTGCATTTTTTCTAGAATTAATAATTTTTTTTCCCCAAAATTTTTACTCCATAAATTCTTTCCGTCACAATTTTGATTTTTTTTTCCAGACCCAATTAAAATTTTATATGTATTATTTATTTTATGTTTTTTTCCTGGATCAAATAAAAACAATTCCTTAAATATTTTTTTCCTCAAAATTCTGCCTTTTTTTCCTGAAACAATTTTTTTTTTGCTTTTTTGCTAAATTCTTTGTCAGATTTTTTTTTTTTTACTCTTGGAATTCCAAGAAAAAAATTTTGCATTTTTTCTGGAATTAATAATTTTTTTTTTTTTATTCCAAATTTTTTTTTCCCCAAATTCTTACTCCATAAATTGTTTCCGTTGGAATTTTGATTTTTTTTTTTTTTTTAGACAAAATTAAAATTTTATATATATTATTTATTTTATGCTTTTTTTCCTCAGAACTCTGAGGAAAAAAGTCTGATTTTTGCCTTTTTTTCCTGGATCGAATAAAAAAAATACAAATTCCTTAAATATTTTTTTCCTCAAAATTCTGCTTTTTCTTCCTGGAACAATTTTTTTTTTTGCTTTTTTCTGGAATGAATAATTTTTTCCTAAAATTCGTATCCCATAAATTCTTTGTCAGAATTTTTTTATTTTTTTCTAGACCAAATTAAAAAATATATATATATATATATATATATTATTTATTTTATACTTTTTCCCTCAAAACTGAGAAAAAAGTCAGAATTCTGCCTTTATTTCTAGATTTAATGACAGTAAAATAAATTTACCTCTTTATTTTTTTAACTCTTCCATACAGCTTTGAGTTTAATAACAGCTTTCACCTGATTTTACTCTTAGAATTCCAAGAAAAAAAATTAATAAATTCTCAGATTATTATTAGAATTTAGCATTTTTTCTGGAATTAATAATTTTTTTTATTCCTTATCTTTTTTCCCCAAATTCTTACTTATTATCTTATTCTTAAAAATATATATATTATATATTTTATGCTTTTTTCCCTCAGAACTCTGATAAAAAGTCTGAATTCCACCTTTATTTCTAGATTTAATGACAGTAAAATACATTTTTTTCCAGTTAAACTCTTCCATACAGCCTCAGGTTCATTAACAGAATGTGGTAGTTGTAGGAATGTGACCTGGAAAAAACTGCAACGCAGCAAAAGAAGCCGTTTAAACAAGAAGCAGGTTGAAACTGTGTTTTCTTCATTTTTCTACATGATCAGGCTTGATGTCATGGACTCAGTAAAAGTCATGATTGAAACGAAGGAATTCTGAAGAAGATGAATTATGAGGTCGGGCGTTTCCCAAATCTGTCGATGCTTGAATTTCACTCCCAGTCACAGGAGATACGAGGCTCTACAGCAGAAATTATTATTATAAAATGATCATAAGGTTCTTTTCTTTAGACCGAGAGTGATGCTGATCAATCAGAACCAGAAGTTTCACCAAAGAAGTCACAGACAGAGAAATCAACCAGCGTTCAAAAGGTTTGTGATACTGACTAATTCCTGGAAGGAACCGCTATTCTGATGAATTAATCTGTCAATATCATTAACGGATCAGTAGTTTGGTTCATTTAATGGTATAAAATGTGGATCCAAAGCTGAAGATTCAAACTAAAATGTCTTTACTGTTATAGAAGAATAAAGAAACCAGGAAATAACCAGAGAAGAGAAGCTGGAACCAGAGAATTTGGACATTTTCTTTTTAAAAATAACTTAAATCAATTATCAAAATAGTTGGATATTAATGTGATAGTTGAAACTAATCAACTATTGCAGATCTATTAGAGAGAAATAAGTCTGAATAGTTTATAAACCACTTTATACTGAATCTGTTGGAGTTTGATAGAACTGATTTAATCAACCCTGACTTCACTCTCTCATGCTTTTATTTTGATAGTACATGTATTTAGATTTAGAGCAACAATCTATTAATGATTAAAACCATTAGCGGATTAATTGTTTGATTCATAAAATGGTGTAAAACATCAAATCAGTGTTTCCTAAAGCTGGAGATTCAACATAAAATGTCTTTTTTTAATCCAGACCAATTAATTAATCATAATAAAAGTAATAGTTGTCGTCTAATTGATTAATTTAATATCTGTTGTGGCTTAATATAGATAAACCATGTTTTTCTGTACAGTGGTTACGTTTTTACAAATAGAGAATAGTGAAAAGATCTAAAACATGAAGCTGGAACCAGAGAATTTGGACATTTTAATCACAATCGATTATCAGATTAATTGGAAATTAATGTTATATATTAATGTAATTATGCAACTAATCAATTAATCAATGCAGCCCTGTATCTATATATAAGATTATTATATTAAATCATTGCAGGGTACAGAAAATCTACCTTTACCTGCGAAGCCTGAACTTCGGCCCAAGTCTCCGCCCCCGGTCCGACCGGCACCGCCCAAGGTTCTGGTGGACGGGAGGAACCAGGTCCAGAAGGATCCGCATCAGCCGACCCTGGAGAGTCTGCAGGCTGAGATCAGGGAGCTGAGGATGGCGCTGGAGCTGCTGCAGACACGACACGAGTGAGACGATGCTACGGTTTAACACAGGGGGGTCAACATGAGGCCCGCGGGCCAGAACCGGACCGCTAAACGGTTCCAATCTGGTCCAGACTGAACAAAACCAGACAAGAAACGAAGTCAGTGAGAATCTTTTAGGGCTCGGAGGATGTTTTTAATTAAAATGCAACAATTTCACTTATTTTTTCTTATTTCATTTCTCCTGTTTTGTAAATTAAAGCTTAATTAATCATATTAATATTCATATTTTATTTATTTATGTAAAAATGAGGAGAAATTTAAATAAATCTAGTTTAACTGTCTTTATTAAAGCTAGAAGTAGATAGTAGTTTATTTAAATTTAGCCTTTTTTCTCATGTCATCTCTCCTGTTTTGTAAATTAAAGGTTAATTAATCTTATTAATATTCATAGTAATATTCTTAATATTTACTTGATATGATCTATGAATTTAATCAAGTTTAACTCTCATTTAAAACTAAATATTGTCTAAATATTGTGGAAATGTCACTTTTTCTCATCTCTTCTCTCCTGTTTTGTAAATTGAAGGTTAATTATTAATCGTAAATATTCATAATGCGTTTCTTTACATAAAAAGGAGGAAAAATTAGTAGATTTTATGAACTAAATCCAGTTTGAATCCCCTGATTTAACACTTAATTGTTATTATTGTGGTATTTTTTAACAGTAGACTGACAAATAACCTTTAATAACTGACATATTATGGAAATTGCAGTTTTTTCTTCTTCTGTTTTGTCAATTGAAGGTTAATTAACGTGTTTCTTTACATAAAAACTGATTTAATTCTTCACTATGTACAAAACACAGTGTTTTCCTCACAGAGAGAAGTGGATCAGCAGCTTTAGATGCTTCTCATCTCACGTTTTTGTCAATTTGTTTTAACATAAAACATCACAGACGTCTGTGAACATGTGAATTCAACCCGTTTGACTTTAAAGAATCTAAAACAACAACAGAATAGATGTTGAAAATGTAAATGAAGCTTCATGAATACAACAAAAAGGGGAACTTTGACTAATTTAAACACTTAAAACCTCATATTAGCTTCAGATAAACTGAGATTTTTACACATTTTAATGGGTTCTATTATGAATTTATTATCTTTTTACAGCTTCTCTCCAGAAAAGCTTTAAAAGAAAAGTCTCGTTAAGATTAACGAGCCTCTCCTCTGATTGGTCGATTTAAATATGTAAATGAGGCAGTGGCTGTATAGATCAGGGTTCCTTCAAGTTAAATTCAAGTCCTTTTAAAAACTACTTGCAATAATAATTAATTTCTTCATTTATATTTGTATTAATTGCGTACTACTTCCATATAAAGTACTTGGATCATTCTGAATATGATGAACTAAAGCAAACATAATGATAAAATGGATTTATGGATTTTTAGTGAATATTTTCAGGTATTAACACAACATCACAAGCGTGTTTTAAGGCATAAATTCTAAATTCCCTGTGTTTTTCTTCTTTCTGGCCTCAACCTTCCTGGTAGCAAAGTAAATCTCACTTTCTTTATTCGTCTGAAAGCTTTAAAGTGACGTGTGTAAACTTACCGCGAGTGTTCAACCTCGTCTTCTCGTCTCTTTTGATCAGCCGAGACATGCAGGAAGTGAAAGAAGAACTGAGGGAGGAGAGAAACAAACAAGTGGTGCTGCAGGTCAGTCTGGAGCGCTGCAAGCATCCGTTCTTCCTGCCACAAAATACAGAAAATACAGAAGCTGATGAATAATTAAACGTGTCTTCTCCACACAGGAAGAAGTCGAGAATCTAAAGATGAAACATTAATCCTCAACCAAACTGTGACCAGGCTCTGGCCGCCTGCTGCAGGCCCTTCAGCTGCAAATACGAACAACGACAACTTTTATTTTTTATTTTTACTTTTTGACATCGAAGTGATTTAAACGACGGCTACGGCAACAAAAAGGATCCAGTTAATCCTGCACTAAACCGAGGGAACCGGAGCCGTCAGAAGACATGCTGGAAATCACAAATATGGATAATAACTGCTTGGTAGCAAATTCATTCTATTCCATCGCTCTTATCTGCTGAACTTTAACCTTTACATAACTGAATATGTAATATATGTTGCTGTACATAGGAGGAAATATTGTCTTTTTTGATCCATTTGAATATTAATATCTGAGAAGCTACTGTCTGAAATGCAGGTGAATTTTTATACCAGAATGTAATAATGCAATAATCCACTGGGTGGCACTGTTTGTCTATTATTCTATATATATATATATATATATAAAGAGAAGTTCTAACTTTTCAGTGAATGCATTCATGGTTGAGACCACACATGATGTTAAGATGTGGGATTTACAGCAAATGAATAATAATTCAGTGTTTTTAAGGAGGCAGAACCTCACAAAGAGCTGGTGAAAAGCCTCAGGAGCTTGTGTCACTCAGGAAAACTGAGTCATAGAGAACGTCTTTGCACCAGTAACAACGGGAGGGTTTTTTTTTTTTTAACCATATTTGGGACACGCCATCTTTGTAGTATAGATTTAGGTTTTTTTGGCTCCGAACGGCGGCGGCGGTTGGTGTGTTTCTGTCTGCTGGAGAACATCTGGACGACATCTGGAGCCCATCAGGGACCCGGGTGCTCCTGAAAACTGCCATGGGAACATGGTCCCATTTTAAAAAACTGTAGAATAATGGTCATTGAGGGAACCTTCAGGGGTGGAGCGGATGAAAGCAAAAACAAAAAAAGGGCCCGGTTGATATTTCATACGATTCGGGGGAAAAGTAAATGATTTTTCCTTAAATCCCTGAAAGCACAAGTGAATATTTGAGGGTTTCCATGGATGACAAGTGCTGCTTTTACACAAAAACATAATACGCAGCTTGACAGATGCTTGACACACCAGGGAGAAACACATACAGCAGTGTGTAAGTGTCAGAAAACGCAGCGCCGCACCTCAGGAGAAATTTAAGACGAGCGAGACCGTTCGGAGAAAAACGACGCGGGTTCAGATACAAAAGAGCTGCGGGATATAAATAGAAATAATGAAAGACCTGAGTGAGCTGACAAAGAACAGTTTGTCCAAGAAAAAGGCTTCGACAACAACAACAGACGCAGAAACAAGTCACACGAATGGGCTCATGGGAAATGATGACAGTAAATCTGCCACGTTAACCCCCTACTGCATAAAATATTACTGAGACATGGAAAAAAACGGGTTTTGAATGTTTCTTGTTAATTAAAATGGCTTAAATAATAGTTCTATAGTCAATGAGACTCCATTAGGTTGTATACATATTTGCATATTGTTGCCATGAGGAAATTAATCTATTTTTATAACTCATAACATCAAATTGAATAAATAAAATAAATAAAATAAAGTTGACTTACCCACGATGGTGAAGTTAAACTTTATATTTAGTGAAAATCTTCCTAAATTCTGACTAAAAGACAAACTTCAAGTTGTGAGACCATGTGTGTCCATCAGCAATAGGGATATCCTGGTCATGTGACCTTATAAATTGGATGTCCTTCCAAAATAAAAGTCCTTTTTTTGCACCTTACTGTAAAACATACAACATACAACAAAAGCTTTTAGAACATTGAAGATAAAATATTGCAATAGACGGCTTAAAATACCAATATTAACCATATATTGCATATTGTAGGTAGGCTTTTATTTTGGAAGGACAGAATTTATAAGGTCACATGACCAGGATATCCCTATTGCTCACCAAATACACCAAATAAAATATTGAATTGAATATCTAGTATATCTAATGCTAAAAAAATATTAGTTTCCATGTGGAAACAATATGCAAATATGTAAAATTCCTAGTTTATACAACCTAATGGAGTCCCATTGACTTATATAGTATGAAACTATCCTGAGACTATTTTTACAACTTTTTATTATATGTATATATAATATATATTTTTATTATAAGATGAGATGTCTCTCAAACTGTACATTTTGTGTTCATGTTGGTTTCTTCTTATTTAAAAGTATATTTTTATTATTTTTTTAAACAAAAATAAACATTTGGTGCTATTTTTTTAACACGAAATGTCAAATGGTGTAAAAACAAGAATGATAAATTTTAAATATACATTTTTGTCACTAACCCACATATTTTTTACCACGTCTAAGTAATATTTCATGCAACAGAGGCTTAATATGAAGAAAACACGGCTGTTTTTAACTTGAGAATTATGTGTGTGCAGCTTTTTTCAGTCTAAACAGACAATCGTAATGAAAAAGCGATGAAATTCAACTATTAAAGTGGTGGTTGAACAGCAGGAAACTGAGTAAAAGAGTGTTTTCTAGCGACCGCAACGGACTGAAGTCGTCTTTTTAGATTCGTTCCCACGCTGTTGTTGTTGTGCTGCAGATTTATGGCTTCGTTTAACTGGATTTCCCTCCGTGTTGATGCTGATTTAATTCAATCAACACTCAATTTTCCATGAGAAAATCCAAACTGGATTCATGAGGAATAAAAGCAGAAAGAAGGGAACATTTCTCTTATTGATCCATGATTTATTATCTAAGAGTGAAATAATATTTAGCAAGATGAAAAAGTCAAAAACGTTTAAAAAGTTAGTTTCTTATTATTTAAAAGTCATTTTTTTTACAAAAATCACATGAAATGTGTGATTGTTTTAACACAAAATGTGATTTAGAACAAATTTTATATATATAATATATATATTTTATTATGGATATTTGTGTAATCAACGTGGATGTATATGTGTATAGTATAAAATTAAAAAAAATAAATGTTTGGCAAGATGAGGAAGTCAAAAACCTTTTAAAATATAGGTAAAAAACACTATACTTTAAATCAGGCCTATGCTTTATAATACAACACTAATTTGGTTATTATCAAACTGAAATTGACTACATTTTCTTATATATTGTACATATATATATAGTTATTGTTATAACTACTATTATACATAGTTAAAACATGCAAGGTAAGTTGTAAAGAAGTGTTATAGTAGAAGATTTGGCCAGATTATTATGGTAGTATAGTTTTTATAGTAATTATTCTATGGAAATCTACTGTTTATTGTCCCCCCTGTTAATAAAATGTGATTTTCGTCCCTGATTCAAAGATACAGTCGACTCCATTCAAAACTCACAAGGTTTAGACAAATATAATTACACCTCCGGTTTCTCTAAGAGACAGATCCAGTGTGTGGGCTCAGTCTGAAAACAAGAACGGGGCCCGGAGGAAAACCTGAACCCGGTCTGGTCCTGCAGCACAGCGGGGACCCTGAGGACCACCGGAAGTCCTGGACCTGACCGAGACCTTCCTCTGCTAAAAAAAAAAAACAGCACAAGGATCTGAAAGGTCTGTTATTTGGGGATAAATTTAATTTACTACACCAAGAATTCATCTATTCATGACTTGTAAATGTGTAAATGTGGATCCACCTTTATACATGCACATCAATAAGGCTGATTACTATTCTATGGAGCTGCTTGAGTATAGAAAATATCATTATCATGATTATTTTGGTACTTATTTACTTCCACAATGTATTTATTCAGCATATTAACAACAACAGATGGTAAAACACCAACATAAATTTAATTTATGTCCTTGTCTTGGGTTTTTTTTGTAAGAAAATGGATTATAAAGCTATTATTTAAGCTTATAAGTGCTGAATATCTGTTAAACTTCCTTTGTAATTTTGTTTTTTGGTCATTTTTTGCTTTTCTGGAGGTTGACAGCCATAAAAGTTAATGATAATATAAGATATGCTTTCATAATCATTTTGCTTCTGCCTTGTAGTCACTGTTCAACACATATTTATTGGTTTTATATGAAAAATATGTTTCTGGTGTTGTCATGACTGAATAAAATTAATTCATTCAAGTGAACCAACCGCCGGAGACTCGTCTCGTGATGATCCAGAACCAACATTCGCCTGTTGTGGTCCATTCATCAACGTCCTGATCGTCTTTATTGGCTGAAAAGCAGCATTTCAGTCACATGGAAAAGATTTATGATGTGGATACACACTGTACGGTTAGAGTTGATGTTGGCCACCGAGATTCTGAGCTCGTCACGGCCCCGCGGCGAAGTCAAAATACAGAGAAGTCAGATTAGGGAGTGGTGATAATACCCCCCCAAAACCACATTATATACACAGAGACTAACACCAGCTATTATGTAGAATCCTGCAGGACACAGTGACTATGAAGAGGATCTACGGAGTCTCAGAACTAATTGTATGGGGCAGCATTGACAAACCAACATAAATCCATAAAGTCTGAGTCACAGCGTTAAGAGATAAAGTACTCGGATACTTCACTGTAGTAAAAGTAGAAATACTGTCCTCAAAAATACTCATTTACAAGTAAAAGTCCTGAATTTAAAGTGTTACTTAAGTAAAAGTACATAAGTATTATCAACAAAGGAAAAGCACTCATTATACAGACTGTGTTATATTATTATAGTAAATTATAGCACTTGTTTTGAATCTCTAAATAAATATAGCAGCATCTTAATGTTTTAGTTTATAAATGTGGGGACAATTTGAACGACTTTACTGCATATTATTGAAGTATTTAAATGTTTTAGGATAATGCACTGTATTTATATAACTTTCACTCAAAATGCATAACAAGTTTAAAGCAGAAGCAGTGAGAATATTAATATATAATCTTATAAAAGATTTGTATATGAAAAGTAACTAAAGCATTCAGGTAAATATAATGGAGTAAAAGTACAATATTTCCCTATGAAATAAAGCAGTAAAGTGAAGAATAAAGTAGCATCACATGGAAATACTCGAATATATTAAAACTTGGGTAAATGTACTTACTTTCCACTACTGGAGTCACACACTGCACAAATTAAAACACATGCAAACCACTTCTGAGGTTTCGCTGTGCGCGCACACGCATGAACAATGGTATTTGGCGCGCGCCGCGCGTTTTTACGCATTTGGAGAAAACTGAAAGACACTTCCCCGGTCTAATTAATCTAATCTCTTTAGTGAATTAATGCAGAAATAAGCAGCAAACGCAACAACCTCTAATAATATATAACAAATCCCACGTCGCGTGCATCATAACGTTCGGTGTAAACTGAAAACAGGCACATAGAAAATATATTATACTGAATAAATACGAAAAAACAACAGTCGATTCAGTCCCTAATGACGGGTTTTCCACCTTAAATACAACATTTTATATCAGAAGAGTGAGTAGTACCTGTTCTTTCAGAGTTGATCCATGGTTTACAGGTGTTGTCGTCTCTCTTCCGGGTTTGGCACGTGTCCCTCGCTCCTTCCTCCGTCCACAGAATCGCATTTTGAAGTTCCGTGTTTGTGAATAATCTTCTCCGATCTCGATTAACTGCATTTTTTCCATTTACGGAAACCCGCCGTCACAAAGACATCAGAGCTCCCGGTGCTATTAGCCTGCAGCTACCGCGACAATAGAACGCTGCGGCGGTTTCAGTCGCTGTTATGACGCCAATTGGCGGTTATTAGCATTGAAGATGCTAATAAGATCACCTGGTTTCCCAACGTCAGCTTCTTGGCGTTGGCAACGTTTAGCATCTATGCTAGCAGCTAACAGCCAGTAGCGTTAGCATTAGCACTGTCAGCTTTATCTCTAATAGTCGAAGCATTTTTCACATTTTCAGATGTGGCTTTTTTTTAGCTGTGAAGAAGCAGCGGGTGATTTCAACCGTTTTATTACATTCACATTATTCGTTTTCGCTCGTGAAAACGTGACGGTTACTTTCTCACACAGCTCGTTTGAACTTGGCCGCGCACGTAACATTACGTCATGACAATTCAAATCCAAGCCATATCATTGGATAATCACGCTGGCGCTGCACCAATCAGCACAGCCGTAAACTTCCCTTTTTTTCCTGGAAACGCTTTCACTTACCGTAAAATACCGATTAAACGCGCAGGCTATTTGGTATTTTACGGTATTTACGTATGTAAATTAACAACATTGACTATATTTTCTGTGTTGGGTGAATGTGCCGTTTGGCTTCATTAATAATTATAATAAAAATAAATAAGTATATTTAATCAACATTATAATTTCACTAATAAAAGTACATATAGATACATTTAATTTTAATAACTCAAAAACTTTATTTATAGTCTTTGAAAGCCATTTAGTAACTTTAAAAATATGAAAACTGCTACAACTGTTCGTTTATGTACTGTATTTAATATTTTTATTTGAGAATATCCCCTTAGCGCTGATGTTTTGTGTTAATAACATATTTGTGTTGTAGTGTTTTTTGTTTGTTTTTATTTGTTTAACATTGGAACAAATGGGAATGTAAACAGGAACATGGCGACAGGCTATTATTAGCCACTATTAATAATAACCACTATTAATAACCACTATTAGACCACATTTCTATATACACGTCAAACAATATGCTGCATAAAGCTGATTTACTGCAACAAACACTAGTCAGAACTGCTATAAACTGAATATTACAGCAAATTCTACTATTGTTTATAGCTGGTGTTCCAGATGAAATATCCCACTTTAAACTCAGAAATCCTAACTTTACAATATGGAACACAGCAATAAAGTATGTTTGACCCAAAATAAAGTGATAAAGTGTAGGCCTGAAGTTCTTTCCATGTGGGCTGAGCAGATATAGAGAACAAGTGAGGCAAGCTGCTCTATTAAAGCCCATACTATAGCATTAAGTTGAAATATCTTCAATAAAAGCTGAATATAAAGCGACTCAAGGCTTAAAGTGGACTTCTACAGTTTATTTTGTGAGACAAAAGTCAAAAAGACAACATTGGGAAGTAGTGATAGGAATGTGAGCAGGAAGAAAGTCACAATTTATGATATTTGACCCAAAATCAATCACTTCAACCTCAGGGTGGTGCTAGATTTATTTTTTTCTGACGAGGGAATAACTTCTGTGTTGGCTCACAGACACATCCCTGCAGGATTCTATTGGAGTTTCTGCAAATGTTTCACAATACTTTACTGGCATGCTTTATTTTCATTGCTGTCACGAAGAATGGTGTTTAACCAGTGTGACACATGTTCAAATAATATAAACCTATGCAAATTTAATGTGATGGCTACGAATCACAGTCAAGACTTTTCACATTTTATATATGTTACAGAATCTGGCAGCCGTTGATTTCTATGACTGATCCACAGGTCTAAATACAAAGGAATGACATGTTTGGCACCAGATTGACATTTATCAATAAAGCGTGTCAAATACAAACATCTGCAGTGCAAATACTGCAGAATTAGGTCAGAATGTGCTGTAACATACCTGGCTTTCCACTGTTTTCGTTGTTCTGTTTGTTTTTTTTTCCATTAGGGAAGGAAATTACTTTAATTCTAAATCATCCCGCATTCTTTTTCTTATCCGTGCATCTTCCTTTTTACAACCCTACAGTGTCTGACTCCACCGGAGCCCTTGTAAAAATACTTGCAGTCGCAAGGGGACTCTCCTGGAGTTCCCAGCAATTTTATTATAAAACATCATTTCTTTAACCTTTTAAGGCACATACGGGATACATTAAGCAGAAATAACAAATGATAAAGGATGGCCTTCCCATTATTCATGCTGACAAAATTAGGATTTCTCATTCTTTTTTTCTAAATCCTGATCCAAATCCATGGCCCAAAGGTACAGAGAGGCTCTGTTGTATATTTGTCTGATATTTTGAAGCATTATGAAGAGAAACAATAGTGGATTATTTCATCTTAATACTTTAATTCTGTCATTTCCTTTGGTAGAATTATCCCTGAAATACAGACTCATAAATTAGGACTTAATTGTCTTTACATTACGCTGTTATCTGATCCCCTAAATTGATTGATATGTTCTAGCTAGAACGAAGTAATTTCCTTTGTGAGTCTCCTGGGGTCGTTTTTCCAAGAGTAGCTTTGTATTTTCCCCATTAAATCACCATTCTATAACCTTCCTCTTGTGTTCATGTTTTAGTTTTAAATGCATAAAAGAACCACTTATTTTTTTTTATTTGAATCAAGGTTTTGTGACTTTGACTTTGTACCCCTAGTACAACAAGCTAAATTATAAATAGCTCTGGTTGAAATTATGTATTAATGTAAATGTAAATTGTCCAATAGATGTTGTTATATATAATTATATTAAATTGAAAAAAATAAATAACACTAATTTATTTAAGAGATGATTCTCTTTAGGTTCATTTAACCATTTTTTAAAAAATTTAAATCTTTTCATGGTTAAGAAAATCTAATATGGTAACCAAGAGATGAGAAACCAATTGGTTGACCGATTATGGTTTTACGTGTATTTTACAGCTGATTTAAGACATGGTTCAAAATTGACCTGTTAACATAAGAGATGTGAATGGCAAAATAACACAAGAGGAAGGTTAAACATCCTAAAAAGAGAATCTTCTTTATTATACAATACGAACACAATTGTCTTCATCTATGCTTTAATTGTTTTACTCCTCACTAAATACACTACTGTTCAAAAGTTTGGGTCACTTAGAAATTTCCTTATTTTGCAAAAGCACTGTTTTTTCAATGAAGATAACTTTAAACTAATCAGAAATACAGTCAATACATTGCTAATGTGGTAAATGACTATTCTAGCTGCAAATGTCTGTTTTTTGGTGCATCAATATCTACATAGTTGTATAGAGGCCCATTTCCAGCAACTATCACTCCAGTGTTCTAATGGAGCAATGTGTTTGCTCATTGCGTCAGAAGGCTAATGGATGATTAGAAAACTCTTGTGCAATTATCTTAGCACAGCTGAAAACAGTTTAGCTGGTTAGAAAAGCTAGAAAACCGACCTTCCTTAGTGGGGTCGACAACTTTCATGTGAAACTCGACCATATTTTCCTGTTCTTAGAAATGAAGGCTATTCCATGCGAGAAATTTGGTAACCCCAAATTTTTGAACGGTAGTGTACATGAACCTTGGTTTTGTGCATTTTTTTTTTTTGTCATTAAGCGCCAGTTGCTTCAAGTGTCCAGCAGCAAACACATTCACGCTGCATTTTTCTCACACAGAATCACTATGTCTTTTAGGCACCATGTGGTCAGTTTAAAACAACATTGCTACATAGGAAGTGCAATATCACATAGTTCATAATGTGGCCTGGTCGTCTGCATCGTCTCTGGCACAGGCTTTTCAAGTCTTTAGAGGCTTTATTGAGTCGTCTCTAGCTTGTTGTCGCCTCATGTCTCTTAGTAGTAATGCACTCGTCCGATAGTCCCAGTCCCTGACCCCAGGATGTCGGGCTGGCCATTCCTCCAGATCTCCCGGATGATCCTTTCCCTCTCCTCCAGCCGCTGGGCTCGCTCCAGCTCTTCAGCCGAGGTGAAGACGTTGACACTCATCGTCCCGTCCGGCAGGCCGGCGTGGTGGTTCCCGATGGGGATCTCAGTGCTGGGCAGGAGGATGGGTGTCTCAACGTCCTCCCCGCCTTCCTCGTCCTCGTCCTCGCTCTCCTCATCCTCCTCGCTGATGTCCTTCAGCTGCTTTTTCTCCGGCGTGGATGGCGCCATGTTGGTCCGCGGCTTGCAGGAGATGCGAATCACCAGGAGGCAGAGCGTCAGCACCAGGCCGAAGCACACGCCCAGCACGAAGTAAAGGCCGAAACTCTCTGGGTTTGCTGGAGAAAGGATATTAATAAACATGGAGATAGTGTTAGGTGCTTTCACACCAGTAGTTTGACTATTTGGTCCACACCAGGCAATAAAATGTTTACCAACTAGCATATAGACTTTAGCATGGTGTGCAAACAAACCTAAATTGGTCCAATTGAGGTTTCATCAATGTTTATCTTCTGGTAGATCAATTCCCTTAACCATGGACTGATGAAATTAACATGCATTTTTCGTTGACAAAAAAAGACAAGATGAAATGTTCTTTATTAAATAAAAACTCAATTAATTTCTAAATTTTTTGATCACAGACTTTATGCATCATTTGTATTCTTGTGAGAACTTGGGTCATACATTTTTCTCTCCATTCTGGCATCCATCTAAATGGTTGCACCTTTGTGTATGGTAACATAGACCCAACTACTCAATTATTAAATTAGTTGCAGCCCTAGAATGAGGTCATATGGGATGAACATTGTTCCAAAGACCCTTGAAATAATTAGCATCCCCTCGTTTGGACCAGAATTTGCGTTCTCACCAGAGAAACTGCACCAAACTTTGTCATTTGGTCTTTTTGAAGGTCTTGGTCCACTTGATTTAGTGGCTGACGCTTTCACAACTAAGCACCTTTGGTTCAAATGGACCATTTGGTGCTCACCAATGTCTATTGGTGTAAAAACAGCCTTATTTCCTTTAATTTTATGAACATAGGTCAATATAGGTGCTGGGCTTCATGTCACGTACCTTTGATGTGTGCATACGCAGCTATGCTGTTGCTGAGCAGATCCATTTCCTTTTTCTTCACATCCATGGTGATCTTGACTTTACTTTATTCACGCCTGAAAAAACAAGAAAATGACATGGAATTGAATAATTAAAATCTGACTTCAGCATATAATACAACACAGAACTGGACTCCCATACACTGCTGAACATCACTGTCAAACTCTTCCTCCAGTTTTGTATTCTATGCAGCGTTTGGATGTCAAACCCACTGACCATAGCTCTTCTTATGTGTCTGAGTGGGTGTGATGAGGCCTCTGAGTCTTAAACAAAAGCTCCTCTGTGTCCTCTTTAGGTTCTGGCTTCATCTGGGTTCGTCATAATAAATTTGGCACATGGAACTCTTCCGCTGTCTTTCTCCCTGAATCGTGACAGCTCTCAGCGAAAAAAGAGGTCATGGGTCAACTTTTCAAGTGGCCACGAAGGACTCCTTCCTGTCTGACGGGACTCCCAGATCAATTTGCGAGGCTCAGTAGAAAATCTGAGCACGCTGTTGACTTATCTGCATTGTTTGGACATTGTGTCCTTGACATTTAAGCTACCTATGAGCCTGGCCTCCTGCCAGTCTCAGGGACTATTGTTCCCAAGGAGAATCTTTCTGAAAGTAAAAACCTGTGGAGCCTTTCACCAGATGAAATGCAGTTTTCATTCCCTCTTTTTGCGGTCTGTTTTTAATTTTCAACAATTATCTGAATCCAAACCTCTGCGTTACCTCCTCACTCGGTAGCTTTTGTCCTCGAGAGACAAGCTGTTTAACATCTGGGAGAAAACACCGGGGTATTGCTCGCATTCAACACTACACAAAGGTCATCTTGTTTTATTCCTTCTAGATTCTCTACTGTTACTCCTCCTCCTCCACCCTGCTGCCCGTTTTCCTGCTGACTCTTCTGGCTTTTCTCCACTTCTTTGCCATTTCGAGAACAATCTCCAACCTCCCTGACTCGATGACGTCACAGCGTCGCACCGTGAGACACGAAACGGTGGTGACGGAAACTTTAAAGGGGACCGGTTCAAAAGAACAACTCCCAGCTAATGTTAGTTTGTGCATTTTTGCACATTCCCCCTGCAGCAGAGATAGCATATGAATTCCTCCCCCAATGCTGATTCGTTGAAAGTGAGTTTCAAAAGAAGAAACATGGAGGTCCAGCTAAGGCTATTCCAACACCGGAGATGATTCAGATGCTGTGAGTCACTGGTCAGTGGTTGAAAGTGAGCAGCAACGTTGTAAATGACCAACATGTAAAGGCCAGACTGTCTTCAAATGCTCAAAGTCAAAGTTCATCTGAGCCTCAACAAGAACCACAACTGATGAATGAATTCAACCAGTAAGAACCAAAGGGTCCAATTCACTGGATGACTTTACAAAGAAGACTGTTTGTTTGACCCCTGTTCTAGTTGGTCAATTGTAAATATATTCAGGCATCAAGGGGTTAAACATGTGGCCGGCTGTGGGAAAAAAAAACTATTCATGAGAAATGACGCTGAACTCTGGATCCATCCCACTCCAACCTGTGTGCACTGCTCTTTAAGTTGAACCACATGTCACTGCTGCCGACACATGGATCATATGGACGTCCTCAACTTGTACAAACCACATGTTAGTGTTTGCATTTACCTCCATGTTGCAGCAGCCACTGATAACCTCTATCGAGACGTGATTTATGAGCATCTACACTCATTTGTTCATGCAGCTCACTGTAAAATTCAAGCTTGAAACCGCACATATGTAAACCACGTGTAATGAACATGAAAACACGCCAAACATTCTTCTGAATAAAGCAGAATTAATTGGGAAGTAGGTAGAACTCACCACAGAAATGAAAACTATGAAGTCCCCTCAGTCCCAGCTCATAGTTTAATGAGAAGTCGGAGAATGGAAGCGAAGTGATCGAGCTTCTGTTTCTCTCTCGCTGTTGGATCAGGGCCTGGGATCTTTGGTCCTCAGGCTAAACAGTTCATGTGGCCACCCTGAGACAAGAGCAAACACACACATACACACGTCAGGCTGCATTAGATCCAAACCCAGCGAGGCGTTTTCTTTTTTTTTTTTTGCAAATGCAAACAACCACCGACCTATCGCGGAAATACACGGTGCGGCCTGGGCTGGAGGCAGCAGGCTTTTCATTCTACAGTGGATCCACTGTGCTGAATCCACAGTGGAGAGAAATGCACAATCACAGGAATATCCAGGCTGGATAGCAGCAGGAAAAACCCAAGCAAATAAGTGCTAAGCAACCAGAAGAGTGATTTTTTTATTCTCTGCCTCCATTGGTGTTCACCAGCTGTAAATGATTAGTTTAATATCTAGAGATGCAGGATCATGATTGTTAGTTAATGCTTAGTCCCATCTGTGAGAAGAGAAATCCCTACAACAATCACTGAGAAATGCTGTGAGTACAGGATTAGTGTTACAGCTAATTACTGAAACGATTAATCGATTGGTTATTTGGTTCATAAAATAGTCTTTTTTTGTCCAAAACCCAAAGATCATCAGTTTATTATTATAGAGACTAAAGAAACCAGGAAATAACCAGAGAAGAGAAGCTGGAACCAGAGAATTTGGACATTTTCTTCTTAGAAATAGTTGACAATTAATATAATAGTTTGCAACTTATTGATTAATCGACTATTTGTTGCAAATCTACTTGCATTGATTACATAAAATAGAAAATTCTGTGCATAAATCAGTTTATACCACTTGGAACCAGATAATTTGGACATTTTCTTCTTAAAATGACTCAAATCGATTATTCAAAATAGTTGTAATGTAATAGTTGGCAACCAATCAATTAATCAACTAATGGTTGTTCCTTTAATTAGTTGTTTGTTTCAGAAAATGGTGGATCAGTGTTTCCCAAAGCTGAAGATTCAACCTAAAATGTCTTTTTCATCACTTTACTATTATAGAAGATTAAAGAAACCAGGAAATTACCAGAGAAGAGAAGCTGGAACCACAGAATTTGGACATTTTCTACTTAAAAAAACGACTTATATAGTTGTAATAGTAATTGTTGGCAACTAATCAATGATTCGACTAATTCTTGCAGGTCTAATGTGGTAAATATACATGAATGATAATGTTTTTCTGTTGTTAATTATTCCTAACAAGTGGAAATACAGTTTTAGTCCCCAACTAATCAATCAGCTAATTACTGCAGCTCTATACAGGACACCTGAGTTTTGATAATCTGGCTAAAGACAATTGTGAAAGAATAATTGTGAGCTATTTTTATCTACATGGGAAAACCGGGGAAAACCAAACAGTGGTTTTAAAGACGGTCTTTTACATTTTTTGTGTGTTTTTCAAGGTTTCTATGTTTTTCGTGGTCACCATACCTCCTCCTACACACTCAGGATACTCAACCCTAGAAACTCTGGCTCTGACAGGTCAGTTTCTCCCATGGGAAACACCCACCTACAAACTTAGATGCTGTTTCCACAATTATGTCCAAAAAAAACCCCTTTTAAAAATGGAAAAATATGCACAATGGCTGCAGTGAAACTTTCTTCCACCGTGAGGAAAAGGTGATGAAACTCAGTTTGACTGCTCTCTTCTTTTCAGCTTCAAACCACAACAATGTGTTTAAAAACCCTTCAACCAGAGCTGCAGAGAAGACTTTCTATAACTCGGCACTCGCCGGGGGGTTACTACTACTCAACTATGCGAAAGCAAAGGTGAAGCGGCCGTAAAAAACCAACAAAAAAACTGCTGAGCTGTGACATTTTCCGGCTTGTTCGCCTGTGTTTAGGAAAGAAGCCTCCTCTGCCAGCTACAGTTGGTTTAGCAGAGCCCGTGAGCTTTTCTACAGCAGATTTTGATCTTGCTGACTCTTGGCAGATCCTATATACACTAAGTGACACAGCTGTCGCCATGGCAACCTGGTTTTTCGGGGATGGACCAATAAAATCTTTTTCCAATAAAGATCACGTTTACTATTATAGACTAAAGAAACCAGAAAATAATCAGATTTAAGAAGCTGGAACCGGAGAATTTGGACATTTTCTTCTTAAAAATGAGTTTAATCGATTAATAAATTATCATAAAAGTTGTTTAATGTAAAAGTTGGCAACCAATCGATTAATCGACTAATGGTTGCTCCTCTAATTAGTTGTGTGGTTCATAAAATGGTGGATCTGTGTTTCCAAAAGCTGTAGATTCAACCTAAAATGTCAACCCAAAGATCAGTTTACTATTATAGAAACTAAAGAAACCAGGAAATAATCAGAGAAATGACTCAAATCCATTAATAGAATATTTTTTTAATTTTTTTAGAATTAAAAAAAAAATTATTTTGGTATTTTTTTGGCATTGTGTAATTTTTTAAAACATTTTTTTATTTATTATTATTTTAAGTATTTTTTATGTTTTTGTATTGTTTGCGGTTTTAGTATTTTTTTGTATTTTTATATTTTTAATAATTTTAATAATTTTTTGGTATTTTTAGTAGTTTAATTGTTTTTTAATTTTAATTTTAGTATTTATTATTTTTACTTTTAGGATTTTATATATTATAATTATACATCAAATAAACGTCATTACACATCTATTGATTATTGAATTAATTAGTAGTTTGGTTCAGAAGAGAAGCTGGAACCAGAGAATTTGGACATTTTCTTCTTAAAATGACTCAAATCCATTAATAGAATATATATATTTTTTAAATGTACATTTAAAAAAATAATTTTGGTATTTTTAGTATGTGTAATTTTTTATATATTTTTTTGATTTATTATTATTTTAAGTATTTTTATGTTTTTGTGGTTTTAGTATTTTTTTGTATTTTTTAATAATTTTAATAATTTTTTGGTATTTTTAGTAGTTTAATTGATTTTTTCATTTGTATTTTAGTATTTATTATTTTTACTTTTAGGATTTTATATAATATTATTATTATATATCAAACAAACGTTATCACCCATCTATTGATTATTGAATTAATTAGTAGTTTAGTTGCTAGAACCAGAGAATTTGGACATTTTCTTCTTAAAAACTAGTCAAACTATTATTAAAATAGATGTTGATTAATTTAATAGTTGGAAACTAATCGATTAATCTTTAACATTGACTCTATAATTGTGTAGGAACCATGAATATGTCTACAAAACTCCAATGGTTCATTCAAAGTGTTGCTGACGTGTATAAAAACTACTGAAATCGATTAATCAATGATTTAAATAGTTGTTTTTTACTTTATACCAACAGAGAACACATTAGCCTGATGCCTCTGATGGAATCTATCACCATCTCATTCAAACAACATAGTCTTTGAATGAGATATTGCAGTATTTTGGTCTCAGGGGCAGTAAATTGGACATCTCCAATGGCTTCAGTCGTGAACCAAGCCAAGGTCAAAGCTAATGACTGGTCACTGGGATACAGTCATCTCTTCTCTGGATGGAATGCAGCAGATCTGAGCTCCATCAGGACTCACGGCATCTGTTCCCGGTGGTTAATGACAACTTGGAGACCTGTTTAAAGCCTGTCTAAACACCAATTATCCTGCCCTGTTGTTCTGTTGTGTTTTTGCTTTTGCCCCAAGAAGGAAATTATTAACAGACCTCCTTCTCCTCTCCCCTGGATCCCATGACTCAACCTTCAGTCATTTTCTCCGAGTGACCCAATTTGCTTTTCTTTTACAGATGTTGCCCTTCCCTCGAAGCCTTGAAACCAAACCCTTCAGTGCAACAAAGGAGTCACGCGTTAGTCATTTGCAGAATCGTTTTTTTTTTTTTTGCCACATCATGTTTTATTCAAACCTGTTTCACTATAAACCGCCTGGTAAACACGGTCCAAGTATTAAAGCAAACGACGTCTCGACTTACTGGAATAATCACATCAACCATGATGTCAGAATGGAATAAACCAAACTCTAAAACATGCAGTTTGACACAAAACAATCAAACAACCAAACAAGCAAAGATTTGCACTTGTATCACATTAATCACCAATTATTCTGATAATCAATTAATTGATTTGAGTCATTTTATAAGTAGAAAATGTCCAAATTCTCTGATTATTTCCTGGTTTCTTTAGTCTCTATAATAATAAACTGATGATCTTTGGGTTGTGGACAAAAAAAGACATTTTACACCATTTTATGAACCAAACTACTAATTAATTCAATAATCAATAGATGGGTGATCATGTAAAAATAATAAATACTAAAAGACAAATAAAAATAACATGAAACTAGTAAAAATACAAAAAATATGTTAAAATTATTAAATAAAAAATACAAAAGAAAATACTAAAATCACAAAAATACTTAAAATAATAATAATCATCAAATTTAAAAAATAATAATAAAATATACACATACTAAAAATACAAAATAAATTATAAAAAAAAATATATAATTTTTCTTAAAAAATTATAGAAAATAAAAAATACTAAAGAAAATACTTAAAATAATAAACCAAATTTAAAAATAATTAAAAAAAACTACACATGCTAAAAATACAAAAAAAATATTTAATAAAATTATAGAAAATTTTAAAAAATATATAAAAAATACAAAAAATATTTGCTGAATGGATTTGAGTCATTTTTAAGAAGAAAATGTCCAGATTCTTCTCTACTAATTAATTCAATAATCAATAGATGGGTGATAATGTAAGAATAATAAATACTAAAAGACAAATAAAAAAAACATTAAACTAGTAAAAATACATTTAAATTATTAAAATAAAATTACTAAAGAAAATACTAAAACCACAAAAATACTTAAAATAATAATAAATCAAATTAAAAAAAAAAAATAAAAAAATACACATACTAAAAATACAAACTAAATTATATACATTTTTTTTAAATTATAGAAAATAAAAAATACTAAAGAAAATACTAAAACCACAAAAATACTGAAAATAATAATAAACCAAATTTTAATATAATTTAAAAAAACTACACATAATGAAAATACAAAAAAATATTTTAAAAAATTATATACATTTTTAAAAAAATATATAAAAAATACAACAAATATTTGATGAATTGATTTGAGTCATTTTTAAGTAGAAAATGTCCAGATTCTCTGGTTCCAGCTTCTCTTCTCTGATTATTTCCTGGTTTCTTTAGTCTCTATAATAATAAACTGATGATCTTTGGGTTGTGGACAAAAAAAGACATTTTATGTTGAATCTTCAGCTTTTTTTCCCCAAATTTGACAGATTAAAATCAGATTGATTGAGATTAATTGCTGATTTTTTTCTCTGCGTTTAACACAAACCTCAATATTTTAACCATTGGAACAATCTTGTTGATTGGATTCTTGACTTTTTAACTAATTAACTAACTTTATTTATCCTCTATTAATATTTGTTGCAACAGGTTTGAAAATAGGACCATTTCAAAATAAAAATAAAGATGCTGACATCAACGACTTAGTCCAGAAGTGAGGAATAATATCTTTAATTAAACAAGAAATTCTAAAATTCTAAAAAAAATACCAAGAAATTATTAAAATTATTAAAAATATAAAAATACAGAAAAATACTAAAACCACAAACAATACAAAAACATAAAAATGCTTAAAATAATAACAAATAAAAATATATTAAAAAACTACACAATGCCAACAAAATACCAAAATTATTGTTTTTTTAAATTAAAATATATTTTTTTTAAATATTCTATTAATGGTTTTGAGTCATTTTAAGAAGAAAATGTCTAATTTCTCTGGTTCCAGCTTCTCTTCTACAGCCAAAGCCATGATAATGGGTTTTAGCAGAAATGACCACACATATAAAGGTCTATTCATTAAGAGTCAGACAGTAGAATATGTTCAATTTGGTAAATATTGTTTTATTTACTCAAAACTGAACAAGTTTTGTTGGAGGAAACTTCTATTTCTTGATGACCTGAGCTTTTATTCAATCGATTTTATCTTCATCTTTGGTGACACGGTTTGATTTGTTCTTATTTTAAAACTGTAAATTGGTCTAATTAGGAGACAATTACAGCAGATAATCAGTTCCATCTTAATTAAACACTAATTGCACAACTTTAAAAGCATAAATGGAACAAACTCCGTGCTAAAATAGCACAATTCCACAGATTCTATAAGAATCTTGCACTTATTCTAGAATCAAATGTTAATTTTCCTATTTAAAACAGATTATTGCAGCCTCCAGCTCTTCTCATAGTCTATTGTCTGTTGTTTGTGACGCGTCTCCTTGTTTACTGTAAACCAACCTGAACCTGATCTAATGTAACAGGAAACCATGTGGTTTTTATTCTGTGACAAAACCTGCATAAAGTTTCACTTGTAGGACTTTTAATTAAAGTTTCCCGCTGCGTTTTCACCGTATTTTTCCTCTTGGCTCATTGTGTGAGCTGCCGTGACGTCGGTGTTTTATTTTTTGTCTCCTGTTATCTTATCATTTCTCTTTCCTGGCTTCATATCCTGAGGTGAACACTCAGTCATCCTCTTCCTGCAGCGTGCACGCTGCTGGCTGTTAAATAATCATTTAACCGTCCTGATACGACCTAAACAGCGTGGGAAACATCCAGGACTCATTTTAAATCAGTTAATGCTGAATATTAAAGGTTAACCTGTTCAAATCCTGAGTTTTAATCATAAATCCCAGTATTAAACCTCAGCTCCAACACTGAATTGTAAGTATTTTTATATGTTACTGTTACAGCATCAATATATATCATCAATATCCACATCATCAATACAATAAGACAATAGTTTAATAGAATAGAACTCCTTTTTAAACATCTTACACAACATATTCTTCATGTTCTGTGCTGATCCTCAGTGGGATTTATAGGATTTTATGGACTAATAATTGATTTTTTAACTCATAATCCTTCAACTTTGCATTGCATATACGTTTTTTCTCTTCTTGGGTCAGTTTAGTCCTGTTTTAAGTTTTAAATAAAGTATTTTTCTCTGTAGTAAAACACAATTTGTGAATTTAATGCAATATTCTAACTATATTTTCTCTGTACCAGCAACATAAATTAATTCTGAAACTTCTGTAGTCACCTCACATGTTCTCAACATGATTTGGGTCTTTTTAACTGAAGCAAACACAATTTTAGTTGTTTTTCTATCTATCGTACGTTCATATTTGTGGGAACTGCTGTACTTTTATCTGGAGTAAAGTACAATTTCTTATTTTTATTCTTTTTTGCAATATTCTAACTGTATTTTCTCTATAACAGCAACATAAATAGATTCTGGCTCTTCTATAGTCACCTCACATGCTGTAGATTTATTTTAATTCCAGGTTTAAGTCCATAACATTTGTGGTTGTAGAGAAATTCCACATTTATTATCATTTATAGCAGGAAAACTGATAAATATATCTGGTTTTAAGTGGTTAACCCATTAAAATCAACCAGTAATTATAATTGCTGAAGTCTATGACTGACATTTTCTACTCTAAATGTGATTCATACCTTTTTTGTTGTTTTTATTGACATAATAGACAACTTGAATGAAGGTTTCAAGCAAAAAAATATGTATTTTCTGTCATATGACGCCATTGACAACATGGAGAAGAAAAAACATTTTAGAAATAAGTCATTTTATTCAAATTATTATAATTTTCAACCCTATATATGTATATTTCACTGTTGAAGTCTCTAGAATAACTGATGATTGTTTCAAATTGGCTCAAATGGGTTAATTCAGCTTATTTTTCCCTAAAAAATCTCAAGGTCAAAGCAGAGAAATCCTCAGTGTAAACACAGCACAATGCAGCGTCGTGGCCTGAGAGGAGGTCAAACTATTTCTGCCTCCTCCATTGTTCTCTGCGTTTTTTTGGATGAAGCAGCAGTGTCATATTTTTGTTTGTCGTCCACTCTTCGTTTTCCTTCCTAAAAGGTTTCCGCAAAGGGATGAGGACGTTAAAGACCCTCGAACCGGTTGATTTATCGGCCGAATCTTAACAGGAGTAAAAAAAAAAAACGACTCCGATGCAGATTTGTCACAGTAGAAAAGCTAGAGAACGTCTCCCCAGACGCTCTCCACTTATTTCACGAAGCGTCCAACCGCAGCCCTCCTCTTCCTCTATGAAGAAATCAAAGTCGAGCCACATTTGACTTATAGGCATGAAGATGAAAAGGTCAGATTACAGCAGTGTTGTTTCCTCGTTGTAACGACACACGCCCCAAACCACAGAGGGGAAAAGAATAGTCTTAAATACCAAGAATCTGTCTTTTTTTCGCAGCTGAAACATTCCCTGGCACCAGGAGACGGGTTTTTCTGCGGTTTGGCTGCGACGAGGCTTCACAAGAGTGGTCACTTTTCCAATTTAATCGCATTTCATTGTGTTTTAACTCCAGGTCCACACACATGATCCTTCTCTCTTTCTCTCTCAAAGAAGAGAAATTAGAATTTACAAGTCTTCGCCCTTCAATAAAAAGTTGCTGCTTTTGATTCTGTGGCAGCTACTGA
Source organism: Lepturacanthus savala (assembly GCA_030544235.1). NCBI lineage: Eukaryota > Metazoa > Chordata > Actinopteri > Scombriformes > Trichiuridae > Lepturacanthus > Lepturacanthus savala. The sequence continues at coordinate 2,494,265 of CM060467.1, forward strand.
AAATTAGACACAGTAAAACATATTTTTATTTATTTTTAGTACTTAAAATGGTCTAAAAATAGATATATTTAAGAGACATAAGAAAAAGGTTGTAACCGTGGTCACAGGATAGGTTGTGTGCACTAGGAATTTTCAAACTTTCCATTTTATTTTAATTGAATTCAATGTAATTTAAGTAATTAAAGTTTACTGAGCATATATAGTTAGTTACATCTTTTATTTTGGTGAAAATCTTCCTAAATTCTGAATAAAAGACAATCTTTGGACACTCCCGTTTTAAATGTCCATCAGCAATAGGGATATCCTGGTCATGTGACCTCATAAATTGATGTCCTTCAAAATAAGAGCCCCCATTTCATGTTTAACTGTAAAAACATAGATTTTATATCGCAGCTTTTTAGAAAAATGAAGATAAAATAATGGCTCACATGTCAAATGTCCATCAGCAATAGGGATACCCTGGTCATGTGACCTCATAAATTGATGTCCTTCAAAATAAGAGCCCCCATTTCATGTTTAACTGTAAAAACATAGATTTTATATCACAGCTTTTTAGAAAAATGAAGATAAAATAATGGCTCATATATCAAATGTCCATCAGCAATAGGGATATCCTGGTCATGTGACATCATAAATTGTATGTCCTTCAAAATAAAAGTCCCCTTTCCACAAGTAACTATAAAATCATAGATTTTATGTTGCAGCTTTTTAGAAAAATGAAGATAAAATAATGGCTCACATGTCAAATGTTCATGAGCAATAGGGATATCCTGGTCATGTGACCTTATAAATTGTATGTCCTTCAAAATAAGAGCCCCCATTTCAGGTTTAACTGTAAAACCACTTTATTTTTATAGAAAAATGAAGATAAAGTAATTGCTGCCATATGGAAACACTATGTGATAGAAGGTTAATGATGCACAGCATCATACAAACCAGTCTGGGTAACGTATTTAGTGTTTTTCAGCTCTTCAGATTCTAAAAACTCAGCATGTTTCCTGCGTTTTGGCTCAGTTGTTCGCTCACTCTTCTTCTCCCAGTAGCTTCATCGAAAAGGTTAATGGATACCGAGCTGCCAAGGGATCTCTGAAACGGCATCGCAAAAATATCCGTTTTATCACACACACCTGTAGTCAATCCAGAAAAAGAAAAAAAACAGGCTCCAAGTCTTAAAACATAATGGAACTTCAAGCTCTTCCCCCCAAAAACAGCAGAGAAGCAGCCAATTAGTCTCCAGCCAATGAATAGAATCACTGTCCAAACACTGTTTACGGCGTCTGTCAAAGTCTTCACGAAGGTCCGCAGGCGAAGGTAAAGTTTCAGTTATTTAAGACGGAAAGGACGATTTTTTTATTTTTGGAGAAAGTGCAGGAACAACGGAGCATCAATGAGGTACTTTAGCAGTAAAACTAGAAGGTAAAAGACATTCAAAGATTAGATGAAAAGTAAAATACGATTAAATAAATGTCATTTTCAGTAAATAATAGGGTTGCATAATGGGAATAAATGGGAATTTATGGGAATTAACAGGAATAAATCCAAAATGTACTAAATCGAAGGTTGGTCCTCAACAGGTAACTTAAATATAGTTGGAGAAAATATATAGTGGAGCATAAAAATGGCTAAAACAACCATTTTTTGAAAACTCACCCATTGTCATAGCAATAGCTGCTTTAGCTTTAGGAAAATTTGTGTGATTTATTGAGACATGGGAAAGTGAATAAATGTTTAACGGAGATACGTTGGTCACGTTGTCTTTGTACGACTTCATTAAATCCAAAATCTTTTTCTCAATCAGCCACGAAGGTTGTTTAAAAACAGGAAAGTTTCCCTTTTTCCTTATTTCTAATTGTCACCAGCACTAGTCAAATTCAATTTCTTCCCGGGCCACACAGTGTTCTGGTTTCTCTCAAACCAGAACACTGGCTAATGGTATTTTTTGGTTAATACACAATCCAGCAAACTAGCAAAATACTATGGGGTAAATATATTTTATCTATAATAATGGTTTTAACGTTTAACTTGCAAATTTTAAATAAAATGAATTCATACGGTAGCTAGCTAGCTAGCTAATTTTCTGGAAATTTACCAGAAATTTACTGTAAATTTCCCATGACTTTGCAAAAAAAAAAAAAGTCATCAATTTGTTGTGTAGTAAAGTTTCATCTCAACGACCAGAACACAACATTTATATATTTATTTATTTTCCTTAAACATGACGCAACTTATAAAAAGGAGAAAATTATCCTGAACAGTCACGATTTCAAAATAAAAGCTTTTTTTTGCAACCAGAAATAAGGTATCTTCGATATATTTTCCAGACTAATGCTGTATATTTACCATTTTAAATAAACTGCAAATCAATGTAATCAACTGTAAATACTGCATTTTAAATTTGATGCTGATTGGCTGAGCTGAAGAAGATTCAAATTTCATCATTAACCAATCAGAGGTGGAGGTGGGCGGGGCTTGTTTATACAGGACATTTGATTGGACGCTGGTCTCACATTGTCCTGCGACAATATTAAAATAGTTTAGATTCATGTTCACGGTTCCTGTTAATAATTTATTGTATTAAATGTCTATTTCATTAAAAAAATCTGATTTAACTTAGAAAATTGAACATGTATTTTATATTAGAGGGTGGATTGACACATTAGAGCATTTAGAAATAATGTTAATCACTTTATTAAGTAAGTTTTCCAGCACTGGTGTTGAATACAACTTCATTCTTTTGAAAAAGGTCAAATATTTTTTTCCCCTTTCATTCGGTCCAGAGAAAAGCAGCCGAGTCAGCATCTGTCCTGATGTTTTAATCATCATCTGATGGTCTGTGGCAGCAAAAACCAACACATCCATCGTCATATTTGACCTTATTTCAGACTTATGTCTCTGTTCTGCCAGCTGCAGCAAAGATAAACAGTTCCAGAGAACTCAAAAAATCCGAACCTGCCAACTTTTTTTATTGAGTTTCCTTCTGAGTGGCTCTAAAGTGGAAATAAATTTAGATCTGAACCTGTTTGTGCAGCATTTCTATGTTGACGTTTTTTTTGTTCCATTACACGACACGGATCTTTATCCCGAACTCTGCGGTTTATGTTTTAAACGTCCGACACGTGAAAGACGTCTTTGTGTTTTCCTTCGTGTGTTTGGACTTTACTTGACGTGGATTCAATGAACAACAGCTTTTCTTTCAAGGGGAAAACACTTTTTTTTCCAGGAGTAAACACAGAATCCAGCCATTCAGGGATTGTTGGCTGCTTCTTATTTGACTTTAGACCAGAGGAGTCAAACTCAATTTCTTCCCGGGCCACATCAGTGTTCTGGTTTCCCTCAAAGGGCCAATTATAAATATCATATATATGTATCTATATATTATTATATATGTTATAATATGAGGTCATATGTGTCAAACTGAAGGCCCGGGGACCAAATCTGGGCCGCCACCTCATTTTCTGTGGCCCCTGTGAGAGATGGGACAGTGAATAAATGTTTAACGGAGACACGCTGGTCACGTTGTCTTTGTACAACTTCATTAACTCCAAAATCTTTTTATCAATCAGCTACGAAAGTTGTTTTAAAGCAGGAAAGTTTCCCCTTTTCCTTATTTCTAATTGTCACCAGCACTAGTATGAGTGGAGAGGAAATTATCTAATACAGAGTCAAATTCAGTTTCTTCCCGAGCCACATCAGTGGTCTGGTTTCACTTAAAGGAAGATGATATGTATCTACATATAATTATATATGTTATAATATTAGGTCATATGTGTCCAACCCAAGGTCTGAGGGCCAAATCTGGGCCGCCACCTCATTTTCTGTGGCCCCTCAAGAGCTTCACAGACTTGTGTGATTTATTGAGAGATGGGAAAGTGAATAAATGTTTAACGGAGACACATTGGTCACGTTGTCTTTGTACGACTTCGTTAACTCCAAAATCTTTTTCTCAATCAGCTACTAAAGTTGTTTAAAAACAGGAAAGTTTTCCTTTTTCCTTATTTCTGTCACCAGCACTAGTATGAGTGGAGGGAAATTTATCTAATACAGAGGAGTCAAATTCAGTTTCTTCCCGGGCCACACAGTGTTCTGGTTTCTCTCAAAGGGCCGATTATAAAGATCATATATATGTATCTATGTATTATTATTATATGTTATTATATTTTTGTCTAATTGCCTCTCCACTCATAATAGTGATGCTGATAATTTGCTAAGATTTTTAAACAGAATTTAAAAATTAACTATTCATTTTATTTATTCAATGGAATTTTCACAGATACAGAAGTACATCTGTCATTACTTTCTTGTACTTCCTATTTAATATTTAGCATAGCAACACTAAACCATAGATTCCAATGTTTGAAAAATCCATTCAATAAATAAAATGAATAGAAGTTATCAGCATATTCTTGTTATTCTTACTGCAGCATTTTAATAATTAGATGCTAACAACAATATAACATTATTTCTGCATCAGCAGATTTTTAAATTCTGTTTAAAAATCTTAGCAAATTATCAGCATCACTATTATAAGTGGAGAGGTAATTATCTAATATAATATTATATATAATAATAATACGTAGATACATATATATGTATGATCTTTATAATTGGCCCTTTGAGAGAAACCAGAACACTGATGTGGCCCGGGAAGAAACTGAGTTTGACTCTGTATTAGATAATTTCCTCTCCACTCATACTAGTGCTGGCGACAATTAGAAATAAGGAAAAAGGGAAACTTTCCTGCTTTAAAACAACCTTCATGGCCGATTGAGAAAAAGATTTTGGAGTTAACAAAGTCGTACAAAGACAACGTGACCAGCGTTTCTCCGTGAAGTTCAAACATTTATTCATTTTCCCGTCTCTCAATAAATCACACACGTCTGTGAAGCTCTTGAGGGGCCACAGATAATGAGGTGCCGGGTAAATCCAACGCGACTGTGGTGGTTTTTCCAGCTTGACTCTGATTCTCTGTGTATCCTAGCGCCATAAAACGTGAACCACAGTTTCCTACATGTTGTGAAGGGCCACAGCAGGTAATAGGAGGGTAATGGAGATGCTGGACTATGCCTGGGGGGTGAGGGCAAGTGGTTAATAGCAGCCAGATGTGATCCTGATGTGGGGTTTTTACTTTGCTATGGAAATCAAGAGGAACAAAAATCACACGTAGCATCTTCATACTGACGTTATCTCATTAAAATCCAGCTCACGGCTCATTGGTTCCTCAGATTAATGATGAGCCAGAGGCTATTTTTGAAAATGTTAAATTCATAAGCCTATAACTTATAAGTGATAAGAGACTTTCTGTAAATTAGAGAAATATTAAGGACGACCCAAAGTTTATGTAGGGATTAAATATACCCATCTAATTTGCATATTATGACGTCATAGGGCGGGAACCATCTTGGATTATAGAATATTCATGAAGTGCCACATGTGTTAACTCTCTATTGCATAGTGTTGCCATATGACAACAATTACATTATCTTCATTTTCCCCAAAAAGCTGTGATACAAAAACTGTGTTTTTACAGTGAAAAGAGGGCTTTTATTTTGAAGGACATACAATTTAAGCAGTCACATGACCAGGATATCCCTATTGCTCATATTGATTGATGTGAGCATCATTGAAGGTTGTCTTTTATTCAGAATCATCATCATTTTTAATTCAAAAAATAACAAATAAATAAACTCACTATATAGGCTAAGTAAACTTATTTCCATATGGCAACAATTACTAATAAACTGTGATATAAAATCTATGTTTTTACAGTTGGCTGTGAAAAGGGGGCTTTTATTTTGAAGGACATACAATGTATAAGGTCACATGACCAGGATATCCCTATTGCTGATGGACATTTGACATGTGAGCCATTATTTTATCTTCATTTTTCTAATAAACTGTGATATAAAATCTATGTTTTTACACTTAGGCATGAAAAGGGGGCTTTTATTTTGAAGGACACACAATTTATGAGGTCACATGACCAGGATATCCCTATTGCTGGTTGTCTTTTATTCAGAACTTGGGATTTTCACCAAATAAAAAATTTAACTTGAATTTATTTCAAATTTTTTTCAAATTTTTTTGAGTGTAAATGAGATTTGACACACGATAATGTAATGTATTGAAAGGTTATTTATTTTCCTGTTTGTCTTTAATCTGTAATGAGTAATAATGGGTGAAAATGATTTTAAAACTGATTGTAATTCTATTGCACTATAGTGATAATACATGTTTATGACAACGTGCTACAGTAGAACCACTAAAACATGATTAAACATGGATAAAGAGAGAAATGCATGGCTTTTAATGGCTCCATTATAGTTTATAGAGTTTGTGTCGACATGAACTGTTTCTCTGTGTTTTCCCATATGTTGAATTTGATTCACATCAACGTTGTTCTCCGGTTCGCGGTTTTTAAATGGTCCTAAAACTCTAAACTCCAGAAATAGAGCCGTGATGTCGCTGCTTTCATCGATCCGGGCGAACGTCCAGAAACACGTCAACACCACAGACTGAATCAATTACTTTGACCCGACAGATTACTGCGTGACACAAAACACGTGTTTCACCCTCAGCAACGACCGGGTCTGCAGCGTTTCGCATGAAACTCACAGATTTAGTGGCTTCAGAAGCGTTGTTGTGGCTGCCGGTTTGTGCTTTCAGATATTTAAAGGGTTTTGTTTTTGAGAATCGAGATGATCCCTGATCCGATTTAGAAATTATACGTTATCATAATCACATTTGACGTTTGGTTTGTGCAGCTCAGGAATGAAACGTCTCATGATGGTTGAGAGCGGAAAAATGTTCCAAAACTAAAAGAGCGAACAAAACAAAACAAAAAAGTGTTTAAATTACAAACTCAGATGCTGATTATCTTGATAAAATGTTAAATATTAATGTGATAGTTGATTAATCGACTAATCATTGTAGCTATAGTTCTTATTCATTATAGAAGAGTAAAGAAACCAGAAAATAATCAGATTTGAGAAGCTGGAACCAGAGAATTTGGACATTTTCTGCTTAAAAAATGACTCAAATCGATTAATCCATTATCTTAATAGTCAGTGATTAATATAATAGTCGATTAATCGACTAATCGTTGTAGCTTTACTGCTTATTCATCCCTAAAGATTAAATAATTTCAGTTTACTATTATAAAAGACTAAAGAAACAAGAAAATACTTAGATTTGAGAAGCTGGAACCAGAGAATTTGGACATTTCTTCTTAAAATGAGTCAAATCAATTATCCAAATTATCTGCGATTAATGTAATGATTGGAGTCTAATCGATTAATCATTGCAGCTTTAACATTGACTCTATGAATATATATATGAATATATATATAACTATCCAGCAGATTAAATTGTGTATAACGAGCCTTTATTATTATCACTAAAAACTAACACTGGAGCAGAAAGAGGACGGAAAATGACTCAAATCGATTAATTGATTATCAAAATAGTTGATGATTAATCAATTAATTGTCAAGATTCAACCTAAAATGTCTTTTTTTGTCCACAACCCAAAGATCATCAGTTTATTATTATAGAGACTAAAGAAACCAGGAAATAATCAGAGAAAAGAAGCTGGAACCAGAGAATTTGGACATTTTCTACTTAAAAATGACTCAAATCCATTAATCAAATATTTTTTGTATTTTTTATAATTTTTAAAAATGTTTATATAATTTCTTTAATACTTTTGTTTGTATTTTAGCATGTGTAGTTTTTTTTTTTTTATTTTTTTCCATTTGATTTATTATTATTTTAAGTATTTTTGTGGATTTAGTATTTTCTTTTGTATTTTTTATTTTAATCATTTTAATATAATTTTGTATTTTTACAGGTTTATTAGTTATTTTTATTTGTCTTTTAGTATTTATTATGTTTACATTATCACCCATTTATTGATTATTGAATTAATTAGTAGTTTGGTTCATAAAATGGTGTAAAATGTCCGTTTAATTAAAATAAATAAAATATTTTTTTTAATTATTTTTTTTGTATTTTTAGCATGTGTAGTTTTTTTTATTTTTTTATTTGATTTATTATTATTTTAAGTATTTTTGTGGTTTTAGTATTTTTTATTTTAATAATTTAAACATATTTTTTTTATATTTTTACTAGTTTAATGGAAATAATCAGGAAATAATCAGAGAAGAGAAGCTGGAACCAGAGAATTTAGACATTTTATTCTAAATTAATCAAATCAATGATCAAAATAGTTACGACGGATCATTTCAATCATGTTTTATTTGGACGACGTATTAGATGGAAATAGTTCTGGCTCTGTTTTAATTACGACCCCAGATGCTGATTATCTTGATGAAATGTTAAATTACATAAATACTCAGAGTGTGATTTAGGTCTAAAGGTTAATCTCACTTCCTATTTACTGAAAAAAACCTGAATATATTAGAAATCGACTGAATAAAAGACCACATGTTATGTTGCCTCTAGTTTAAAGCCAAAATCCTGATAATAATTATATTTGGGTGCATTGGAAACACTGCATTTTATATCCTAAATCGAATAAAAATCTAAATATGAAGAAGATGTTGAATTTTTTTAACAGAAAAATGAAGATTAGGTTGAGTTTTTCTTGAAAACTGTTAGTTTATACAGTAAATATTTGAGTTTGTTGATAAAAATGCAGCCTAATTTTCATTTTTACTCACTTTTGACTTCCTTCAAAGCATTGAAATAAAGATTATTATAAGGATTTTGGCTTCACTCACATTCTTAAACACTCTGCTGTTACATGTTTCTGAAACACGTCATTTATCAAACTCCTGTTTCTGTCTGACGCTAAAATAAACTTCAGGAAACTTAATGTGAGTCAGAGTCGAGCCTCGAATAAACAGAACATAACTTAAAGTCATGTCGATTTTAAAGAGAATCCCTTTTAAGGTGCAGTCTGTCAACTTTTCTCTATATCTATTGTGTTATTTGAGACAATTTATGACTTAAAATGATCATTTTCAGGATTTAAAGCCCAATTTTAACCACAAAAGGAGCCGATCTATAGACTCCATCTACTGGAACACTGCTATAACCTAATAATAGTAAGAGTAATAATGAATTAAGAGCATTTTTTGAAGGTTTTAACCTTTAAAGGCTGTAACTAATGATTATTTTGATAGTCGATTAATCTCCATAAAGTTGTCAGATTGTTTTACTGGTTAAAATATGAGGTTTGTTGAAGAAAAATGAACAATGCATGAGATTTGTTTCCAAAGATGTTTAAAGGTTAGAGCTGCAGCTAATCATTATTTTTATAGTTGATTAATCGATCGATTATGGAAACGATTAATAGATTTGGTTCATAAAATGGTGTAAAATGTCAAGATTTAACCTAAAATGTTGTTTTTTGTCCAGAACAACAGTCCACAACCCAAAGATCATCAGTTTAATGACAGATTATATGAAGCGATTAATCGATTGAGTTGGCAACTAATCGATTAATCAACTATTTGTTGCAGCTGTAGTAATTAGTAATAGTCAACATTAATAGATGTTTAGGTAAGATTTAAAAAGGTAGGGCTTCAATTAATGACTATTTTGTTAGTCAATTAATCTATTGATTATTGAAACGATTAATCGATTAGTCGTTTGGTTCATAAAATGATGTAAAATCTTTCCTAAAGCTGAAGATTCAACCCAAAGATCATCAGTTTATTATTATAGAAGAATAAAGAAACCAGGAAATAATCAGAGAAGAGAAGCTGGAACCAGAGAATTTGGACATTTTCTTCTTAAAAAATGACTCAAATCGATTAATCAATTATCACAATTGTTGGCGATTAATAAATTAGTTGATTAATCAACTAATCTTTGTAGTTATGGTTCTTATACATTCCTGAAGATAAAATAATGTCAGTTTTCTATTATAGAGACTAAAGAAACCAGAAAATAATCAGATTTGAAAGGCTGGAACCAGGGAATTTGGACATTTCCAAGTGATTAATCGATTATAAAAATAGTTGGCAACTAATCGATTAATCAACTAATTGTTGCAGCTGCAGTAATATATTCAACATTAATAGATGTTTATGTAAGATTTAAAAAGGTAGGGCTTCAACCTACTATGTTGTGACTATTTTGACTATTTTGTTAGTCAATTAATCTATTGATTATTGAAACGATTAATCGATTAGTCGTTTGGTTCATAAAATGGTGTAAAATGTGGTTTCCAAAGCTGAAGATTCAACCTAAAATGTCTTTTTTTGTTCAGACCAACAGTTTACTATTATAGAGACTAAAGAAACCAGGAAATAATCAGAGAAGAGAAGCTGGAACCAGAGAATTTGGACATTTTCTTCTTAAAAAATGACTCAAATCGATTAATCGATTATCACAATTGTTGGTGATTAATATATTAGTTGATTAATCAACTAATCTTTGTAGCTATATGGTTTTATACATTCCTGAAGATAAAATAATGTCAGTTTACTATTATAGAAGACTAAAGAAACCAGAAAATAATCAGATTTCAAAGGCTGGAATCAGAGAATTTGGACTCAAATCGATTAATCGATTATCAAAATGGTTGCCGATTAATTTGATAATTGGCAACTAATCGATTAATCGCTGCACTGACTCTATAAATCTGTAGGATCCACGAATATATGTCGGAAATTTCATTGGAAACCATCAAATACATTCAAAGTGTTGCAGACGTGTCTAATGAGCCTTCTTTATTATCACTAATAACAAACTAATCGATTAATCGATTAATCGCTGCAGCTCTGCTCATAAATCACGTTTTATCATTTTATTCTCACACAGTATTCAGTTTATTTCTTGCCACTGACTAATTCCATCTTTTCTCTTGACCTTTTTCTAACTTGCTGCCTAATAAAACTTCCATGTATCTCGCTGCAAAACAGATTGGTCCCTGGGAGTTTAGACAAGCAGCTGAAACCAGACTTTGACCTTTGACCTCTGGGTAAATACAGAACTTTAACAACCGTCCTCGGGACAGATAAGACATGGCCGCTGATAAGCGAGTCGAGGGTTTTTTTGTTTTTTTTTTAAGGGAAAAGGAAAGTGTGCGGTGGTGAATTTCTCAGCGAGGTCACGTAGGAGTCGCCTCCCTCCTCCGGGTCCAATTAACCGATCAATCAATCACATCCTCAACGGGGATATCTGATCAGCTGCAGGACGAGCAATCAGACAGTGTGAATTAAAGGAGACTCCTGAGATTTACCCATCACTTCTCATTAATCTCCTCTGATAAGACACTAAATATAAACTTCCAGAGGAGATAAAGCTGCTATTGGAGACGAAGGCGTCAAAAACGTAATGAATTATATCATATATCATATTATATCCTTATTTTTGGAAGAAAATCATTGTCTTTTTCAATGAAGATAACTTTAAACTAATCAGAAATACACTCTATACATTGCTAATGTGGTAAATGACTATTCTAGGTGTAAAAATCAGGTTTTAAAACCATAAAACAGACTAAATTAACAAGGATGAGACTCGTGGAATCTACACAGACTCCACTATAATAACTACAATAAAGATAATTTGTGAACCTGCTGAATCAGTTAAATGCTTTAACTATGGAATTAGACCATGATGTCATCACCTGATCTCAAAATCTGATAATCCTAAAGAATTAAGAGCATTATCTGAAGGTTTTGACCTTTAGAATCTATCCTCATGCAGTAACTAGAGCTGCAACTAACTATTTTGATAGTGGATTAATCTCCTCATGGTTTTCTACTGGTTAAAATACGAGGTTTGTGGTAAAAGCCGAGGAAAAAGTCTTCGTTTTCAAGTGTTTTTGAAAAGTTAAACAACCTGTCAAAGGAGATAATCTCACTTCTATCACAGCTGAATGTTCCCAGGAGCCAGAAAAAAGCTGTGTAATACATTTTAAATGCAGTAATATTGTAATGTAATTAAATTGCTTTGAAATGACAGTAATAAGTGATAAATAACACATTACAGTTCTGAAGGAACTTTCCCAACACTGGATATGAACCGTATGTTTAACTGACTGTTTCTACTGGTACATTTTAACCCTTATGTTGTGTCAAATTGACTTTTTAAAAGTTTTTGCTTCTGTTTTTGCGTCTTTTTGTCCAAAAAGACGACTTGTGGTGTTAATTTACATGCAGGTTTGTGTGTTTTATTCAACTCTTGGTGTTCCCAGTCATTAGAAATGTAATTTTAATTATTCTTGTTAATTATTCTTTAATTATTAAGGCATAACTTGGAATATTATCAAATTATCAGGTGTAGTTTTGGGATAATTTTCATTCTAAACGACTAAAATCTGACAGCAACAGGTGTCACTTTTCAAATCAATGAGCCATAAATAACAAATAGAAGTTTAAAACTTGTAATGTTCACAAGAAGTTGTGTTGATATAAAAATCTAACACAGTTAGAGGTGATAATATATGTATTATTACAGTCAAATATGAGCAGGAACCATTGATTAACATGAAACCAACACAAAATGAGGGTTAAAACAATGAAATTGAGCCGTATGCAGCGTTTTTTATCATCCAGACACCTCTCACCTTGACTCTTTCATGCAAAATCACAAAAAAAGGATGTTTGCTCTGATTGTAAATGAGGTGATAACTAATTCATCATAAAAAGGTCGAGCAGTAACCTGCAGCTGCACAGGAAAGAGAGGAAAGAGTAAATGCTGCATCAGCTGCTCTTTGTCAAACACACACATGCAGCTGCATGAAAACTCTGTGATAGTCGAGTGAACATCAGTGTCTAAAGGTCTGATTTACTGAACCAAAGCTCTTTATCCAGGGTTTTTCACGCACAAATGTATCACGCAATGAACTCGTGTTTCATGTCAGACGTTACTCAACCCAGCTCTGCAGTGACAGACAGCAGATATGCAGCTTTACAGCTTTTTACAGCACATGGAGCTTTTCCCAAACACATCGGAACAACTGAAGCTGCAGGAAAAACTAAGGCGTGCGGGGGGGGAAAAAGGCTGATTCTATGAAACTGAAAGAAACTGTCAAACTCACCGGTGTGTGATGACAAAAGGAGGGAAAAAAAAAAGAAGCAAAAATCCCTGTGAAACAAGTCAGTCGTCACAGATTCAGGCTGAAACTCCAGGTCTCAGGCAGCTTTCCCTCCGAATTTGGAGCAAAAAAAAAAAAGCAGCATTACAAAAGAAATCTGTGTTTCTGCTGTGGTCAAATCCTGAAGAGCGTGTGTGTGTGTGTGTGTGTGTGTGTGTTTTCTGGGGAAGAGGTGGTAACTTCCTCTCGGCGTTGCAGACGGAGTGAGTAACAGAGTTTTCTCTCCAGGCTCCAAGAAGCAGGAAAAGCTGTCATACTATCCCCACCATTCAGCCAGGCAGGAAAAAAAAAAGAGGAAAATCCTAAAAAGGGCAAAGCGAGGGGAAAAGGGGAGGGAGGAAAGCTGCTGCAGCTGTGTGTGTGTGTGTGTGTGTGTGTGTGTGTGTGTGGTGTGTGTGTGTGTGTGTGTGTGTGTGTGTGTGAGGGGGGGGTTTCCCTATTGTTTGCAGAAAGTAGCGCCTCAACTTTTTTCCGTGTGAAAGAAAAACAACAACTAATAATAACAAACATGGCTGACGTGTCTAGTAGATCCACATTCATTTTATTTATATTCATAATTATTTATCCTCCTGCTGAAAACGAGTCGATGCATCATACAAACATGCATTTATTCAGTTTAGGAGCCAATTCAGGGTTAATTCATTTCTACAAATAACTTTGTTTAACTCTTTCATGCATGTAATATATAAAGTGACATATTATGGAAAGATTTTTTTGGAAAGTTTTGATTATATATTTCAAGGAAATACAGATTAATCACTTGTCCACTCTATTGGACATCATGCATCATGAGTGTCAACTTCAGTGCAATGTCAATTACTACCAGTGTTCTTCTTGAAAATGATTCATATTGATGTTTTGACTATAAACGAACCAACTTTTTATGGTTTTTGGAATATATATATAGTAAAAAAATGTCTGAAGTACACTTGAGTGGACAAATAAATATATCTTTATATAATAAAAGTGGCATTTCATTCCCAAAGATGTAGTAAAAAGAGTATAAATATAATAAAGATGATTTAATGATAACACATTGTTAAAATGCGTAATTTATTAATGTATAGTTTCGTAAACTTCCTGTAATTAAGGTTCCATCAGATCTATGTACGTCATTGTTTAAAGCAACACAGTTTTTTGGTTGTTAGACTGGATTCAAAGCGACTGGTACAGAAGAACATGAAGGAAACTGAGTTCCACTACATTTATTGTGTTATAAAGCGTAAAAACTGAATTTTCTCTTGACAGATTGTGTCCTAAGCTTCTCCAGAAGCTGCAGATTTAGCTCATTATTGGTCTCATCCATCCACGATTCTCACAGAATAATACGGACCCTCAGTCATTACTGGCGTCACGTTCCTCGCTTTAATGACAAGCTTGTGAAGTTCTGGTGAAAGCAGGCGCACACGGAACACTGTAAACATGTAATCTCCATAATATGTCAACTCCCATGCACAAGGAGTCGACATGCTAATTGCTAACAGCTGCGAGACAGAAGAAGCTTCCTCGTATCTGCCTGGATGATCCATGGTGCTGCTTTCCATCGTCAAATCACGTTAACGCTGCACGCTCCACGCTTCCATTTGTCTTATTTCGAACCAAGATTTCAATCATTTTACAGCCACCGGGCCCAGATTTTTATTAAAACGATCTGGAGGTGATATTAGTAATGTTTTTCATTAGCGATTCCTCCCTAAAACTAAAAAAGAAAAGGCAGAAAAGAGCAGAGCTGCTGTTGTGCTACACCCTGCTGGGGCTTAAAAGAACATCCTGGTCCACATATTTCACTCATTAACCCCCAATAGAGAACGTGAGCAGCTTCAGCTGTCAATCAAACAGCCCTGAGTTACTCTCACATTTCTGTTTTTTCTCTATTTTTCTCCCTCATTAAACCAAAAAAAAAATAATCCTGGATCCAGACAGAAATATGATCTCAATACCTGTCAACTCAATCGATGAAGACAAGTCGTTGTAGGTTTTGTGGAAAGTAAAACAAGGGTCACCATGGGAGGCCTAGGTAAGAATGGCCATGAAGGGCCCTAGAAAGATTGACCATGGAAGCTCCAAGAAAAGAGTGACCATGGAGGCCCCTAGGTAAGAGTGACCATGGAGGCCCCTAGGTAAGAGTGACCATGGGGGACCTAGGTAAGAGTGACCATGGAGGCCCCTAGGTAAGAGTGACCATGGAGGACCCTAGGTAAGAGTGACCATGGAGGCCCCTAGGTAAGAGTGACCATGGGGGACCCTAGGTAAGAGTGACCATGGAGGACCCTAGGTAAGAATGACTATGGAGGACCCTAGGTAAGAGTGACCATGGAGGACCCTAGGTAAGAGTGACCATGGGGGACCTAGGTAAGAGTGACCATGGGGGACCTAGGTAAGAGTGACCATGGAGGCCCCTAGGTAAGAGTGACCATGGGGGACCATAGGTAAGAGTGACCATGGAGGACCCTAGGTAAGAGTGACCATGGGGGACCTAGGTAAGAGTGACCATGGGGGACCTAGGTAAGAGTGACCATGGAGGCCCCTAGGTAAGAGTGACCATGGGGGACCATAGGTAAGAGTGACCATGGAGGACCCTAGGTAAGAGTGACCATGGGGGACCTAGGTAAGAGTGACCATGGAGGACCCTAGGTAAGAGTGACCATGGGGGACCTAGGTAAGAGTGACCATGGAGGACCCTAGGTAAGAGTGACCGTGGGGACCCTAGGTAAGAGTGACCATGGAGCCCCTAGAAAAGAGTGACCATTAAGGCCCCTAGGTGAGACTGACCATGGAGGCCCCTAGGTAAGACTGACCATGGAGGCCCCTAGGTAAGAATGACCATGGAGGCCCCTAGGTAAGAATGACCATGGGGGACATAGGTAAGAGTGACCATGGGGGACCTAGGTAAGAGTGACCATGGGGGACCTAGGCAAGAGGGACCATAGGGACCTTAGGTAAGAGTGGCAATAGGGAACCTAGGCAAAAGTCATCATGGGGGCACTAGGTAAGAATGACCATGGAGGCTCTAGACAAGGGTCACCATAGAGGACCAAGGCAAAAGTCACCATGAGGGTCTTAGGCAAGAAGCAGTTTCCTCCCTGCCTAAAAACACCAAGAAGATCATTCAATCCAGAAATCTTTCATTTTATATAATAAGTTTATATATAACATAACACACACTGAAATACACAAAGTTTTCTGAATGACAAAAACACAACCAAGCAGAAAAAAAACCTTCCTACCTTCATCTGTAGAGATAAGCTGTTGTTGCTGTTGTGGCCAATCAGGATTCACATTCTGTTAGAAAGCAGCTTTATGCTAAATCATTTAAACAACATGCAATATAAACACTATAAAATCAACATACAATAGAGATTAATCCTATTTCGTGATAATTCTGTTGTTGATCCTCGACCTGCTACAGTAGAACCACACATGATTACACATGGCTGAAAGAGAAAAGGAGGAAATAGACAGAACTATTATCTGGATGCCATCAAAATATTTACTGCATAATATTTATAATAATAATGTTGATGATGCAATCCTTGACCTGCTACTGAACCAAAACTGAACTATCACATTGACATAAATATTTAGACCTTTGCTGTGACACATGATATTTATCTCTACACTTTGATTTCAGTAATTTAAAATGACCCCGACTAGTGAACCTGAGCAGCTTCAGCTGTCAATCAAACCGCCCCAAGTTACTCTCACATTTCTGCCTTTTCTCTCTTTTTCCCCCTCATTAAACAAAAAAAAGAAAATCCTGGATCCAGACAGGAATATGATCTCGCTCCCTGTCAACTCAATCGATGAAGAAGAGGCGTTAGAAGTTTTGTGGAAAAGAAAACAGTCCCTGTGCGCGTTGCCAGGACTTGGAAATGTTGTTTTTTGTTTTTCTTTTAACTGAGCTGCATCACATTCCTGCTCCGATCTCCTCATGCCTGGCAGATGTCCACCCGTCCCCGGGGCTGATTTATACTGTGGGCCGCAGGAAGGAAGAAAATAAGCAGAAAAGACCGGAGAGGAGGTGAAAATGAGGCTTAAAGACGAACGAGAGCTTCATAATTACAGGGCACCTGACTTTTCCTGGATCGTGTCAGACAAACACAAAGCGTGCCACATGGAGATTGATGTAAAAACAGCATTTATACGGAAATGAGGAAGGAGGGATGTGTGGCGGATGATTGCGGAGGCTCCGTCTGCAGGTGGATGATGGAGACCGGAGGAGAAGCTGCAGGTTTAAACAGGACGGAACTCGTCCACAAAGGACGAGGCGGAGCCTTTAAAGCAGGTTTCATCGGAACAAAAGCTAATTACCGACTTCAACCATAGTTTCATATTTGCAGAGCTGCCTCACCCACTAGTTTTACAAAGGCTCACACACAGAGTCCTGGAAACCAGGAGGATGAAGGCTGGTACACAAAAGCAGGGGCGTTTCTAGGCACCATGGAGGCTCTGGGTGAGAGTGACCATGGGGTACCTAAAAAAAAGAGTGACCATGGGGGACCTAGGTAAGCGTGACCATGGGGGACAAAGAAAATGATTACCACCAGGGACCTAGGCAAGAGTGACCATGGAGGCCCCTAGAAAAGAGTGACCATGGAGGCCCCTAGAAAAGAGTGACCATGGAGGCCCTAATTGAGAGTGACCATCAAGTACCTAGGAAAGAGTGACCGTTGGGGCGCTAGGCAAGAGTGACCATGTAGGCACTAGGAAAGAGTGACCATGGTGTACCTAGGAAAGAGTGACCATGGGGGCCCTAAGAAAGAGTGACCATGGGGGTCCTAAGAAAGAGTGCCCATGGGGGTCCTAACTAAGAGTCACCATGGCGTACCTAGGAAAGAGTGACCATGGGGGCCCTAAGAAAGAGTGCCCATGGGGGTCCTAACTAAGAGTCACCATGGCGTACCTAGGAAAGAGTGACCATGGGGGCCCTAAGAAAGAGTGACCATGGGGGTCCTAACTAAGAGTCACCATGGGGGACCTAGGTAAGCGTGACCATGGGGGACAAAGGAAATGATTACCACCGGGGACCTAGGCAAGAGTCACCATGGAGGCCCCTAGAAAAGAGTGACCATGGAGGCCCTAAGTGAGAGTGACCATCAAGTACCTAGGAAAGAGTGACGGTTTGGGCGCTAGGCAAGAGTGACCATGTAGGCACTAGGAAAGAGTGACCATGGTGTACCTAGGAAAGAGTGACCATGGAGACCCTAAGAAAGAGTGACCATGGGGGTCCTAAGAAAGAGTGGCCATCAAGTACCTAGGCAAGAGTGACCATGGAGGCCCTAGGAAAGAGTGACCATGGGGGTCCTAAGTAAGAGTCACCATGGCGTACCTAGGAAAGAGTGACCATTGGGCCCCTCAGAAAGAATGACCATTGGGACACTAAGAAAGAGTGACTATGGGGGTCCTAAGAAAGAGTGACCATCGAGTACCTAGGAAAGAGTGACCATGGGGGCCCTAGGTAACCTCTTAAAATCTTTTATTTTGAATTACAGAAGTGCAAAATCACATCGAAGGAGTAAAGTAAAACTAAATAACACAGATTCAAAGAATCTGCTACAGATATCAGGATTGTGTTGAGGCTTTTATCGTTTTTTTTAACTAAATACTGAGTAAAATCTGACAGATACAAGATCTGAAAAACACCTGTTTTTGTATAAATTTGCAATAATTTTCTAATTGTGTTATAGATTTGTTTTTATGGGGTGTTACTTGTATATTGACATCGACACAAACAGTAATTTACTCTCTTTCTCTTGAAAAGCAATTATCTGATGATTGTCATGTAAATGTAATTAAATCTCAACCCCAGAGGTAAAAAAAAACCCAGTTCATAGATGACTCATCTGTGCTGAAATGAAAATCCAAGGAGGTTCCCTAAGAGATTTAGTACAGTTCTTCTTCTTAAATCAAAAACATGCAGTGATATCAAACAGTAAACACGTGTTGCTAGGAGCTTCCTGGTGACAATGAAATCATGAAAGAAAAATCCTATGAGCAAACTTGGAGAAAAGACAGAAGAAGAAGAGGGAGTGAAATAAAATAAAGGCTCCTTTGTCATCTTTATCAAGCTTGTTGAGGCAAAAACACGTTGGCGTTCACACACTGATCATTAACCACCTAAAGCCCAGGCTTATTATTCAGTTTTCCTGCTTTAAATGATAATAAATATGGAAAATCTCTACAAACACAAAGGTTATGGACCTAAACCTGGAATCAAAAGAAATTTACAACATTTGATGTGACTACAGAAGAGTCAGAATCTATTTATGTTGCTGTTATAGAGCAAATATAGTTAGAATATAGAAAAAAGATAAATATTCGACCATACAATCATAGAAATAACACTGAGGATCATTACAGAACATGAATAATATATTCTACTGGACCAATTTCAAGAATTCCAACACATTTGGACTCCTGAGGCTCTGTATTTTATAGGTTTTTGAGCCATTTACACAACCATTTACTTCCACTATAAATAAAATACATTAACCAGCTTGGATAATCTTTTATTCAGTGTTGGAGCTGAGTTTTTCTACTGGGATTTATCAATAAAAAAAAGGATTTTAACAGGTTAAAACATGTTCTGGCTCCTTTTTTCCTGCATGAAAACATGAAGCCGTAAAAAAAACACGACTGCCCTTAACATAAAAACCCAATTGCAGACGTCTGCAGCGTCTTTATGGGGCAGATGTTCAGCTTCTGTTCTGTGATCATGAGTCTGATCTTTTCCTGCTGCGACTTTCCACTCCCTGGACATGAATAAAAAATAAATCACATGCAAATATGCAGACGCATAGAAACTTTACTGCTGCAGAAAACATGCAGCGATGGATTCAGACGGAAAATAAAACATGGGCTTTATGTTCATGTTCTGTCGTTTCTATGCAGCAGCTGGACAGATGTTTTTTAATTTGTTATATGTTATATATTAGACCTGAAATTTCTACTAAAACCCCTCAGTGTTGGGCAAGTTACTTAAAAAAGTAAAAGAGTAATTAGTTACTTCTCCCAACAAGTAACTAAAGTAGTTACCATCTTCTTCACGGATTTTAAAATCCACATGTATGTTTAGTTATTTATGAATTATGTGAATATTATAGCGAAATGGAGACTTAATAAAAGAAAATGATTAAAAGAAACACAAATCTAAACTATTTAATCTAGAGAATATACAGAAAATACTTTATTTATGGTTGCATAAAGAAGATGCTTTTATTTTGAAGTCATCATCTGACATATCTGCAACAATCCCCTTAATGTTGGACAAAAGTAACTAAATGAGTTACAAAGTATAAAAGTAATTAGTTACAGTTAAAAGTTACTTCTTTCAAAAAGTAACTAATAATTTTGTAAAGTAACTATTGTGTTATTGTTGTGTCTCCTCCATTAAGTTATTAAGTATTAAGTAATTAGTTACAATTACTAGTTACTTCTTCCAAAAAGTAACTAAATTAGTTCCTGAATAATAAAAGTAACTTAGTCTAGAAAGTAACTATAGTGTATTTTCAAGTAAATTTTGTAACTTCAACACTTATTTTGAATTAATAAAATTTATGACCCCAATCAAGCACCATACACCTCAATTCATTATAATAAATCTGAATATTATATTAAATATATTCAAACTACAATAAATTATTAAAAGAAACAATAAAACAAATTAATATAAACTAGTTTAATGTTTTAAGTATTAGTCTGAAAATACCTTATTTAAAAGAAAACGCTTTTATTTTGAAATCTCCAGGAAATCTGTCAAGTTTTTTCACTAGTAGTGAAAGAAAAAGTGATGTTGAATCATGTTTGTATGATGAAAAACATATATTTTCAAGAGTAATAACCCAACAATCAACCCAACACTATGAAAGAAATAATAATATTAACATAACTATTTGTTGAAATTGCACCATTTCCATTGGAATAAATTGATTTTCTGCAAAATATCTCACTTTTAAATACAAGCGTTTTCTCTGGATTCAGGTTAAATAGCAGATTTCTGTCATTTCAACATTCATCCATTCACTTCACACCAGTTCAGATGGTTTTCTGAGACTTGTTGTTGTGGATTCGGGCGTTTCCACACAAAGCTGCAAGAGGTCAATTAACAAACCTAATGGACTCATTGTTCCTGAGGTTTACTCCTGTTTCTTTTTCAAATATCTGCAGTATATCATCGTGTCCGTTATGTAAACCTCTGGAGTCCTGTCAATAAGAGGCTGTATTACCTTCCTTCCGGCGACACCCACTGGAACAGGAAACAGGGACCGAGAGGGTCCAGGCAGACCAGGACCAGGTCTACACGGTCCTGAAGGATTCTGTCAGAGATTAAACAGGCAGAGGAGGAAAAAAAAACTGATCACCAACTATTTCCATAATTGATTCATGTATTTGACTAATTTTAAAGATGAAAATGACCAAATTCTCTGATTATTTTACTTTTCTATAATAATAAACTGATGATGAATGATATGAACCAAACAACTTATCGATTAATCAATAATCAATGGATTAATTAAACCAATCTGAATTTAAATATGTCCATTATTTCAGTTTATGATCCTGATATTTGATTAATCTACTGGTTATTAAAACGATCAATCGATTAGTAAATGTGGATCACAGCCATTTTTATTAATAAATGTCTATAACATTTCATTCATGCAGGTCATTTGTGGCTCAGTAGAGAAGCTGAACTCCATTTAAACTGAATGTGAACATGTGAATAATATTAGAGACGAGTCTCAAACCTTCTGCTGCTTCTTTAGCATTTTTGAAGAAAGAGTCTTTGTGTGAACTCTGCATCACATTAATGTCTCATAATAAACGTCTGTGTGGAAACTGAACAACTTCCTGCAGCATCAGGTTCATGAATCCTGGACTCAGGAAGTCCTGGACTCAGGAAGTCCTGGTTTAATAAAGTCCTGGATTCATGGAGTCCTGGACTCATGAAATCCCGGATTCATGGAGTCCTGGACTCAGGAACTCCTGGTTTCATAAAATCCTGGTTTCATAAAGTCCTAGTTTCACGAAGTCCTGGTTTAATAAGGTCCTAGATTCATGGAGTCCTGGACTCATGAAGCCCTGGATGAATAAAATCCTGGTTTCATAAAGTCCTGGTTTCATAAAGTCCTGGTTTCATAAAGTCCTGGATTTATCAAGTCCTGGTTTGATAAAGTCCTAGTTTCACGAAGTCCTGGTTTCATGAAGTCCTGGATTCATGAAGTCCTGGATGAATAAAGTCCTGGATTAATAAAGTCCTGGTTTAATAAAGTCCTGGATGAATAAAATCCTGGTTTCATAAAGTCCTGGATGAATAAAGACCTGGATTCATGAAGTCCTGGTTTCATAAAGTCCTGGATTAATAAAGTCCTGGATTTATAAAGTCCTGGATGAATAAAGACCTGGATTCATAAAGTCCTGGATTAATAAAGTCCTGGTTTCATGAAGTCCTGGATTAATAAAGTCCTAGATTAATAAAGTCCTGGTTTCATAAAGTCCTGGTTTCATAAAGTCCTGGATGACTAAAGACCTGGATTCATAAAGTCCTGGTTCCATAAAGTCCTGGTTCCATAAAGTCCTGGTTCCATAAAGTCTCGTTTCTGTTTCCAGGTTCGTTCACGTCTCTTATTGTTCTGGTTTAGACGTAAAAACCCCAAATCTTCTTTTACTCACTTCACAAAAGACCATTATTTTTAAAAAGAAAAAAGATGTCGGCTCAATAGAGTGTGTGTGTGTGTGTGTGTGTGTGTGTGTGTGTGTTGTGGTCTCCCAGAATGATGCATAATAAAGATTATTACTGGTGATGACACAATAAAAGTGAAGGACTCAAAGACTTCACAGAACCTTTCAGCAGCTCGACTGGACGTCGCTGAAATAAAGTCCAGTGTCTCAGATTGTTTTGTTTTTTTGAGTTTTCAGCTGTTTTTATAAACGAGAAAATTATGGAGCAGAACCCGAACCACGAAGATTTAACACAGCATCACGACACTAAAAACAGCGAGAGCAGCGATTATGGTTTGATAAAGGCAACAGGCCCAGAGCCACACACACATACTGGTCTTTGTGCCTCAGGGGGACCACAAGTTATTTGTTCATTTAGGGGGTCCACCCTCACACACACACACATATACTTATGTTTGAGCCTTAGAGGGGACAACCAGTTTTTTGCTTATTCATGGGGTACACCCTTAGACACATACACACACACACACACACACACACACACACACACACACACACTGGCCCACCAGTTTTTTAGTTTGTTCATTTATGGGGTCCACCCTTAGAAACACAAATGTACACATACACACGCACACAAGTGCACATACACACACACACACACACACACACACACACACACACACACACACACACACACACACAGGTCTTTGCCCATTTAGGGGGTTCACCCTCACACACATACACGTATACTTATGCTTGAGCCTTAGAGGGGACAATGAGTTTTTTGCTTATCCATGGAGTCCACCCTTAGACACATACACACACACACACACACACTGGCCCACCAGTTTTTTAGTTTGTTCATTTATGGGGTCCACCCTTAGAAACACACATGTACACATACACACACGCACGCACACACACACACACACACACAGGTCTTTGCCCATTTAGGGGGGTCCACCCTCACACACATACACATATACTTATGTTTGAGCCTTAGGGGGACAACGAGTTATTTGCTTATTCATGGGACACACACACACACATTTGTCCCTCAGGGGGCAACGTTTTAGTTTTTTGTTAATTTATGGGGTCCACCCTTAGAAACACACATGTACACATACATACACGCCCACACACACACACTGGTCTTTGCCCCTTAGGGGGGACCACAAGTTTGCTTATTTAGGGGGTCCACCCTCACACACATACACATATACTTGTGTTTGAGCCTTAGAGGGGACAACCAGTTTTTTGCTTATTTATGGGATCCACCCTTAGACACACACACACACACACACACATGTCTTTGCCCCTCAGGGGGGCCACCAGTTTTTTAGCTTTTTTGTTCATTTAGAGAGTCCACCCTTAGAAACACACACGCACATGTGCACACACACACACATGTGCACGCACACACACACAAGCACATGTGCACGCACACACACGCACATGTGCACACACACACATGCACATGCACACACACACAGCTGTTGTTTTACCACCAGAATATTCTGCTTCTTTGGCCCCAGTCAACCAGACATAACCCCGACATCAGCAGCTCTGACCTCTGACCTCTAACCTCCAGTCCAATGTTTCCACCAAAACAGACGTAAAATTTCGAGATTCAACCTAAAAATGACTCATATTTAATTATTAATTATCAAAACAGTTGGATATGAATGTATTAATTGGCAACTAATCACCTGATTGGACAAATTGTTGTAGAATGCATGAGCAGAAACCAGAAAATAATCAGATTTGAGAAGATGGAACGTCTGAACTTCAGATTCAGACCAGGAAACCTGGGAAATGGAGCTGAACGTCTAAAATACCGAACTATCCCTTTAACATGTCAACATTTTTTACCACATCCAGAGGTCAGGGGGTAAAAATGACCCAGAATTTACTGCTGAAACTTAACCTTCAGACCCTTTAGAGGCCAGATTCCAGACCAGAGCCACACATGTTGAGAGTAAAACAGCATCGCTGCCTCAGGGTTTTTCAGGAGAAGGTGCCAATTTAGTTTAAACATAAACGATTGGAGCCAAATCACAAGACGGGAATTGCAGGGTTTCACCAACACTTAACTGTTTCTAGTAAAAAAAAAGAAAAAAACTCTTGGAACCTGTAAGATTTGAATGAATAATATGGAACTCATTTGTTGATATCTGCAGTAAATAATCCTCATAAATGATCTGAATGTAAAAGTATGCGTATTGGGTTGTTTTACACATGTTTCTTCAGTGTATTTTAAATGAGGTGTTACAACATCTGTGAAACATTTTTGCAAACAACCACTGAACTAAAAGCTGCAACTGCACATTGCAGCAATAAGAAGGTTCCTGAACTACTCATTATCTTGTCTAAACTAATGTAGGTTGATATTTTGCACCAGAAATCTGTATAAATCTCCAAACTGGGGCTGCAACTAATGAGTATATTGATCTATTATTGCTATGACTGGGTGTTTGGTTCATAAAATAGATAAAAAATTAGATAAAACAATGAAAAATCCAGTCCAGTACTGGTTAAAATATGGAGTTTATGTTAAAAGCAGATAAAATAATCAACAAATTAAAGTCAGCTGAATGTTATCAGAAGAAAACTCCCCCAAAAAGGCTGTTTAGAGGGTAGAGCTTAAATATATTGATGTTAATTAATCCACCAATTATTATATCCACAACCCAAAGATCATCAGTTTATTATTATAGAATAAAGAAACCAGGAAATAATAATAATAATAAGCTGGAACCAGAGAATTTGGACATTTTCGTCTTTAAAAATGACTCAAATCCATTAATCAGTTATCAAAATAGTTGGTGACTAATGTGATAATTGGAAACTAATCAATTAATCCAGCTCTACTTGCATTTATTACATGAATATATATATTTATGTATTGATTTTTACATTAAACTCAATCAGTTAATGTCTCCTCCCAATTCCAACCCTAAGTTCACTTTCCCAGGCTTTTATTTTGACAGTACATGTGTCTAGATTATTGATATCTGATTAATCTATTGATTATTAAAACGAATACTTAATTAGTTGTATGGTTCTTTAAATGGTGTAAAATGTGGATCAGCGTTTCCTTAAATTATTTACTATTTTATTATTATAGGAGACTAAAGAAACCAGTAAAAAATCAGAAAAGAGAAGCTGGAAGCCAGAAATGATCAAATTTGATTATCGATTATCGAATTAGTTGCCAAATAGTCGGAAACTAATCGATTAATCGACTAATTGTTGCAGCTGTAATTAGTTATTTGGTTCATAAAGTGATGATCTATTATAGAAAAAGAAAAGAAACTATAAAATAATAACTCAAGTCGATTAATCGATCATCAAAATAGGCGAATAATGTAATACTTGGCATTTAATCGATTAATCAACTAATCGTTGCAGCTCTAATTAGTTGTTTGGTTCATAAAATGGTGAATCATCAGTTTACTCTTATAGAAAAAACAGAAAATAATCAGATTTGAGAAGCTGGGACCAGAGAATTTGGACATTTTCTTCTTAATAAATGACTTGAATCGTCCTCTATTGGATTCAAATCTCACCTTTTATGTTGAAAATCAAAATCAAAGATCAATCAGTGAATTTATGTCTCAATGCTTCAGATAAATAAACAGGAAATGGAGCTAAATGTCCAAAATACAGAAAAGGATCAACTTATCGTTCTAATTGTGGGTAGAAATAGTCAAATAAATGCTTCTATGTGAAGTTTTTGACTCAAATTAACATTATAGCTGCAAACGAATCGATTAATCGACTAATCGTTGCAGCTTTAATGTCAAATCATTTCCAGTTAAATCCACAAAAGGCCTTTTTATTGAAAACTTGTTAGATGTGACTTTTTCATCTTCAGACTTCATCATGAAATGATGCTGCAGTTAAGTGGCTCATTAAAAGTTCTAAGAAGCAGAAGAAGAAGACATCCTGTTTGTGTTCCTGGTTAAAGAGTCGCTCGTCCTCGTGTCTCTGGACTAAAAGCATGAGACGTGTCATGGATTTATTCCGTTAAAAGCCTGTTAGCTGCAGAGGTCTCATGATGATGCAGAGATAAAGTCACAAACGCTTTTTATGATCGCTGCAGGAACAACAGAAGTATTTCATATGCAGCACAAATTAAAGGGGAATGTTGTAGTTTATGACCTTATAACTGAAAATGTGCAGGGAAATCATTTCAGTTTAGGAGTGGGGATAGTTAGAGTTAGTATGAAGTGCTGAGAATATCAATAAATTCAATAAATATGCAGCCAAATATGAAGATAGATCCATGTAATGATGTGTCTTCAAACAAGATCAAGAAAAAAAACCTTGAAATGATAAATTATTATTTTATATTTAAAAATTAAGAAATAAAAAAACATGGTATGAAATAAAAAATATAAGAACAGTAAAACTATTACTATAATTACTAATTACTATATAAAAATATTTAAAATTATATAAACAATAGGAATATATATATATATATATATATATATATATATATACATAAAAATAAAATATAAAAAAATGAAAAAATTCAAAGAAATATGACAAAAAAAATTAATTAAAAATTAAAATCAATTAAATAAAATATAAAGAAATACCCATGTAATCTTGTGTCTTAAAACAAGATAAAAAAAATAAAAATATTAAAAAATATATATAAGAACAGTAAAACTATTAAAAAATATTTAAAAGTATTTTTTTTAAATTAGGAATATATATATATATAGATGAAAAATAAAAAAATAAAAATTCAAAAATTCAAAGAAAAAAAGTAAAAATTAAGAAAAAATGTTAATTATGAAAATATAAACATATAAATATAAAATATAAAGAAGAGAGAGCCATGTAATCTTGTGTCTTAAAACAAGATTAAGAAAAAAAAACCTTGAAATGATAAAATTATTATTTTATATTTAAATTTAGCAAATAAAAAAAACATGGTATGAAAAAAAATATAAGAACAGTAAACTATTAAAAAATATTTAAAATTATTTTAAAGAAATTAAGAATATATATATATATATATATATATATATATATATATATATATATATATATATATACATGAAAAGTAAAAAAAAGTAAAAATGAAGAAAAAATGTTAATTATGAAAATTTAAACATATAAATATAAAATATAAAGAAAGATCCATGTAATCTTGTGTCTTAAAAGATTAAAGCAAGTAAAAAACCTTGAAATGATAAAATAATTATTTTTTTATTTTTTTATTTATAATTAAGAAATAAAAAAATAGTACAAAAAAAGTAAAATTATTAAAAAATATATTTTAACTTGTGAAAAATGTAAAAATTAATATATTAAAAATGTCAGAATTAAGAAGTAAAATGTTCATGGTATGAATAATACATTAAAAAAATTAATAATAAAAATAATAAATAAATATATTAAAAATATTACAATACTTATATATATTATAAGAATATATAAATATGAAAATATTATATAAATATTAATATGAAAAAATAATAAAAATATATATATATGAGAAAAAGGTGAAAATTAAGACATAAAAAAAGAGTTAATTATAAAAAAAATAAATACCTAAAATAAAAAATGAATAAGATCAGTTGGTTGATTCTGAAGCTGTCTCTAATCTAAAATGTCAACCTGACGTTGTCCAATCAGGTGTTAAATGAATCCATAGACTCTGGTATTTATCCTGCAAACACTCGTTTCCCTGAGGACAAACAAACAGCAGCTACTCCTGTTTTCTAACACGCTGTACACAGACTTTTAGAAAATGAACTATCCCACAGACATGAAGTAAAAATAAAGGCTGGTATTTATGTCGAAGTGAAGAACGAGGAGGCAGAAAAAGCTGAAACCGCAGGCGATTGTGCTGCAAAACTCTGAGTGAAGCTTCCACATAATCACATAGAAACAGCATCAATAATATCAACAAACAAGCTGTTTCCACTCAGCCTTTTCCCACAGTTCAAGGTTTAATGTGGATTCTGCTGCTGCAGAATAAAGAACCGATGCAAAAAGAATGTTAATAACTGAGCTGTGGAGTGGATAAAGCTGCAACTGATCGAAATGATTGATTAAAACGATCATTAAAACGATTAATCAATTAGTTGTTCGGTTCATAAAGTGGTGTAAAACACGGATCAATGTTTTCCAATCAGTTCCAACAGTCCACAACCCAAAGATCATCAGTTTATTATTATAGAAGAGTAAAAAAAACAGGAAATAATCAATGAAGAGAAGCTGGAACCAGAGAATTTGGACATTTTCTTCTTAAAATCGACCAAATTCCATTAATTGATTATCAAAATAGTTGGTGATTAACATGATAATTGATTAATCGTTACAATTAGTTAAAATTCATCAATAATTCCCTCTGTAAAAATCTTTGGAACCGGAATCGGAAAAACAAGCCTTTTTAACCTGGTTACCATGGCAACTAATCGTTACAGCTCTAATTAGTTATTTGCTTCATAAAATGGTATAAAATGTGGATCAGTGTTTCCAAAGCTGAAGATTCAACCTAAAATGTCTTTTTTTTGTCCACAACCCAAAGATCATCAGTTTATTATTATAGAGACTAAAGAA
Source organism: Lepturacanthus savala (assembly GCA_030544235.1). Lineage (NCBI taxonomy): Eukaryota > Metazoa > Chordata > Actinopteri > Scombriformes > Trichiuridae > Lepturacanthus > Lepturacanthus savala. The sequence continues at coordinate 2,523,603 of CM060467.1, forward strand.
ACCAGGAAATAATCAGAGAAGAGAAGCTGGAACCAGAGAATTTGGACATTTTCTACTTAAGAAATGACTCAAATCAATTAATTGAATATTGTTTGTATTTTTTTAAATTTTTTAAAAATGTAATTTATTTTTTAAATATATTTTTTTGTATTTTTTATAATTTTTAAAAATGTAATTTATTTTTTAAATATATTTTTTGTATTTTTATAATTTTTAAAAAATGTAAATTATTTTTTAAATATATTTTTTGTATTTTTTATAATTTAAAAAAAATATAATTTATTTTTTAAATATATTTTTTGTATTTTTTATAATTTTTAAAAAATGTAATTTTTAAAAAATATAGTTTTGTTGTATTTTTAGTATTTGGTATTTTTTTTTATTTCTAAACATTTTATTTATTATTATTTTAACTAATTGTTTGTTTTTTATTGTTTTATTTCAGTATTTTCTTTTGTATTTGTATATTTTTAATAATATTCATATTTTTTCATAGTTTCATAGTTCTTTTATTTGTATTTTAGTACTTTTAGCATTTTATATATTATTATTATACAAACCAGGAAATAATCAGAGAAGAGAAGCTGGAACCAGAGAATTTGGACATTTTCTTCTTTAAAAAATGACTCAAATCGATTAATCTATTATTAAAATAATTGGGAACTAATCGATTAATCAACTAATCATTGCAGCTCTAATTGCAGACGGCAGAAAAATGCTTGTATTGTAAAACAAACTTGTATTTTTCAGCATTTTCAGGTGGTTATATGCAGTTATAACAGTTATTTATGTGTTTATGTGACTCAAATCCATTAATAAATTATCAAAATAGTTGAGGATTAATATAATAATTGGCAACTAATTGATTAATTGACTAATAGACATTGAGTATTGTGTTTTTCCAGCATATTCATGCATGTCTAACAGTTACTGAAGTGTTTCATGGTGTTTCGGTGACGTCTGGAACATCAGATGCAGCGTTTTTCCTTCTTTTTTCCTCCTCCCTCTCATTAAAGGTGGAGCCTGCAGCAGTTTAATGGTTGTGATAATAACAGGTTCCTCTGATGCTGCTGATGGAGTCAGATCAGGTTCAGTTCAGCAGCAGCATTCTGAGGACAGGACCCGACAGGTCAGAAACCACCAAAAAAAGGAATATTCCACTTTTTAGTATCAAACACTCACTGCCCAAAGGTGTGAATTTGACAGGTTTGAAGCTTCAAAAGCAGTTAAAATAAATCCCAGTGATGGAGAAACTTCCAAAGAAACTCCTCAAACTCAAAGGAATCGACTTTTCTGATTTTGATCTGTTTCCCTGGTGCGTTTTTAGAAAGTTTCTCTCCAACAGTAAAAAAAACTTCCCCAGAAAACAGCAAGTCTGGCGTTTTATGAAGCAGCAGCTTCACTTTGCTGCAGGTTGAGTTTGACAAGTTGTTTTTGTTGTTTGAAAACAAAGATTTTTATTATATGGGAGAATCAGTTATGCATTTTATTGCAGATAAGATGAGTAAAGCTATAGAAAGTTAATGTTTATCCATTAAATATAAAGCTACAGGACAGAGATGATTAATAAAACTGTATCTAATGACTATTCTGATAGTCAATTTGATTATTAATCAATTAATCGATTAGTTGTTTGGTTCATTAAATGGTGTAAAATGTGGATTTTCTTCTTAAAAAATGACTGAATTAATTAATTGAATATTTTTAGTATTTTTTTAAATTTTTTAAAAATTGTATTTATTTTTTTAAATATATTTTTTGTTGTATTTTTAGTATTAGAATTTTTTAATTTTTAAAAATTAGGTTTATTATTATTTTAATTATTTGTTTGTTTTGTATTTTTATATTTATTTTTTATATTTTTTAATAATTTTAATATATTTAAAAAAATATTTTTAAGGTAAAATTTCTAGGTAATGCCCTTAGAAATATATCTACAATGTAAAAAGTTCACTTTCCTAGGCTTTTATTTTGAAAATACATGTATCTAGATTTTTATCAGCAACAAACAACTATTTTGATAGTTGATTAATCTATTGATTATCAATCGATTAGTAGTTTGGTTCATAAAATGGTGTAAAATGTGGATCAATGTTTCTCAAAGCTGAAATTCAACCTAAAATGTTTTTTTGTCCAGACCAACATCATTTTAGTTGGGAAATAATCAATTAATTGATTAATCGCTGCAGCTTTTCATGTTTTATACATATTTACGCTGTTTATTTCATGTCGGTTGTGAAGCAACCAGAAAATAATCAGATTTGAGAAGCAGGAACCAGAGAATTTGGACATTTTCTTCTTAAAAATGATCAAAACAGTTGGTGATTAATCGATTAATCGACTAATCGTTGCAGCTCTAATGGTTAGTAGCCTAGTGTCCATGCTAAGCTAAGCTAACATTCCAGCTTTGTGCACACACACACACACACCAACATCATAATTACAGCGTCCTCCACCCACATCAGTCAGTATCTGACTCTGCACACGTTTTAGCAGCTGAATCATTCAGGCATCTGCTTCCTGTTGTAATTTAACCTCCATGTAATCCTTCAACACCACTGACCCCCCCTCTCTGTTGGAACTGTTGACTCATAACAGATAAATCATCAGTTTCCGGTTAGAATCCTCCATCTGGTCTCTGCTGGGTCCTGCCGGTCCTTCACCTCTTCATCAGCAACAACATTCAACATCTCGGACACTTCAGATTCCAGCTGTTTCCCACTGGAAAACAACCAGAGTTACAACATCACACAGCTGGATAACAACAAAAAGATGCTCGGACACGTTTGTCCAGTGGTGTGAACGCATAGTTTCTGATAGGCAGGGGTGAAAAGAGAAAAAAAGGAACATATAGCATGTATTCACCGCTGAAGAGGGCACTTTAGACATGATTTGGCTCCCAAGACTTTGATTTTGGCATGCGTTTTGGCTGTGAAGAGGGCACTTTAGCACATGTTTTGGCTCCTAGAGGGCATTTTAACGTGTTTTGGCATCTAGGGGGCACTTTAGCACATGTCTTTGCTTCTAAAGTGCACTTTAGCACATGATTTAGCTGCCATGAGGGCACTTTAGACATGTTTTGGCTCCTAAGCGAGCATTTTGGTAGGCGTTTTGGCTGTCAAGAGGGCACTTTAGCACACGTTTTGGCTTCTAGTGAGCACTTTAGCCTGCATTTTGGCTCCTATCGGGCACTTTAGCACATGATTTGGCTCCTAGAGGGCACCTTAGACATGTTTTGGCTCCTAAAGGGCACTTTAGCACATGTTTTGGCTCCCCTATTTAGACAAGATTTGGCTTCCAAGACAGCACTTTAGCATGCATTTTGCCTCCTATTTGGCACTTTAGACATGTTTTGGCTCCTAGACGACACTTTAGACATGATTTGGCTCCCAAGAGAGCATTTTGGCATGCATATTGGCTGTCAAGAGGGCACTTTAGCACACGTTTTGGCTTCTACTCAGCACTTTAGCATGCATTTTGCCTCCTATCAGCACTTTAGCACATGATTTGGCTGCCATGAGGGCACTTTAGACATGTTTAGCACACAATTTGGCTCCCAAGAGAGCACTTTTCTCACACGTTTTGGCTCCTGAAGGGCACTTTAGACATGATTTGGCTCCCAAGAGAGCATTTTGGCATGCATATTGGCTCCTACCGGGCACTTTAGCACATGATTTGGCTCATAGTCATAGACTTTAGTATGAGGTTTGGCTGCCATGAGGGCACTTTAGGCACGTTTAGCACACACCTTGGCTCCCAAGAGAGCACTTTTTCACACGTTTTGGCTCCTAGAGGGCACTTTAGCACATGTTTTGGGTCCTAGAGGGCACTTTAGACATGATTTGGCTCCCAAGAGAGCATTTTGGCATGCATATTGGCTGTCAAGAGGGCACTTTTGCACACGTTTTGGCTTCTAGTCAGCACTTTAGCATGCATTTTGCCTCCTATCGGGCACTTTAGCACATGATTTGGCTGCCATGAGGGCACTTTAGACATGATTTGGCTCCTAAGCAAGCATTTTGGCATGCATATTGGCTGTCAAGAGGGCACTTTAGCACACATTTTGGCTACTAGAAAGCACTTTAGCATGTATTTTTGCCTCTAAAGGGTACTTTAGCATGGCACCTAGAGGGCACATGTTTTGGCTCCCAACAGGGCTCTTTAGCATGCTTTTTAGCTCCTAGATGGCATTTGGCACGTTTTAGCTGCCAAGAGGGCACTTTAGCTTGCATATTGGCTCCTAGAGCGTATTTTAGCATGCATTTTCGCTTTTAAAGGGCACTGCAGCATGCGTTTTAATTCCTAGAGGGCACTTTAACATGCATTCTGCTCCCAATCTGTCTTTTCTTTGAGCAGATGTATAAGAACAGCCTCCCTCTAGTTTAGTTTCCAGCCGTCGGCTCCTGTTTCAAACATCATCGTCTGTCAGTGACTCGATCTTCATCACCTCCTGAAAGTGGAGTTTTTAGTGTTTAATGATTTCTTCCTCGATGAGAGGAACTGGAGCAAGAACCAACAGGTTCAGGATGAAAATCAGCTTTTAGTTCACAGTCGAACCATAAAAAAACACCCTCATTCTGTCAGATATCTCTTCACTCAGGTATAGATGAGGGTAAACTATGATAAGCTCAGTCAGGACTTATTTACTAAGCGTTTATAGATCTTTAGGGATGTAAAACAAGATTTGAAAATCCATCTTTATTCCATAAATGTTTGGATCCTATAGGGCACTTTAACATGTGTTTGGGTCATAGGGGGCATTTTAACACGGGTTTTGGCTCCTAGAGGGCACTTTAGAACATGATTCGGCTACTGGAAGGCAGTTTAGCACATGTTTTCACTTCTGAAAGGCAATTTAGCACATGTTGGACCCTAGAGGGCACTTTTTTCACTTCCAAAGTGCACTTTAACAAATGTTTTGGCTACTAGATGACACTTTAGGACGTTTTCACTTCTAGAGGGTACTTTAGCACACTTTTTGGCTCCTTCAGGGCACTTTAGCATGCGTTTTACTTCCAGAGGGCACTTTAGCACACGTTTGGGTCCAAGAGGACACTTTAACATGTGTTTTATTGTAGGTATTGGCTCCTAAAGGGCACTTTAACACACATTTTTGGACACGTTAACATGTAGTTTATCCCCCAAGAGGGCACTTTAGCACATGTTTTTGGTTCCAAAGGGCACTTTAGCACATTATTTGGCTGCCATGAGGACACTTTAGACATGTTTTAGCTCCCATGCGGGCACTTCTAAAGGGCACTTTGACACATGTTTTAGCTTCTAAAGGGCACTTTAGAACACATTTAGAACACATTTGGGTCCTAGAGGACACTTTAACATGTGGTTTAGCCACGTTTTGGCTCCTAGAGGGCACTTTAGCACATGTTTCAGCTATTAAAGGATGCTTTAGTGTGTGTTTTTGCTTCTAGAGGGAACCTTTGCACACATTTGGGTCCTAGAGGACACTTTAAGGGTTTAACCCTCAAGGGGGCACTTTAGCACATGTCTTTGGTTCTGAAGGGCACTTTAGCACATGATTTGGCTACCATGAGGACACTTGAGCATCTGTTTTCACATCTAAAGGGCACCTTGACACATGTTTTAGCTTCTAAAGGGCACTTTAGCATATGTTTTGGCTCCTAGAGGGCACGTTAGCACACATTTTGGCTCATATAGGGTACTTTAACATGTGTTTTTGCTTCTATTTGGGCACTTTAGCACATGTTTCAGCTATTAAAGGATGCTTTAGTGTGTGGTTTTGCTTCTGGAGGGAACTTTAGAACACATTTGGGTCCTAGAGGACACTTTAACATGTGGTTTAGCCATCAAGAGGGCACTTTAGCACATGTTTTTGGTTCCAAAGGGCACTTTAGCACATAATTTAGCTTCCATGAGGACACTTTAGCATGTGTTTTCACATCTAAAGAACACTTTGACACATCTTAGCTTCTACAGGGCACTTTAGCATGTTTTCGGTTCTAAAGGGCACTTTAGCGTATGTTTTGGCTCCTAGTGGGTACTTCAGCATGTGTTTTTTCTTCTACAGGGCACTTTAGCACATGTTTCAGCTATTAAAGGATGCTTTAGCATGTGTTTTTGCTTCTGGAGGGAACTTTAGCACACATTTGGGTCCTAGAGGACGCTGTAACATGTGGTTTAGCCATCAAGAGGGCACTTTAGCACATGTTTTTGGTTCCAAAGGGCACTTTAGCACATAATATAGCTTCCATGAGGACACTTCAGCATGTTTTCATTTGTAACAGAAACTTTGACACATAAAGGGCACTTTAACTCACATTGTGACTACTAGAAGGCACTTTAGCATGTGTTTTCACTTCTAAAGGGTACTTTATCACACATTTAGGTCCTCGAGGTCCTGTAGTCACCTCACATGTTGTAGATTTCAGGTTTAAGTCCATAACCTTTGTGTTTGTAGAGTTATTCCACATTTATTATCATTTAGAGCAGGAAAAACATTAAAAATAACCCCAGAACTTTTAATTTGTGATGGAGAAACCCAACGACGAGTCTTTGTGGCTCAACTTTAAACCTCAACTTGATTTATATCAGCTTCAGATTGAGTAAATCTCTGCAGATCAAACCATAAATGTTTATTATTCAAATAGAAGCTCAAGCAAATATAAATATCTCTCAGCACCTGAGAGTCTATGAAAGTACCAGTATGAAAAGCTGCATCCATGAATGCATCAGCTGCATTTCCCAGTGTTTCCACACCACTGGAATGATGTGAAAACCATGACTCCCATGGAGCAGAAACCATCTGCAGGACTTTATATACTGTATATATATATATATATATATACACACACACATATACTATAATCAGCTGGTAACGTGTGGGGCTGTTTATTCTGACAGGAAGAAACCAGCCAAACCTTCAGAATAAACCAGTTTCCTGCTCCACATCAGTGTTTTTGATGTTTTCAGCTTTGTTGAGATAAAAATCAGAGATTTTACTGATAAAAGGCAAAAACGCCCTCATTGCACGAGTTCACTGGTCCTTTTAATCCTTTTTTGTTTAGATAAACGTTAGGATTTTTAGTTTTTTATGGAGAAAATGAAAGAAGCTGCAGGAAAAGTTCAGTGTTAATATTAGAGCAGCAGTGATTAGTTGATTAATCGTCAACTATTTGAGTTGAAACACATAAATAACTGTTGGATTTGCATATAACCGCACACATACACTGAAAAAACACAAGTCTATGTCATAGTACAGTATTTATTTATACCCATGCTGCAATGATTAGTTGATTAATCGATTAGTTGGTTCAAAAATGATATAAATCGATCACATGGTGCAATTTATTCACTGATATCTTTAGTTTTTAAAACGTCTGTGATGAATGTTTGATTTTCATGGTTCAACGCGACATTCAGCACTTCTGACAACGAGTAAAATCCTGTTTTTATTTCTTATTTCTGCTGCTTTGGGTGTTAAAACATGTGAAACGTCTCCTCCAGAGAGGGTGAAATTCCAGAGCTGCAGCTGCAGCATCGAGTGAGAAAACGTCGTGACCCGACCTCCAGAAAACTGCTGCAGCACCAGGACGTTATTAACTATAAATTAAACCGATAGAGTGGAAACGTGCCTCCGATATCCAAGAAAAACATCTATATATACTCTAAACATTCCTCTGAGTGGATTCCAACACAAACACTCGCTCTGATTAGTTTCTGCTGGATGTTGATTGGGTGAAAAGAGACATGAGATTAAAAAAAATGGAGATTTCTGTCCAAGTTTTATCTTTACAGGCTCTGGAATGTTCTATAACCTTCATGTTGTGTTGGTTTTAGTTAATTAATGTGCTGTTCCTGATTAAATCTGACTGGTCCGTTAAAAACTCCACTCAAAGAAATACGAATTTTATACTTTATTTAAGGTTTTTAGGTTTTAGTAAATTTTACATAATAAGGTTTAGTAAATTCAACATAATGTTTAGTAAATTCAACATGACAATGTTTAGTGAATTCAACATAATGAGGTATAGTAAATTTAACATAATCTTTAGTAAATTCAACATAATGTTTAGTAAATTTAACATAATCTTTAGTAAATTCAACATAATGTTTAGTAAATTCAGCGTAATAAGGTTTAATACATTTAACATAATGTTTAGTAAATTAAACATAATAAGGTTTAGTATATTCAATGTAATAAGTTTTAGTAAATTCAACATCAGGTTTAGTAAATTCAACATAATAAGTTTTAGTAAATTCAACATAATAAGTTTTAGTAAATTCAACATAATGTTTAGTAAATTCAACATAATATTCAGTAAATTCAATGTAATAATGTTTAGTAAATTCGATGTAATAAGTTTTAGTAAATTCAAAATAATGTCTAGTAAATTCAACATAATGTTTAGTAAATTCAAAATAATAATGTTTAGTAAATTCAACATAATTAGTTTTAGTAAATTCAAAATAATAATGTTTAGTAAATTCAACATAATGTTTAGTAAATTCAAAATAATAATGTTTAGTAAATTCAATGTAATAATGTTTCGTAAATTCAATGTAATAAGTTTTAGTAAATTCAACATAATATTTAGTAAATTCAACATAATATTTAGTAAATTCAACATAATAAGTTTTAGTAAATTCAACATAATGTTTAGTAAATTCAATGTAATAAGTTTTAGTAAATTCAACATAATATTTAGTAAATTCAACATAATATTCAGTAAATTCAACATAATAAGTTTTAGTAAATTCAACATAATGTTTAGTAAATTCAACATAATAAGTTTTAGTAAATTCAACATAATGTTTAGTAAATTCAACGTAATAAGTTTTAGTAACTTCAACATAATGAAGTTTAGTAAATTCAACATAATATTCAGTAAATTCAACATAATAAGTTTTAGTAAATTCAACATAATGTTTAGTAAATTCAATATAATATTCAGTAAATTCAACATAATAAGTTTTAGTAGATTCAACATTATGTTTAGTAATTTTAATGTAATACGATTTAGTAAAATCTGGCTGATTTTGGACTAAAGCTGTGTGATAAATGACTTTCTGGCTTCTAACGTTAGTTTAATTGGTTTCTTCGTTAGCCACTAGCCCCGCCCACTGGAAAACAGCATCTGGACCAAACCACTTTGAGGAATAAGGGGGGTCATAATTTTCAACAATAAAGAAACGTATAGTTTTACATTGAGCAGCATTTGTGTTGTGCGTTTATTTCACATTTATTTAATATTCTAAAGTATTTATTTGTGTTTACAAAGACTTTTCATGACAAAGTCATGAAATCTTAGTTGAATCTGATCAAATTAACCAGGTTTTTCAGAGATTTAACACAACATGAGGGTTTAAAGTTGTGTCCCAGTCAACTCCAGCTCATGTTTTCAGATATTTCCAGCGTCTGGGTCGGGTCGACTCGCGTCCAGAAATAGTTTGATCGTTGGGGGTAAATGTTTAATGTTTCTGGGCCGAAGGATCAGTGAGTTCACCCCAGGACTCTGAGAGGAGAAAATAAACTATTACAAGCTCAGAAAATATTTACTGGGAGCAACTGGGCCGATAGTGAGAGTGAAGGAGGTTTGAGGTCTGGAGTCGATCTGCTGAATCTGCAGCGCCAAAAATACAGATTCACAAAAGTCCAGATTAAAAACTATATAATTAATTAGTTTAAAGCAGGAGAATAAATAAATAAGCATCTTCAACTTTGACATCGACTTCTATAATAAACTGATGATGTTTGAGTCGTGGACAAAAAAAGACATTTTAGGTTGAATCTGCAGCTTTAAGGAAACACTGATCCACATTTTATACCATTTAATGAATTAAACCATTAATTAATTCAATAATTAATAGATGGGAGATAACGTTTGTTTGATGTATAATAGTAATAATATAGAAAATGCAGAAAGTAAAAATAATAAATACTAAAATACAAGTAAGCTATTAAACTACTAAAAGTATAAAAAAAATATTACAAATAAATCAATTAATTATTATTAAAAATTAAAAAATGAAAAGAATATTAAAGAAAATACTAAAACCACAAAATAATAATAAATAGAATAACACAATATATTAATAAAAAAAACTACATACTAAAAATGCCAAAAAAATTATTTAAAAAATTAAATAATAATAATAATAATATACATATATAATATATAAAATGCTAAAAGTAAAAATAATAAATACTAAAATACAAATAAACTATTAAAGTACTAAAAGTATAAAAAATATTACAATTATTAAAAATATAAACAATATTAAAGAAAATACTAAAACCACAAAATAATAATAAATAAAATAAAAAATATAAATAAAAAACTACATACTAAAAATGCCAAAAAATTATTTTAAAAATTAAATAATAATAATAATAATATACATATATATAATATATAAAATGCTAAAAGTAAAAATAGTAAATACTAAAATACAAATAAACTATTAAACTACTAAAGGTATAAAAAATTACAATTATTAAAAATAAAAAATATATTAAAAATATTAAAGAAAAATTAAAGAAAATACTAATAATAATTATAATATACATATATATAATATATAAAATGCTAAAAGTTAAAATAATAAATACTAAAATACAAATAACAAAAACTATTAAACTACTAAAAACACAAAAAATATTAAAATAATTAAAAATATAAAAAATACAAATATACTAAAACCAGAAAAATATAGTAATAAATCAAATTGTAAAAAATTATAAAAACTACACATACTAAAAATATGGTTTAAAAATTATAAAAAACTACAAAACATATTCAATTAATGAACTTGAGTAATTTTTAAAAAGGAAATATGCAAATTCTCTGGTTCCAACTTCTCTAATTGAGAACCAAACTAATCGATAATCGTTTCAATAACTAATAATACGAAGTATTATCAGAACAACAGCAATAGAATTAAAATCTGTATCACAGGGAGTTTTCTATCATTTAAATCACCCGTTATTTTCTTGCATGTTGCAGTAAAACTGCAGATTATCTGGGAACAGACACATGATCCTGCAGGTTTTGCAGCGATAATAACGCCACTAACAGGGTGTGTGTTTCAGCTCACATTTAGAAAATTAAAACCTGCTCTTTTCTTGCTTTTTATAAAAGAAGAAGAAGAAGAAAAAAGCCAAAGGGGCTCAGCCTTTCCTGACAGCCTATCATTTCCCCCGAGATAATGAATGTATTTGAAAAATGTGGCGTGAAGCTATATCATTTTATTTTCTCTGGAAGTGACAGGGTTTTTTTCTCCCGTGTGAAGTTGGCTGAAATAACACGGATAAAGGAGCAGTTTCAGAAGCCTGAATATTCCTCAGATAACATCTCTTCCTGCGTTAATTGAACTCAGATTCTCAAAGAGCTGATTTCTGCTCTGGGAACAATTTAAACTCTGCAGCAGTTTCTGTTTTCGTGTTTTTGATCGCGATAAAGTGAAACGTTGAAAGTTCTGCTGCAGCTTCATGAAGTATTTCTGGATATTTCTGGGTTCAAACTAAACATGGAGCAGCAGGATCCGGTTCTTCATGCGTCACATATCTGCAACGATCTCATAAAACTCCCAGTTCTTTTGAATCTGGCCTTTAAATGATCTGTTTGCTTCTGCCTGAGGATTTTCCAGTGTTCTAATGAAACTTGGACTCCCGGGTCGACCACAACGGTAACTTCTCCTCCATCTGTGGAAACGTTTTCTTCCCCCGGCCCCGATTACACTGTTTTGCTGCAGTACCTCAGAAAAAAGGCTTTTATTCTGTAAAATCTGGAGAAACTTTGGTTATAAAGTCAAGAGAAAATGTTTGAAAAGCATAAATATAGTTCTAAAATATGATTCTGATGTATAATCTACAGTTAAATTTGTCTAAATTATCATTTTAATGTCTGTAACTACGACTTCCTGGTTTCAGTTTCCTCCTCGGATCATCTGATTGGTCGTTGGAGCCAATTAAACTCACCTGAGTGGATCTAGACTCCGCCCACCAGGTGCAGTTTTAATGTGCAAACAAGATAAACACAGAATTAATAATAAATGATAAAAAAATGGAAAACAAACAATGATTCACTGTCATTACAAACAACTGTATTTTTAAAATTTAACTTAATAATATATTTTTGTATTTTTTATCATTTTTCAATTTTGTATTTAATTTTTTTTTTATTTTGAGTGTGTGTAGTTTTTGTAATTTGATTTATTTTTATTTTAAATATTTTTATGTTTTGTATTTTTGTGGTTTTAGCATTTTCTATTTTTATATGTTTAATATGTTTTTTTGTATTTTCTATAATTTTTAAATTTTGTATTTAAATATTTTTTTAATTATTTTTAGTAGGTGTTGTTTTTTTATTTGATATTTATTTATTTTTTTTTTTAGCATTTTCTATTGTTTTTTATATTTTTAATAATATTTTTTATCATTTGTAAATTTGGTATTTAATTTTTTAAATATTTTTTTTGTATTTTTAGTATGTGTTGTTTTTTTAATTTGATTTATTATTATTTTAATTATTTTTATGTTTTGTATTTTTTTAGCATTTTCTATTGTTTTTTCTATTTTTAATAATATATATATATATTTTTTGTATTTTTAGTAGTTTAATAGTTTTTTTTATTAAATAATATACAATAAAAATAATGAAATTCTGATGAACCAGTGAGATTTTACTGTCATTTTTTCCATCTTGAACCAAAGTTGCATTAAATTAGATTTTTTTTTGTTCCTCAAATTTTTCAGCAAATTTAGGTTCATCAAATAAAAATAACTCACCATCTAAAGTAAATAAATGTCATTTAATTATTTTTTTATATTTAATACATGTTGAGGTTATACATTTTCCTATATACATATATATATAATTTAGGCATTTTCTTTACCACGTCTAAGTAATATTTCATTTCATACATTGTTAAACTATAATTTATTCTCCTCTGGATAAAATCTGCAGCTGAATGTGTGTTTTTATGTCTTTTCTGCTTTATAATAATCATTTATCTGCTGAAACTCTGAACTCTACCTGCTGTTTCTGCTGTTTCTGCTGTTTCTGCTGTTTCTGCTGTTTCTGCTGTTTCTGCTGTTTCTGCTGTTTCTGCTGTTTCTGCTGTTTCTGCAGCTCAGTGTCTTTTAGTTTTTCCTCCTGTGAGGTGTCAGCTGTGTTTATGCATCAACACGAATTAAAACCAGCAACAAGCTGTGGTTTAGAGATCAAGGCTGCAGGCTGGGTTTAACACACACACACACACACACACACACACACACACACACACACACACACACACACACACACACACACACACACACACACACACACACACACACACACACACACACACACACACACACATGTAAAGTTAGACATAATGTTCATCTGCTAATATTGATTTTGAAGGAGTTCTGTCATAATTTTTCATCATTTCATCATTTTTTTTTGTTTCTCTAATAATTAGAATATAATTGTCAGATTAAACCAGAAGTGGAGCCTTTAAAGAACATGAATATAAAGTTTAAACCTGTTATTTAACGTGTTATTTTACTTACTAGTTGTTTTTTAGGCCTGAAGGAGACGTTTTCTTCCAAAGGAGGGACAAACAGGAAATGAACTCATCTGGTCATGTGACCTTTCACCTTGGTCAGGTGACACAAACATTAAGTATTTATTATTTTTTTGTTTTCCATTATGTGATTTATATAGAAAATAATCAGTAATAATCTGCTCACGGTGTAAAATACACTGATTTACACAGAACATTTAAATAAAATCCTTGTGTCTGAACATGTTTTATGTCATTTAATGAATTAATTCTAATTTAATTATTATAGAACATAAATGTTTTCTCTTTTCTTTCTTTCCTTTCTCGTCTGCTTCATCCGCTTCTTTCATGTCTTTTTTCCACAGATGCAAAGCAGCTTCTGAGGTTTGACTCTTTGATTGTAGAAAATATTTATAGAGGAAGAGATTCCACCACACACACACACACACACACACACACACGCACACACACACACACACACACACACACACACACACACACACACACACACACACACACACACACACACGTGCGCATGCACACACACCAAAGCTGCCTTTGAAGGGGCAGAGAGAGGAAATCTAAAAACTGTCAAAACCAGACGGAAGAAGAAGAAGAAGAAGAAGAAGAAGAAGAAGAAGAAGAAGAAGAAGAAGAAGAAGAAGAAGAAGAAAAGATATAGACATTCAGTTAATGAGGTCACATGACCAGGATATCCCTATTGCTGCACATGTGACATGTGAGCATCATTGTCTTTTATTCTGAAAATCTTCACTAAAAAAAAAAAAATCTAAACTTGAATTTAACTTTTTTTTTCTTCCTTTTTTCCCCTAATATGCTCAAATAGATTTGTTGCCATGGCAACAATACGCAAATATGATAAATTCCTAGTGTATACAACCTTTTTATCTTATATGTATTAAATATATCTATTATTTAGGCCATTATAAGTAATAAAAACAACGTCTAAATAATATTTCATGAAAATCCTCTGGATATAAAACTTCACACTTGTTACGTCCTTCAAAATAAAAGCCCCTATTTCACACCTAACTGCAAAAACATAGATTTTATATCAAAGATTTCTTTTATAAGAATGAAGATAAAGTAATAAAGTATTTTAGCCTTGTTTTAGTAATATTTAAACTAATTATAAGTAATTCTTACATATTTTTTAGTAGTATTTAGCCCATTTTAAGTGGCCTCCAGGGTTAAATGTGCATTATTGAACAGAACATGTGACAACAATCATCAGGAATGAAATGAAAACAGATAAATCAGGAATATCTGGGCGTCTTCAGAGGATTTACACGTGTTCGTTGCTCTTCTCTGTGTTTGTCATGTTCACGTCTTCAGTTTTATGGTTTTTACAGCAGGAGAAAAGACTCTGAGCAGCTGTTTTCCTGCTTTCCTCCGTACGGACGTTCGCCAACTACAACAAAGCGGGTTCGACGTCTCCGGAGGTTCAATCATTTCGCTGCTAATCTCATCTCCTCTGCTGCGTATGAGTCTTCTGAGGCATTAACTGGAAACACATTCTGTACAGAATTCACTGGAGGAGGCTGCATGTTAGTTTTTCTCGAGCCGAAGTCGCACAGGAACGGTTTCTCCTTCAGTGTCAACTTAAATATTCATTGTCCCCACAGGATAGGAATGTTTAAGAAGATGGAAGAGGATAATCAGGACAAATTATAACGGCTTCACGGGGGAAATCTAAATCAAATGTCTCCATTTATCACGTTTACAGAGAACATTCATGATCCTCAGAGGATGAACCTTCATTAGGCCATAAAACGAGTTCTAGTCTCAGCAAAAAACGTCAGATTAACACAGAAAACGGAAAAATCACAGTGATAAAAGTCTCAGAGACTTTATAGAATCAGTGAAATGTACTTATAGTATCACAATACTGTCTCAATTACATGTAAATGAATTAATTCAAAATGTTACTGAGGTAAAAGTACAGAAATATAATAAAAAACATAAAAATAAAAACAGAAATCTGTATAAAAACAGCAGAAATCTGTATAAAACATGAAAAGCTGCAGTGATTAATCAATTAATTAATTATTTGACAACTAAAATGATGTTGGTCTGGACAAAAAAAGACATTTTAGGTTGAATTTCAGTTGAAAAACACTGATCCAATAATCAATAGATTAATCAACTTTCAAAATAGTCGTTAGTTGCTGCTAAAAATCTAGATACATGTATTTTCAAAATAAAAGCCTGGGAAATTCATAACGATTCATATGGAAAATTAAATCAATTCTATTAATGATGAACTCCAACTGATTCAGTGTAAAGTTGTTTTTTCTCTTTTATATAATAAATGCAACTAGAGCTGCGATCGATTAATTAATCAATTAATTGATTATTAATTATCACATTAATCACTAGATATTTTGATAATGGATTTAATGATTTGAGTCATTTTTATGAATAAAATGTCCAAATTACAGCCATAAATATTTATAATAGCATCATTTTACACCATTTTATGATGAATCAAAGAACCAATCGATTAATAATCACTAATCGATTAGTTACAGATTGATTGATTGAGACTCTTACAGATGTTTTAACCTTTGATTCATCGTCCATCTGATCTGGAACCGTGGGAACGATTCATCTGTTGCTCAATGTCGTAAACACTTTGTTGTATTTTATCATAAACTTCACAGCCTTTATGTCCTCAGTGTGTGTGTGTGTGTGTGTGTGTGTGTGTGTGTGTGTGTGTGTGTGTGTGTGTGTGTGTGTGTGTGTGTGTGTGTGTGTGTGTGTGTGTGTGTGTGTGAGGTCATAAAGCTCCGACATGTTGGATCCAGCTGGAAAAAAAAACACAAAAGACACTAAACATGAAATAATCAGCATCAACTGGAACCGTCACTTTAAATCAATTAAATCAATTATGACTGATACATTCACAGATCAATAGGTTGCTACTAGCAACACACACACACACACACACACACACACACACACACACACAGCTGTGACATCACAAACATCTGGAAACGTGTAACCCTGTTAATCCTTTGTCATCTGTGTCTGGAGGAACCTCCTCCTCCTCTTCTTCTTCCTCCTCTTCTTCCTCCTCCTTCTCTTCCTCCTCTTCTTCCTCCTCCTTCTCTTCCTCCTCTTCTTCCTCCTCCTCCTCTTCTTCCTCCTCCTTCTCTTCCTCCTCCTTCTCTTCCTCCTCTTCCTCCTCCTCCTCTTCTTCCTCCTCCTCCTCTTCCTCCTCCTTCTCTTCCTCCTCCTCCTCCTCCTCTTCTTCCTCCTCCTCCTCTTCCTCCTCCTTCTCTTCCTCCTCCTTCTCTTCCTCCTCTTCTTCCTCCTCCTCCTCTTCTTCCTCCTCTTCTTCCTCCTCCTCCTCTTCCTCCTCCTTCTCCTCTTCCTCTTCTTCTTCCTCCTATTTCTCCTCCTCTTCCTCCTTGTCCTCCTCTTCTTCTTCCTGCTCTTTCTTCTCCTCCTCCTCCTCTTCCTCCTCTTCCTCCTCCTCCTCCCTGATGAACTACATCATTCTTCTTCTCTCTGAGGTTTTTAAATCATTAAATCACAGATGTTTGACGCTGTCGTCAATAAACATTCAATTTGATTTTGAGACTCATGGAGGATCCAGGACCCAGGACCCAGGACCCAGGACCCAGGACCCAGGACCCAGGATCCAGGACCCAGGATCCAGGACCCAGGATCCAGGACCCAGGACCCAGGACCCAGGACCCCAGGAAAAGTGGAAAAAAGGACCCAGGACCCAGGATCCAGGACCCAGGACCCAGGACCCAGGATCCAGGACCCAGGATCCAGGATCCAGGACCCAGGACCCAGGACCCAGGATCCAGGATCCAGGACCCAGGATCCAGGACCCAGGACCCAGGACCTCCCCCCAGGACAGCTGGTCCTGGTTTACAGGGTCAAAGCATCTGTGGAACTTTGACCCCTGAGAGGATCTGGATTTCTGCAGATGGAAGAAAAGTTTTATTCTTATTTTAAAAGCTGAAATTGATTTTTTATGTCCTTTTTTCACCAAAAACTGCCATTAAATCACAAATACTGGCATTTAAAAGGTTAAATATGGAATCAGCTGAATATTTATGAGCAGGACTGAAGTGGATTAAAGGATTTATTAAAAAATGTGATTTCTAGAGCTGTTTTTGCACATGTTGGATTTATTTGAACAGATTTATTCTTCTTTTCAGCATCAGCACTTTCTGATCTGCAGCCTTCAGGTTTTCATTCTATGCTTTTTATACATTTCTTCATCGCTTTTTTCCACTTTTCCTCCATAAAAATAAACAGTTCATGCAACATTTTTACAGGCTGTTATCACTGAAATAACCGGAATCATATGATGAGGATTCCATGTGTTAGTTTTGGCAGATGTGACGTGATTTTTAATGGAATTAGAGCGAAGGAGTGTTTGCATTGAAAAATCCAGAGGTGAGGGGGGTCTAAGGGGGTCTGAGGGGGTCTGAGGGGGTCTGAGGGGGTCTGAGGGGGGTCTAGGGGGGGTCTTTGGGGGTCTGGGATCAGCCCACACAGTCCTGAAGCTGTTGGAGTCAGCAGGACTCTTCCTGTTGGAGCTGGTCTACCTCAAGTCTCCAAAACCACCAAAAAACCACCACAGGACGGAGGCGACTTCTTCTAGATTCTTGTGTTAAAGGTTCATTAAGTTCACATCAGAGTCCGAACGTCCGAACGAGGAATAAAACACAGAAAATAACAGAAAAATCATCATTACATCAACTGCTGCTGCTGATTTCAGGGTCATTTTATAATAAAACAGCTCCACCTGCTGGACGTTAAAGGAACTGCATGGAAATATTACATTTAAATGGCTGCAACTCAATTATTCAGATAGTTTATTATAACTTTTCTTTATTTAAATGATTATTTGTTTGGTTCATGTAATGCTGGTAAAATAAGTTCATTTTCTTTAATTTTCATTCTTCATTATTCCATAAAACGAGTTCTAGTCTCAGCAAAAAATGTCAGATTAACACAGAAAATGGAAAAATCACAGTGATAAAAGTCTCAGAAACTTTATATAATCAGTAAAATGTACTTATAGTATCACAAATAAAACTAATATTTCTTTTTATATACATCAAACACACATTTTAATGTTGTATTGGAGCTAATTTTAGACACTTTGGGTGTATTAATAGTGAAATATATATAAAAAATACTCAAATACTTAATTTTATTTAAGTAAAACTCTCAATTACATGTAAATGAATTAATTAAAAATGTTACTGAGGTAAAAGTACAGAAGTATAATAAGAAAAACACATTTTAATGTTGTATTGGAGACAATTTTAGACATTTTGGGTGAATTAATAATAAAATATATTAGATTATAGAGTAAATAAGTCTATCACATGTTAGTTTAATATGCTGCTAATATATTTAAAAAAAATAGAAAATAAAACACTGATAATTTAAACAATAGTTTAAATAGAATAAAAAGTAAAAACTCTATTTAACAGTACTTGAGTTAATGTACTTTAGTAAAGTGTATTTGTTTATAAGGAGCAGCCTTTCTTTAATCAATTAATTAATTAATAAATCAATTAATAATTAAGTAGAAAATGTCCAAATGTTTATTTTGAACTTTACTTAAATATTTTCCACTTCATTTTATTTGTATTTTTTATTCCACTACATGTATTTCACAGCTTTTCAACATCCTTTTCTGATCAGTATATAATATTATAGATATATATTTATGATGTATATATGTATATATACATATATACACATATGTAATAATATATGTATTGTATGAATATTAAACTTTCAGTGATTATATATACATATATATATATACATAAACATACATATATGTATATATACATATATATACGTGTATATATATATACATATATACATACACACATACACATATAGTCAAGTGTCTTTGACTGTCCTATATATATATATATATACACATATATATACACATTTACACACATATACACATATATATACATATATACACATATATATACATATATACACATATATATACATATATACGTATATACACATATATATACATATATACACATATATACATATATACACATATATATACACATATATACATATATACACATATATATACATATATACACATATATACACATATATATACACATATATACACATATATATACATATATACACATATATATACATATATACACATATATACACATATATACACATATATACATATATACGTATATACACATATATATATATACATACACACATACGTACACATATACACATATATAGTCGTGTCTTTGACTGTCCTATATATACATATACATACATATACACATACATATATACACACATATATATACACATACATACATATATACACATATATATACACATATATACACACATATATATACGTATACATACATGTACATACATACACATACACACATACATATATACACATATATATACACATATATACACACATATATATACGTATACATACATGTACATACATACACATACACACATATATATATATATATATATATATATATATATATATATATATATATATATATATATATATATATATATATATATATCTTACCAACTTGATCATTTGTCTAAATCATAATTTTATTCAGTAAATTATTAGTTTTTCCTTTAGAAACAACAACAACAACAACATATGTGAATGTTTCCATATCAAAGTTTATTGCTGACATGCATGTAGAGATCTGATGAAGTAGAAAAATATGTTTTTTATACAAACGTGTTTTTCATCTGTACAATTACGCAGTTTTTTTTTTCTGTATCTAGATGCCCATTTCTGACCAAGCAGCTTACAACACATTATTCCATCGGCTTCTTTTTAAAACTACACCACACTTCATTTCCAACGATGAGTTTCCAGTTGAATCAGTCGACAGTTTATCGGATTTAATACGCTGAAGACTAAGGAGGAAAAAAAACATCAGAAAAACTGAACTAAAAGGGGAAATTATTGATATAAATGTCGGATTAAAAGGGGGAAAATATCCAGTTTGACTTTTATTTTGTAGGAGCCTGGAAAATCAACATCATGCAGTAGTGTTTTAACAGTTCAACTTCACTAGTTTCATGCTTTTTAATCCACGACTCAGTCAGATAAACATCGAACGTGGTACAATCCGCTAGATAGAAAGTGATAAAACACTTTTAGATTTAAATAAAGGGGATAAAATGTACATCAGAGTGTTTAAACCTCTATTACTCGTCTGGATTTGGGCCTAATGAAGATTTAAGACACTTTCCACAGATGGATCATCACAGCATTCAGCGTTTGGTGTCGATGGATCAACTAAACTACTACAATACTGATGATTACCCTTAAATAACGGAGGGAAAGGACAGAAAAATGGGATTTTACTGAATATTCTGACACAAATGACTGATTCGGTGTCAAAAAACTGAATAAATTCATCCAAAAAGACAAATTGGAGCAGATTTAGCTTCAAAGATAAACACGTTTTTTATCAAAATGTCCAAAAACAATTCACTAAATACACAAAAACTTAAATCATAAACATTTGTCTCAATAAAATAAAAAATTCCACCTTAAAAAACACACCTGCCAACACATTAACTATAATAAAGTTGGTGTGTAAATGATTATTATTAAAGATTTTTAACAGCAAATTATGCTCATTTTTATTCAAAAAAGTCTTAAAAACTTAAATTTAAAGTAATTTTAAAGGGCTGAATGTGGAATAATTGAAGTATTTTGGATTAAAACAGAAAATCAGCCTTTATAATAATAGATTAATTGAATTTTTAGACTTTTAGACTTTATACAGTCATATTTAAATTGTTTGACTTTAATAATATAGTTAAATACTAACTTTATTATATTTATAGATTGATTTTTTAAAGAAAAAGCAGATTTTTAAAGGAAATAACTGATATATATTGCACATTGTTATGCACAATGCACCTTTTTTAAATAAAAATGTGCATAATTTGCTGCTAAAATCTTACTTTTATGGACAAATAATTGATTTTCTAGACTTTATACACTAACTTTATTATATTTATAACAGAAGAAGCAAAGTTATAGACTTTAATGAGTTGAAAAAGCATTTTTTTAAAGAAAATTACTGAATTGTAGTGAAAATACTTCTCATATTTTGGCTTTTTAAATAAAAATGAGCATAATTTGCTGCTAAAATCTTACAGTTATGGATAAATCTATTGATTCTTTGACCTTAATAATGTTTAATTACACCAACTTTATTATAGTTATAGCAAAGGAAGTGAAATTAAGTGTTTTAATGCAGGTGATTTGACAAAAAATTAGTATTTTAGATGTAAAAGTTTTGAGTGATGAGGCTGAAAATTCATAAATTTACAGTTATATTGAGACATAATGATTCTAAACATCTGTTTATTAAAAAATTGAGTAAATCTGTGAAGTAAAAGCTGATTTAATTTGTCTCTTTAGATGAATTTATCCTGTATTTTCACACCAAATCAGACATTTTGGCAGTAAAACCGTCCTTTAACTCCTCCGCTACAGGGCTTCACATTGAGGTGGGAGGAAGCCGTGAGCTTTTCTTTTTATTTTATTCTATTTTGAGCCTCCGGGGGTTGGTGGTGGACGGCCAACATGGCCGATAAAACAATCAGAGATGTGTTGGTGCCTGGATGGAGGTGGAACGACAGAAAAAACGACTGGAGCAGCGATGACGCTTCATATTTACATACTGACCGGAGAGAATCCTGTGTGTGTGTGTGTGTGTGTGGAAAATGAGATTAATGAAAAGGAATAAAACAACAAAACTCTACAAAAAAACCCTCAAAGATCATGTGCGAGTATCATTTCTTTTTTTTTCTTTTTTTTTGTAAAAAATAGAACTATGCAAAAAGTCAGTCTCGTTATTAGTGTAGCTTAAGTCGACCACGGATTTCGTGGCCAAAAAAAAAACAAATAAAATGGCAAGAAAACGATTTTGGAATCGATTAAAATAAAACAGATGCTACTCTTTCATAATGAGATGGCTGAAGTAGAACTCCTGTTGGAGTTAACACTTGTTTTTTTAAAGCTGTGAGATTTTCGGGGCTTGTTTCACCGGTTTTTTAAGTTAAGTTTTGGGAAATATTCCGACTGAATGTGACACAAGCCCCAGTGGTTTGGGTTGATGAGGAGGAGGAGGGAGATCTAACACAAGTGAATAAATAAATCAACATGAAATCACAAGGAAAAAAAAGAGGGGAAATTATTCCAGAGCCTATGATCATGCACACAGTAATGAATATAAATAGGAAGAAATCTAGAAAAGCCTTTAAAGCAGGTACCGAAACGCAAAAAGGCAAAAAAAAAAGTGTACGGATGCTTAACAGTCACTGTTAGTAGCTTCGCTGTGGTTTGATAAAACAGGAAAAAAGCCTAAATAAAACAACCCAGCAACTAAATATTTAGGATTTTGTGTGATTTCTCTATGAAATATTACAGTATTGATCACCTGATGGTGAGATAATACAAGCATGTACACTAGAGGAGGAGGAGGCCGAGATTTTACCGAATTTCAACCAAAAAAAAAACGGTAAAATTATTAAAAAAAAGAACATTCGGTGCAGCCTCGTCCTGGTTAAACGCCTGCTCTGGTTTTCACAGTGTTCACAGGCCAGAGAACAGAAAATTAATAAAGAAAAAAAGATGGAGGATAGCTTAAAGGGTCTGAAACCGTCTGAGGTTTAACGGCAAAAAAAGACCCTGAAACACACACGTTCACACAACTATTGCATACGAATTGAAGCGTGGACACTTATAAAATAAAATAAAAATAAAAATCTGTCCCGTGATCTGTCTTGATAAGGAGAAAAATAAAAAGTTAGAATACCTGGAAGCCGTTTGATTGGATGAGGCTGTGGTGGGTACCGGTTCCTTGGCTGAAAATCTCATTTTTTTTTAATTAATTTATATTTAAGACATGATTTTTTTTTTTTTGGCAATAGAAACACGTTCAGTTCTTGGCATCGTGACTTCCAGGTACCTGACGCTAGCTGCCTAGATGCTAAAAATAAGATTTTTTTATTTTTTTTTTATTTATTTCCACAGGGATGAGCGGAAAAAAAAAAAAAAAAGCGAGAGATGCGTTTTTATCAAAGAACGAACGGTGGAAACCTGCGGTATCTTTAATGCCAAAAAAAAAGGGGGAAATGCTACTCATTAAGGTAAATATGGAAAAAAAAAAAAAGCTTATTCAGATTTTTTTTTTTTTATCGAAACCGAGACGGTTCCGAAAGCATCGTCGCTCCGACAGAAAACGTTAATGCTCAAAGACTCCATCGTTACAATCCCTTGTCTCGGAACAGTGAGCATGGTTCAACCAACAGAGAACAGAGACAGAGAGGTAGATTGATTTGAAGTCAGAGTTACAGACGGGGACCGGGACCAGGACCGGGACCAGTCCGGATCGGTATCAGGAAAAAGGAGAGGAGGAGGAATGGAGGTATAGAGGAGTCACATCTGTGGTCAGATGATCCCATGTGAGGCAATACTAGGAGGAGGAGGAGGAGGAAGGGGGGTCTGCTACATGATTCTGGTCCTGTATTGCTCAGGAGGTCCAGGGTTGACGGGTGGGGGGGGGGGGTTGGGGAGGACCGGATCCAGGACTCGTCCTGCGTCTCGCTGGAGGATCTCAGACGTGAAGTTCCAGGTCGGCGTTTTATCCACCTTCTTTCGGTGGGGAGGGGGGGTGGGGGCATCTGGACCCTGGTCTGGACTCTGGTCCGGACCCCTGCGTACATGAGTTCTGTTTATATTCGAGGGCTTTGACCTCTCTGGATTTCTGCAGGTCTCTTTAGGCCAGATGCGCCACCGGCAAGATGCACCTGAGGCCAAATGTGCGCCTGGGGGTCAGATATGCGCCTGAAGCCAGATGCGCCTGGAGGCCAGAGACGCGCCCAAGGCCAGAGATTCGCACCTGGAGGCCAGATACGCACAGCAGGCCAGATGCTCTCCTGAGGCCAGATGCACCTAAGGCCAGAGATTCGCACCTAAGGCCAGAGTTGTGCACCTAAGGCCAGAGATGCACCTGGAGGCCAGATGCGCGCCTGAGGCCAGATGCGCCACCGGCCAGATGCGCCACCGGCCAGATGCGCCACCGGCCTTAGCTACTTCCGGAGGAAACGCTGGGCCAGGATGGCAGCGTCCAGGGGGCTGACGGGCTGGGCGTCGTGGCCCAGGCGCCTGACGGGCGGGATGCCGCCGCCGCCGCCGGTGCTGAACTGTCGCTTGGCGAGGAAGCTCTTGGCCTCGTGGATAGTGTTCTTCTCCTCGGCGAGGAGCAGCTGCTGCCGCATGTAGTTCTCGAACTCGTACTGGGAGGACTCCTCTATCGCCTTGGCCTGGGGGGGAAACGACGGAGCCTGATCAGCGCGTTGAGACCTTTCAGTCCGGGTTAAATCGCAGAATTTGAGGAATAAAACGAGGCCTCACCTCCTGCAGGTGTTCCGAGTGGTTGACCTGGTCGTCGATGTCCGGCACCACCTGGAGAGGTCCGCTCAGAGACGACACCGACTGCCTGAGAAACACGAGGAGGAGGTCAGAGGTCAACCATCAGCCGCCATGATCACAGTTTAACGTTTATAGGCTACAAAATCTGGAGAAATTATAGTTTTAACTTGATAAATCATATTTCACCATTTCTTTCAATAATCATGTTAACGTCCTGATAAATAATTGGTTTAATTAGTCATTAATTCTCCACATTAAACTGCAGAATCTGTCAGTGCTGCCACCTGGTGGCAAAAAACAGCATCTCACTGCCTGGAAATGACATCATAGTTTTATCTGTTTTATTGTGATAGAAACTAATGCAAAGTAGCATAAAAATCATCTTAATTATATATAGTTTAACATAATTGTGCTTATATTGTGATTTTACCTCAATTTGACCTCTTATAGGTTCCCTCGACTCAGGGAAACAAAACTATTTTATTTAATTTTCACCTCATAATGTTCATATTTGCAACAGTTCATTAAGCATGTTTGTGTTATATATTGCATTAAACAGCATAAATCCTCAACTCAGATTTGATTATTTCTGTGTATAAAAAGTTAATAAAGTAGGTTAAAGTGCCAAAAATTGTCAGATTATATAGGTGAAATTTTACTACTTCAACTCAGATTTGATGATTTTTTGTCTATATAAAGTTAATATATAATATTATACATTACAATATAATACATTTTTATATTTTTAAATAGTCAAAAACAGGAAAACCAGGGTAATAAAGGTAAAAATCATCATCAATGTTCATTAATTCCATTCAGATAATTAAAACCCTCTAGGTGTAATACTGGAAGCGTCCAGCAGGAGGCGGAGTTACCAGGAGGCGATGATGGCGCTCAGAGACTCCAGAACTTCTCCTGCTGTCAAACGCTGCTGAGGATCCAGAACCAGGAGCTTCCGGATCAAACACACCGTGTTCTCTGATACTCGACCATCCCTGGGAGGAGGAGGAGGAGGAGGAGGAGGAGGAGGAGCAGGAGGAGGAGGAGGAGGAGGAGGAGGAAGAGGAGGAGGAGGAGGAGCAGGAGCAGGAGGAGGAGGAAGAGGAGCAGGAGGAGGAGGAGGAGGAGGAAGAGGAGGAGGAGGAGGAGGAGGAGGAGGAGGAGGAGGAGGAGGAGGAAGAGGAGGAGGAGCAGGAGGAGCAGGAGGAGCAGTGAGGGATATTTTCATTAGCAAAGTGTGACCACAAGTTTTATTCACATCCTTAAAAATGTCAATTTACTACAAAAACCTATTAATTCTGTCATAATTCTACACAACAGAATAAAGGTTGAAGCTGCTAATTAAACTAAAATATGTTTAATGCATTACACTAACATTTTTAAAGAAAAACACTGTTATTTTCAATAAAATAACTTTAATCAGGAATCTACTCTGTACATCACTAATGTCTTAAATGACTATTCTAGCTGTAAATATCTGGTTTTTGGTGGAAAATAAAAGTGATTTTTCATTAAAAAACTCATTTTTTAATGGTAGTGTCTGTTCATTTTGCTCTAAATAATAATATTCTTTAAATAAATGATTAATATCAAAGATTTGTGTACTCACCCTGGGATAATATTCTTTAATTAATCTTATAATTATCTAATAACTCACTCTGGGATGATGATAATCTTTAATAAATCACTAATAATTATCTAATAACTCACTCTGGGATGATAATAATCTTTAATAAATCAATAATTATCTAATAACTCACTCTGGGATGATAATAATCTTTAATAAATCACTAATAATTATCTAATAACTCACTCTGGGATGATAATAATCTTTAATAAATCACTAATAATTATCTAATAACTCACTCTGGGATGATAATCTTTAATAAATCACTAATAATTATCTAGTAACTCACTCTGGGATGATAATCTTTAATAAATCACTAATAATTATCTAATAACTCACTCTGGGATGATAATAATATTTAATAAATCATTAATTATCTAATAACTCACTCTGGGATGATAATAATCTTTAATAAATCATTAATTATCTAATAACTCACTCTGGGATGATAATAATCTTTAATAAATCATTAATTATCTAATAACTCACTCTGGGATGATAATAATCTTTAATAAATCATTAATTATCTAATAACTCACTCTGGGATGATAATAATCTTTAATAAATCACTAATTATCTAATAACTCACTCTGGGATGGAGTACTCGGCAGCTTTAATCTTGCGGAACAGCTCCTGAGGTATACTGTCGTAGAACGGGAACTGACCGTACAGCATCGTGAACAGAACCACACCGAGGGCCCACATGTCGCTGGGTTTACCTCGATAAGGCCGACCTGAAGACAAGGAGAGAAAAATAATCATTTATCTATTGAATCTATTAAAACCATCAATCTATTAATAGTTGGGTTCATCAAATGGTAGAAAATGTCCATTTGTGTTGCTCAAAACTGAAGATTTAACCTTAAATGTCTTATTTTTGGTCCAGACCAACACTTATAGTTGATTAGATGAGTGTAAAACATTGATTACTATTGGAATTTATCACATATACATTACTACTCATGTCCTTATTCTTAATATGGTGTGACAGGTTTCTCAAAACTGAAGATTATTATGCTGCAATTAACAGCTACTCTGTTAATTAATCTATTAATTATTGATTTGATTAATCAATTAGTAGTTTGGTTCATAAAATCCAACCAAAGATCACAATTAGTTAAAATTCATCAATAATTCCATCTGTAAAAAACTTTGTTGACCATGTCAACAAATTGGAACAACATTTTTAACCTGGTAACCATGGCAACCAATTGATTGATTAATCATTGCAGCTCTAATTAGTTATTTGCTTCATAAAATGGTGTAAAATGTGGATTTTTAATTTGTATTTTAGTTTATTATTTTTACTTTTAGCATTTTATATATTATTTCATTTTTTAAATATTTATTTGGCATTTTTGGTATGTAGTTTTTTATTTCTTTTTTTTAATTTTATTTATTTTTATTTTGTGGTTTTAGTATTTTAGTATTTTTTATATTTTTAATAATGGTAATATTTTTTATATTTTTAGTAGTTTAATAGTTTATTTGTATTTTAGTATTATTTTTACTTTTAGCATTTTATATATATATATTTTTTATATATATATATTATTAATTCATTTTTTAAATCAGTTTTGGCGTTTTTTAAATGTAGTTTTTTATTTCTTTATTTTTATTTATTCTTATTTTGTGGTTTTAGTATTTTCTTTAGTATTTTTTATATTTTTAATAATTGTAATATTTTTTTTTATATTTTTGTAGTTTAATAGTTTATTTGTATTTTAGTATTTATTTTAACTTTTAGCATTTTTTATATTATACATCAAACAAACGTTATCACCCATCTATTAATTATTGAATTAATTAGTTAATTGCTTCATTAAATGGTGTAAAATGTGGATCAGTGTTTCATCAAAGCTGAAGATTCAACATAAAATGTCTTTTTTTTTTTTTGTCCACAACCCAAAGATCATCAGTTTATTATTATAGAGACTAAAGAAACCAGGAAATAATCAGAGAAGAGAAGCTGGAACCAGAGAATTTGGACATTTTCTTCTTTAAAAAATGACTCAAACTGATTAATCCATAATTAAATAGGCCGACAATTAATATAATCGTTGACTAATGGACTAACCTTTGTAGTTCTAGTTCTTATAAATCCCTAAAGGTCAAATAATGTCCGTTTTTTATTATAAAAGACTAAAGAAAGCAGCAAATAATTGGAAAAGAGAAGCTGGAACCAGAGAATTTGGACATTTTCTTCTTAAAAAATGACTCATGTCAATTCTAAAAATCACTCCAGCTCTAGCTCCACCTTTTTTGTTCCCCCTCAACCTTTATCCTTAATTGGTCATAAAACCAATAAAAGGCTTAAATCAACATTCTGTTCATTTCTTTCCCTTTTGACTCGAGTTCAATCCTTCGTCATTGAGTCTAATGATTAACGTGATGAGCAAAGACAAATACGAGTCCAACACACGTCACTGAAATTACAGGAATAAAAACAAAAATGACGCCAGGTCTTTTAAAATACGACTGATAATTAACCCCGGGTCTTTAAATCAGCTGCTTTATCAGGGATGTTTGAGCATCAGCAGCAACGTTACAGCCAGGAGGCAGCAGCACTAACAACGAGAATATTATGTTAAACACACACACACACACACACACACACACACACACACAGAGGGAGGAGGGGGAGATGGGAGTAGTTTCCCTGTAGTGAGTCATCACTGTGTGAGTCACAGCAGCTTTAATGGTGCGTCTGTCACGTTATGCTGATATGAAGGAGCTGGTTTTATCTACAGAAGAAAAAGAGGCTGAAAGTTCAGCATGAAACTCTGGAAATTATCGTTTAAAACTGACTGAACTGGATAAACATCAGGTAGAATTCATGTTAAATCCCTAAAACGTCCTGATCCGGGTTCAGCTTTGAGTTTTAATCATAAATCACAGCAGAAAACAGCAGCTCCAGCACTGAATAAAGTGTTTATCATGCAAGATTCTGATGAAAAGGTGTTAATACAATGAGATTAGGAGTAGAATTTATGGATAATTGTCATAGAAAATGCAGTGGAGTAAAAGTAAAAGTGTGAATTCTTATATAATTGTTTATTCTTTATTTTGTCCAGGTTCAGCACTGAGTTATTTTCATAACTCAAAGTATTTTTATCTGTAGTAAAGCAGCATTTTACATGTTTTCCCCCAATATTCTAACTATATTTTCTCTGTAACAGCAACATAAATTGTTTCTCACTCTTCATGTTGTGGATTTCTTTTGATTCCAGGTTTAATTTGTTAAAACCCTAAAGATTTATCATCATTTATAGCAGGATTTTGTGATTCTACAACCTGTAGTGACCAGGTTATTTCAGAAATGTATGAGAATAAGACATAAAACGTCTGATTTGTCCCAGAAATCTGAATTTTACAGAGAAATTAGCATCTTTGTGTAGAACATCCATGTTTTTTTTACATCACCAGTATTTCATAATAACTTCACCTGAAAGTTAAAACAGTGCTGCTTCATTACAACAAAAATAAATAGAATGTAATCTACAGTTTACATATTAACTTGTTGAAACCTTATATCATCAATACCCACATCATCAATAGATTTGATCTGTTTGTGTGATTATTTAATTGGCTCCTTTATAATAAACATCTTACAGAATATATTCTTCATGTTCTATAATGATCCTCAATGGGTTTTATAGGATTTTATGGACTAATAATTGACCTTTGACCTCTGATCTTATTAATCACTGAACTTTACATTGCAGATAATTTAGATTTTCCCTGATTTGAGTCAGTTTTAATAAAACAGTTTCCTTAAATTGGCTAAATTATCTGTCATAATTCTATTTAATATTGAACTAATTGCACGAAAAACAAGATTTCAAAGTTTTGTAATCATTGAACTTTGCATTGTGGATAATTTACTTTATTTAATGTTTTTTTTCCATGATTTGGGTCAGTTTTGTCTTGTTTTAAGTTTTAAATAAAGTTTTTTTTAATCTATCTATCTTTTTTCAATATTCTAACTATTTTCTCTATAACAGCAACATAAATTGATTCTGACTCTTCTGTAGTCACCTCACATGTTTCCAGGTTTAATAGATATTTATTCCAGATTTATTATTTATAGCAGGAAAACTGAAAAATAGACAAAAGGCTTGAGTTCAAATAAAGTGCATATAAATCAGGTTTTAATTCTATTTAAAGCAGCAGATGTTTTTTTTTATTTAATATTGATAAATCTTTAATCACTGACTGTTTTTTCCTGTAAACTATGATGCTCTGTTGTGTTTACTCTGTGGTAACTTTACTTTAAATAAAAAAAAAAAGGAAAAATGTCTCTTTTCACAAAGAAAATGCTTCCTCTGCAGACTCTTGTGTAAAAATGCAGCATCACAGTGATTACACAAAGAGACAGAAGAGGAAAAAAAGAAAAAAAAACAGCTATTTCTGGCTTTTTGTGAGTCCAGGATTGCAACACAACCTCCTTCTTGTTGCCTAATAACCGGAAAATCAAACACAAGACCGACCGCTCGGCGTTACGCAAAACTTCCAAATAATCACCGGATCCCATCTGGACCCGGATCAACGGGGGTCAGATTCTAACAAGAGCTGCTGGCCTTTAAAAAGGCTGGAAAACACATGAGAGAATGAATCCTGGTTCACATTTAACACCGGGGGAGGAGAAAATCGGAGGTTTTTAACACCAGCTGCTACAGAAAAAGAAGAAACGGGGCTGATTTACACATGAATACATGACAGAATTGACCTTTTCTGTGTCGGAAAAACACCTGGTTTGTTCTTCAGAGGAACATGTATGTTGTTCACTCACCGCTCAACACATCCGGGCTGATGTAGGCCGGACTTCCTCTCTGGTCTTTCAACAGGTCGTCTTCACTCACCAGGTGTTTTCCGAGGCAGAAGTTGGTGATGGTGATTCGATGCGTCCTAGAAACACACACAAAAAACACACCTGGTCTGATTCTGAGTCAAAACTTCACTGCTATGAGCTTTTCTCTTTAGGTTTAAACAGGATTTTGTGTGATGGAGCTTTAATTTACCCAAAGAAACCTCCCAAAGGATCAATAAAGTCCTATTTAACTATATTCTCCCCTTAACTTGATCAGTTTCCTTATTAATCATAAATATAAGTCTATAGTGTGAAAACAGCACAACTTTAAATCAGACATTTAAGTAGAAAGTCTATTATTACACGACAGCCACGTTAATGTGTGTGAATACTCAGTGAATTTGCATATTGACATTTTTTATCAGGTGTGTGCTCACATTTCACTGCTACATGCCATCTTTTTTTCTTTTTTCTCAGCTGCATCATCTGTAAAAAGACTGATTATTACAAACTAGGACATCTACAGTGAATTAAACATCTCTAAGAATGATCCTCTGTGTCTGTAGACTTGTCTCAAATTAATCAGAGCTGCAACTAACGACTATTCTGATGGATGATCGGTTGAAAAAATGTGGATCAGTGTTTCCCCAAAGCTGGAGATTCAACCTAAAATGTCTTTTTTTGTCCACAACCCAAAGATCAAAAGAAAGAAACCAGGAAATAATCAGAGAAGAGAAGCTGGAACCAGAGAATTTGGACGTTTTCTTCTTAAAAATCACTCAAATCCATTAATCGATTATCAAAATAGCTGGTGATTAATGTGATGATTGGAAACTAATCGATTAATCGATGCAGCTCTAGAGTTTTCAGATTTCTGGAGCGATAAAAGGTCATATGCATATTTCCCTCTGTACAGTTGAGGCTCACATGTTCAACCTGGTAACCATGGCAACTAATTGACTAATCATTGCTGCTCCAATTAGTAGTAGCTGCTCCAATACTCCATTTAGTTTAGAACATGTTTATGCTGCATTTCTGTGAAAAGGTGTTTTACAATAAAGTTTAATATATAAACCCGCATTACAGTTATATGTCCGTATATGTGAGGAAAAACATGTGAACTGTCTGCTGCATCTACATCTAAATAGTTGGTGGTTAATGTAAAAGTCGGCAATTAATCAGCGAATCATTGCAGATTTATTACCGACTCACTTCCTCTTAAAGGAGCCACGTCACTTTACAACACGTCCAGACCTGATTCTCTGGAAATCATCCAGGTTGCATTCAAAAAAGAAGCTTAAAACTGTCTGATTTAGCAGGAAATCAGTTAACAACCTCTTAATTGTGCAAAAGTGGCTGTTATCAGGTTGATATTTGAGATATTTGCACCTTTACATTTGCAGAAATACATTAAAAAACCATGAATTTCTTCTTTAAGCAGCAGCAGAAGCTGCCTTGTAAACCAGTGCAGCCTGGGGGGGATTTAACGTTGATAAGTCTTTAATTACGGACTGTTGTTCTGGAACGTGCTTTCCTGTAAAGCTTCCTGTAAACCGGGATGCTCGTTTATCCCTGACGTCACCTGGTTTTCAGCCGAGAGACGTTTTAAAACATCATCATGATCATCGGGGCCCAGACACAGCGGCGCTGCGACGTCTCAGGACCCACCGCTGGTGTCGGATTAATCGGGTTTCTGAGGGAAAACAATGAGCCGCTATGGTTCGCCTGACTCATCAAGGTAAAAATCGAGTTTCCTCGTGGCAGAGTGAAAGCTAACAGCATTAAAGCTGAGGGGCTGTTTTATATCGCTGGTGTTTTAGAGGAGAAAACAAAACCCTGAAAGCTGCAGTTTGACAAACATGTGAGTCAACGAGTTGAATCTGGATAATTGAGGATGGAAAACATTTATATATGTAGATAAACTAGAGAAGATTATAAATATGTGCATTACACAAACAGGCTATTTAATAATCTGGGTATTTTCTGGTTATTTTAGTCTTCTATTATAGTAAACTGATAATCTTTGACTGATTTGAGATTATTGGCTCTTAAAATAGTCGCAGCTCTAAATTTAAATACATGTACTGTCAAAATAAAAGCTTTAAGAACAAGGATTAAATCAGTTCTATCAATGCTAAACTCCAACTGCTTCAGTATAAAGTGGTTTATAAACTATTCAAAGACTAAACTGCACAGATTTTTCTCCAGTTTTCTCCTTTATGTGATAAATGCAAGTAGATCTGCAACGACTAGTCCATTAGTTTCCAGCTATCACATTAATATCCAACTATTTTCATAATTGATTTAAGCCATTTTTAAATGGAACATGTCCAAATTCTCTGGTTCCAGCTTATTTCCTGGTTTCTTTAGTCTCTAACCCTACCGTGAAATAATAAGCTGCAGTGATGTATTTATCTGAAGTTTAATAAAACCTTTCCTGTGGTGAATCCTGGGTTTCATTTCAACCCTCCAGTGTCACTTCCTAACGTTTCTGAGAAATGAAATCTGCTGCTGTCAGAGAAATCGCTGCCCTGCGTTTAACCTCCTCCTCCTTCTCGTCAGCTGCCGTGTTTACAGCAAAGCGTCGCCGGGAGGGAGAAGTCGGCGGCTTGTTTAGGTTTCTGGTTTCCTGACTAAACCGGGGGTCACGTGACCAGGAAGTGGCGACTGTGGCGTGGTCGCCTCCGTCCTCAGGGACCCTCGCCTCAGCAGGCAAACACACAACTGACCCGACCTCTGGTTCTGCTGCAGCAGCCTCAAACCATGATGATCATGGAGGAAAGGACTAAGCCCTGAACTGACCAATCACAGCCCTGGAGGAGCTGAACTGACCAATCACAGCCCTGGAGGAGCTGAACTGACCAATCACAGCCCTGGAGGAGCTGAACTGACCAATCACAGCCCTGGAGGTTCACGTCAACGTGACATAACTCAGGATTTATTGGAGAAGTATAAACTCGGCTTCATTAAAGCGACTTACACCAGAAAAACCTTGATTTGATCAGTTTTTCTCTAAATTGTCCTGGTTTAATGTGTCATGTGACAGATGATGATGGTCTGATGTGGATTATGTTGCTGTAGGATGAACTCCTGACTAACTGGGTCTAGATCATGGGGTTCTGCTGAGCTCTAGAGCTCTAGTCCTAGAAAAGACCCAGACATCAGGCTTCATCCATGCTGATATACAGACGAGGGTTAATTAACCAGAGAAACTGGTGGAACTGGTAGGAAATGATTGGATCAAAAAGTATTTTAAACCTTTATCTTGTTAACAAGGTCAATTTATCATGTTACCAAATTAAAAGTCTTTTAAACCTTTATCTTGTTAACAAGCTAAATTTATCATGTTACCAAATTAAAAGTCTTTTAAACCTTTATCTTGTTAACAAGCTAAATTTATCATGTTACCAAATTAAAAGTCTTTTAAACCTTTATCTTGTTAACAAGCTAAATTTATCATGTTACCAAATTAAAAGTCTTTTAAACCTTTATCCTGTTAAAGTAAATTTATCATGTTACCAAATTAAAAGTCTTTTAAACCTTTAACCTGTTAACAAGGTAAATTTATCATGTTACCAAATTAAAAGTCTTTTAAACCTTTATTGTGTTAACAAGGTAAATTTATCATGTTACCAAATTAAAAGTCTTTTAAACCTTTATTGTGTTAACAAGGTAAATTTATCATGTTACCAAATTAAAAGTCTTTTAAACCTTTATTGTGTTAACAAGGTAAAATTATCATGTTACCAAATTAAAAGTCTTTTAAACCTTTATTGTGTTAACAAGGTAAAATTATCATGTTACCAAATTAAAAGTCTCTTAAACCTTTATCTTGTTACCAAATTAAAAGTCTTACCACACTTTAAGTCCATTACTGCAGAACAGCTGGATGTCTAAGTTGTTAACTATTACTTCATTCCTGTAAATTGATCTTTTTTAGGTTGTTGGTAGTTAACAGATTATTTTTCTACCATTTAAATGTCTCATATTCTACACTTTCCTGTGTTTTATAGTGAATTTTAACCAGATTTGAAGCAGCAAAGATCATCTCAGTATAGTTTTCCACTTCTTTCTCCAGCTTCTTTCTAAGCCTCTCCTCCTCCTCTTTAAATGGCTGTGGGGGGTGTTGGTGGTGACTGTATAGTAGTGACATCACAACTTCACAGAAGTCATGACTGCTCGTTT
Organism: Lepturacanthus savala; assembly: GCA_030544235.1. Classification (NCBI taxonomy): domain Eukaryota; kingdom Metazoa; phylum Chordata; class Actinopteri; order Scombriformes; family Trichiuridae; genus Lepturacanthus; species Lepturacanthus savala. Next base: position 2,559,267 of record CM060467.1, read on the forward strand.
TAAGGCTCAGTTTCTGAATACAGGCTGTGCACAAAGACACTCTGTGGATTGAGTGTCTTTTAAACATGGGACAGTATTAATACACTCTCTGCTGTCATATATATATATATAGGGCTCTAATCAATCTAGAAGCTATTCATTGGAATTAAACTGATTAAATTTCAATACAAATATAAAAATGCGTGTTCTGAAACTTGAAACCGGCTCCAGATGCTGTCATGGGAGCAGCGAGTGTGAAAGTGAGACAGAACAGGGAAGCTGTTGACCTCAGGCTGCAGAAAGAGGATGTGGGCTTGGAGCCGGATCCTCAGACCAGATCAGGCTGCATCGGTGTGTCGGGTTCAGCATTAGAGTGATGCTGGGGGTCAAATACGCAGCTGTTGGATTCAGCTTCTATTGAAGTGGAGATAAATGCACCACAGAAATATATATATATTTCTTAAAATGTGGATCATTGTTTCCCAAAGCTGAAGATTCAACCTAAAATGTCAGAAATAGAGCTACAGGCCAAATACATTAGGACTTAATGGAATAGAGAAGTATTTTGATAAATAGATGAAGTCAATTGATCCCATTCTCTACCAGTTAATATAGTATGACAGGTTTCTCAAAACTAAAAGCTGCAACTAACAGCTATTCTATTAATTAATCTATTAATTAATTACTATTATAGAGACTAAAGAAAACAGGAAATAATCAGAGAAGAGAAGCTGGAACCAGAGAATTTGGACATTTTCTTTTAAAAATCTAAATAGCTGATGATTAATGTGATAGTTGACAGCTAATCGACTGATCATTGTCGCTTTATTTGCATTTATTACATAAAGGAGAAATATTAGAGTAAATTCTGTGCAGTTTAGTGTTTGAATCATGTCTATAAATCATTTTATATTAAATAGTTTTGGCATTGATAAAATTGACAAACTAACAAATTTCAACCCTAAGTTCACATCACCAGGCTTTTATTTTGACAGTGCACTATTTTGAGAGTCCATTAATCCATTTATTATTTAAAGAATTAATTAATTACTTGTTTTTAGTTGTTAGGGGCTGTTTATTTTCTAGAAAATGACCCAAATCCATTAAAATAAATAGGTGGGGCACATTTGCATATTTCAAAAAGTTAATATCAGCATTTACACGAACAATTTCCATGTGAATTGTGTCCACATTTTCGGTTTTTAGCATCTCTTTTTTTCTATTCCCACACAGCACTAATAATAATTTCTTCACTTCTCCTTCAGTCACACAAACCTGTTTATGTACAGTGAAGTGACAGGAGGAAACCAACGTGTTTTTTTGTAAATGTGAAACACAGGAAGTGACTCGAGTGGCCGTCCTGCAGATTGATTTATGACATCCTGCTTTCATAACCGCTGCCTTACGCAAGAGGAAACCATCGCATCATTCTGCATGAACTGCTGAGCTGGTACAGGAGGGTTTCAGGACCCGCTGATCGGCCTTTTTAACGGCAACGTTCACGCACGCCGCCGCAGCGACGGGGGCGGAGCCACAGCGTCAAAGAGACGGGAAATGGCGAAAAAGCAAAATAGGATATGACAGAAAGGACAAACGGTTAAAGACAATGGAGGCAGGAAAGGGATCAGGGTGTAAAAAAAGGAGCGTAGAGGAAAAAGCAGAGTAGAGGGTAAATAAATGATGACTGTGTGTGTTGTAATGTGTGTGTGTGTTGTAATCGGTGTGTGTCTATGTGTTGTAATGTGTGTGTGTGTGTGTGTGTGTGTGTGTGTGACTCAGCTCTGAGCTATGGGGCCTTTGGCAGCTTCTCTTTGTCTCCAGCTGGGACGGAGTGTTCCTCCGGTCTCAATACTCCATGACCAAAACACTCTGCTGTTCATCACCAGACAATGCTGCTGCTGCTAACACTGCAACAACAGCTACTGCCAACACTGCTGCTGCTAACAATACCACTGTTACTGTTGCTGCAACTGCAAACACTGCTGCTGCCACCCTCCTTCTCTAAGACCCAAATACTCCTGTTTCATCACCACCACTACTGCTGCTAACAACTCGGCTAATAATGCTGCTAACAACACTGCTAACACTGTTGTTACCGTTACAACCCTGCTGTTACTGTTGCTGCTGCTACAACTGCTAACAACTCTGCTGTTATCCTTTCTGCTGCTACAACTACTACTGCTGCTAACAACACTACTGCTGCTGGAGTCCTCCTTCCCAGACCAAAACACATTATCCCCACCGCTACTGCTGCTACCACCAACAACAACTCTGCTAATAATGCTGCTAACAACACTGCTGTTACCGTTACTGCTACTACAACTGCTACTTCTAACACTGCTGCTCACATCGCTATTGCTACCAACCCTGCTGTTACTGTTGCTGCTGCTACAACACTGCTGCTGCTAACAACTCTGCTACTGCTAGAGTCCTTCTTCCCAGACCAAAACACTCCGGTTTCATCACCACCACCACCACCACGACTACTATTTCACTTTACTGCTGCTGCTACTAACACTGCTGCTGCTGCTACTAACACTGCTGCTGCTGCTACCAACACTGCTGCTGCTGCTACTAACACTGCTGCTGCTGCTACTAACACTGCTGCTGCTGCTACTAACACTGCTGCTGCCGGGGGCAACCAGCTATGATGTGCTTAAAAAAAAAGAAAAAAAAGACGCCTGGAAACAACATCTCAACACATGCAATTCATATATGAGGAGGAGCTGAGATTATGCTGATGTGTGTGTGATGGTGTGTTATATGTGTGTGTGTGTGTGTGTGTGTGTGTGTGTGTGTGTGTGTGTGTGTGTGTGTGTGTTAGTCATGCCTTCCCAAATGAAAAGCCCGGCTTTGTGGGCCGTTAAGCAGCATCTCCAGGAATGTGGACGCTGTGAACTCTGCTGCTGCTGAAGGATTAAACAGCAGCAAATTCACCTGAAAAACAGCAGCTTTAACCCCCAAAACCCCTAAAAACATCAGGAGAAGCTTCACAGACGAGGAGTTTACCATTCTGCAGCATCTATCTGACTTATTTTCTGTATTTTGCACCACCTTCCTCTTTAAAAAAAAAAAAAAACACAACAAGCCGAGCGAGGAGGAATGAATCATCGGCTGTTTTACTCAACACAGACTGAGTCAAACACCAGAGAGAGAGAGAAAGGCTTTCGGTTCCTTCGCCTGATCTCACTCTTCAGTCTGAGAATGTGACCCCTGCTCCGGTTTAAAAGCAGCTGCAGGATCCGGAATTAAAAAAACGTGGCGCTGCAGCCAATTAACCCTAACGAGGCGGGTTACCGTCCCTTTAACCGAGTAACAACCAGCCGTTGGGGCTGCTTCTCACCGTTTGTTCAGCACCATGTTTCCCAGCTTCAGGTCTCGGTGCACGATGTTTTTCTGCAGACAGGAAAAGAGGGAGGAGAAAAAAAAAGAAAAATAGATTTCATGCTCAGTGAATCATTGGTATCACAACAATCATTTTTGTTTCTGGGAGTGGTGCAGGAGCAGCAGGGAAGTGAGTAATCAGAGGATCAGCAGCTACACAACCAGCTTTTTCCTCCTGTAACACGCCACAAAAACACAAGATTCCTTCATTGATGAAAAACTATATTATAAATATTGATTTAATCTGTTAAAATCCTCTGATCCAGGCTCATCAATGAGTTTTATTGATAAATCACAGTATTAAACCTCAGCTTCAACACTAAATAAAGTATTTTATCTGTAGTAAAACCCAATGTTACTGGTACTGCATCAATATATATCATCAATATCCACATCATCAATACAACAACATAGTTGAATATCAATATTTAGATATTTAATTTAGATTTGAGCTGTTTGTGTGATTATTTAATCGGTTCCTTTATAATCTCTCTATAATTTTATGGACAAATAATTGACCTTTGAACTCTGATCTTATTGTATTGCAGACATATTTTTGCTTATTTCCTTTTTTCCCCATTTTTTTTTTTTTATTTCCAGTATTTTTATCTGCAGTAAAACACAATTTTTTCAATATTCAAACTATATTTGCTTTGTAACAGCAATATAAATTGATAGATTGAAAAGATTAAACCGACTACAATCAAGAAAAAGGGCTGAATTCTACTGAATATTAGACTAATTGTACATAAAACAAGATATTTTCACCTTTCACATTTCATTTTGCAGCGTAATCATTGAACTTTGCAGATAATTTATCTTATTTCAAGTTTTTTCTTCCCTGATTTGGTTCAGTTTGGTCTTGTTTTAACTTTTAAATAAAGCATTTTTAAATTTTTTGCTCTATAACAGCAACATGAATAGATCCTGACTCTTCTGTAGTCACCTCACATGTTGTAGATTTATTCTGTGTAAGTAAAGTAAAATTTATTTACTTTAAATCAGTTTAAGTCATGCAGATAGAAATCAGCAGCACAGCACGGATGTAATCTCATACGTTTACATGTAAATGTGCATTAACATGAATTGTTTCTTTTAATAAATAAATAAAATCAGACAAACTAAAGTAAAACATAGTTGACCATGAAAAATACAGGTCAAAGGTCAGGGAACATATGCATATATCATTTTCCCACTGATTTAATGCTAAATTAAATGTCACAAAGCTGATTAAAGTGCAGATTGTTCAAGTGTTGAGTGTGTAATTATGCTGCAAAATGATTCATTGCACAATATAAAGTTCTGTTTTAATTGAACAAAACTCAACATTTGTGACATGTTTGATGTCTTAAAAAGTGTAAAAACATCACATTTATGCTGTTTTTGAAGCAGTAACTGCACCGATTTAAAAAAATTAAATAACGTTTGCACTAATAGGGATTAAACTAGTAATAATATGCAACACTGACCTTGTGCAGAGCCTCCACCACCCTCACCACGTCGTAGAAGATGACGATGGCCTCCCTCTCGCTCAGCCTCTTCTCTTTGATGACGTAGTGTTGGAGGTTGATCAGATCCGCCGTCTTGTCGCTGAAGTCGTGAGCGCAGAGACAGTCGAGCACCAGGCAGATCCGCTTCTTCATCTTCCGAACCTTGTTGGCCTCCGCGTCCTCCACGATTTCATAGGCTCGATCCTGCAGGGACACGACGAGAGAAACAACCAGAGTTGAATTGTTGCAGAAATATGATGCAATTTGACTCAAAAATCAAGAATATAGACCATAAATAATCACTATTAATGTATAATATCAGTTATAAACTATCAATAATCACTATTAATGTATAATATCAGTTATAGATGATCAATAATCACTATTAATGTATAATATCAGTTATAAACTATCAATAATCACTATTAATGTATAATATCAGTTATAGATGATCAATAATCACTATTAATGTATAATATCAGTTATAGATTATCAATAATCACTATTAATGTATAATATCAGTTATAGATTATCAATAATCACTATTAATGTATAATATCAGTTATAGATGATCAATAATCACTATTAATGTATAATATCAGTTATAAACTATCAATAATCACTATTAATGTATAATATCAGTTATAGACTATCAATAATCACTATTAATGTATAATATCAGTTATAAACTATCAATAATCACTATTAATGTATAATATCAGTTATAAACTATCAATAATCACTATTAACAATATTAATGTATTGAGATACTCATCAATCACTAATTAATCACATTTTTATCGGTTTTAAATGATATTTTTTCTAGTTTTTAACATCTTAACATGTTAGTGGACAAATCTGCTTCACTCAAGTGTCTGTTTATTGATTATTGATCAATGAGAAATAGTCTCAATAACCAAAAAATCACAGGTAATCAATTAATTTACATTAAAATGATCAAAAAACATGTTTAACACCAACTAAACCAGATTCATCATCATATTAATCTGTTAAATTTAACGATTATTGAGTCATGTATAAGGCTGTGAAATTAATTGAATTTTAATCATGATTTCAATTACTCAAACACACACACACACACACACACACACACACACACACGATCAGATGATCTATGTAGCAACAACAAATCTGTTTAACATTTCAAATAAAAGCTCAGTCATTGTTGCTTAATAAACACATTGCGTAACTAAAAAAAAAAAAGAGATAAATGATATCTGCCAGTGGAATAAGATAATTCTACTTAATATTGGATTAATTGTACCAAAATAGACATTTTCATTTGTTAATAATGCAGTTTCTCTGTGCTATTAACATTAATTTAACTTTAAAAGCCCTAATTATAATTAAAAAAAGTGTCTGCTATAGTTGAGCTTTAAACCTTAAAATACACAAATGACTCAAATCAATAGAAGCTGAAAGCATCAAACTGATTCATGGATTCAAGCAGAGCTGCATGGAGCCCATGTGAATAAAGTGAATAATGTGAATAATGTGAATAAAGTGAATAAAGTGAATGGGAGTCCTGCCTCACGCTGGGAGGACGAATAACAAAAGGCCGTTCCTCCAGCTTCTCATTGATTTCTGTATCAGGTTTTCAGGCCTTTTTATCCATTTATTTATTTGATTTTCCTCTTTAGACGCAGCTTTCATTATTAACCGGTTCTCCCGCTGAAGACGCTCTATAATAATCCAATCGATACGGAACCGGAGGGTTCAGCTGCTATTCTGAGAGCAGGCAGACAGGATGTGAAACAGGAGAAAAAAACTAAAGATGGAACAATAAGTGAATTAGAGGAGGGAGAAGGTGAACAGAGAAACGACGGAGGAGGAGGAGGAATACGATTCTCTACTGGAACAAGCTGATATATTAACCCATTAAAGCCTATGACTGTCGTTTTATACTTAAAATAAAAAAAACATCTCATACAGAAAAGGTTTTAAGCAAATTTAGCTTTTCTCCTCCTCCTCCCAAAAAAAAGAGGTCAATTTATTCAGATTATTATGATTTTCAACCTATTAATTTAATCATTCAAATCTAGAATAATCCCACACATGTACATGGGATAAATAGGTTTTTATTTATGGGGAGATTTGTGCAACTATAACAGACACTAAAACGCTATTTTCTGCAAATAAAATAGTACAAAAATGGAAAAATATAGATTGTTAGTGACTTAACCTAAGATTTTATGCATGTAATTATATCAGTTAAGTAAAAAAAGGTTAAGTAAAAAAATTACAGTTAGACTTGGTGCCTTTTCGGCTTTTTTAGGGGTTAAAAATAAAAATGTATATATAAATAAATGTATTATTATATATGATATTATATTAGATAACTGCCTCTCTGCTCATAATGTCCTTTGCTACTTCTAATCTTGTTAGGGATGTCAAAATTCCACATAAAAAACAGGAAATTGTAGAATACGGGACATTTAAATGGTAGAAAAATAATCAGTTAACTACCAACGACCCAAAAAAGACATCAATTTATCCAGTAATAGTTAACAACTTAGACATGCAGCTTTTCTGCAGTAATGGACTTAAAGTGTGGAAAGTTTTAATTTGGTAACAGGATAAAGGTGTAAAAGACTTTTAATTTGGTAACATGATAAATTTACCTTATTAACAGGTTAAAGGTTTAAAAGACTTTTAATTTGATAACATGATAAATTTACCTTATTAACAGGTTAAAGGTTTAAAAGACTTTTAATTTGGTAACATGATACATTTACCTTATTAACAGGTTAAAGGTTTAAAAGACTTTTAATTTGGTAACATGATACATTTACCTTGTTAACAGGTTAAAGGTTTAAAAGACTTTTAATTTGGTAACATGATAAATTTACCTTGTTAACAGGTTAAAGGTTTAAAAGACTTTTAATTTGGTAACATGATAAATTTACCTTGTTAACAACATAAAGGTTTAAAAGACTTTTAATTTGGTAACATGATAAATTTACCTTGTTAACAGGTTAAAGGTTTAAAAGACTTTTAATTTGGTAACATGATAAATTTACCTTGTTAACAACATAAAGGTTTAAAAGACTTTTAATTTGGTAACATGATAAATTTACCTTCTTAACACAATAAAGGTGTAAAAGACTTTTAATTTGGTAACATGATAAATTTACCTTCTTAACACAATAAAGGTGTAAAAGACTTTTAATTTGGTTACGTGATAAATTGACCTTGTTAACAGGATAAAGGTTTAAAATACTTTTTGATCCAATCATTTCCTACCAGTTCCACCAGTTTCTCTGGTTAATTAACCCTCGTCTGTATATCAGCATGGATGAAGCCTGATGTCTGGGTCTTTTCTAGGACTAGAGCTCTAGAGCTCAGCAGAACCCCATGATCTAGACCTAGTTAGTCAGGAGTTCATCCTACAGCAACATAATGTATGTGATAACGGTGATAATGATATAGTTCCCTATAATCCAGCAGCTCTACAGGTGTCCCTGCAGGTTAATCTGTATCAGCAGGTGTTTCAGGGCGTCCTGGTACCTGGAAGAGTCCGTGGTGGTGGACCACTCCGTCCTGGTTGTGTAGCAGAGACAGCAGGGAGTACTCGGTGTGAAGCAGCATCTTCCCCTGTCGTTCCTCCTGAGTCTCCCCGGCTGAATCCGCCCGCTCCTCCAGAGTCAGGATCTGATTAAACAGAGGAGCCATCAGTCAATAATAATAACTTGGTGCCAGATAATTTAACTTCTTAAAATTAAAAACACATGCTTTCAACCAGTTCCCTATTCTGAGTGGATTCATTATTTTAAATTTATTGTGGAATTTGGTGTAATCTAAAAGGAATGATAAATAAATGATAAATATCTAATCGATCTACATTATAAAACCTGTTGATAGCATGTGTTTTTCACTTTTAAAGACCCTGCAGGAATCCTGCTAGGAATGATAATAAAGAAATAGATTATAAGTATTAATTAACCTTTAATTTACAAAACAGGAGACAGGACATGAGGAGAAAATGGTTTCTTTTTCAACAATATGAGATCTCTGTTATTACATATTCAGTCAGTCTCCTGTTGCATTGAGATTCAAAATATTAGTAATTAGGCTTTTTAAGCAGCGGGTGAAGTTATCTGCTGCCTTAAAAAACATTAAAACCAAATATTTGATTAGTTTTAACCATTACATTAAATCAACAACTATTTTGATAATCAATTAATGGATATGAGCCATTTTTTAAGAAGAAAATGTCCAAATTCTCTGGTTCCAGCTTCTCTTCTCTGATTATTTCCTGGTTTCTTTAGTCTCTATAATAATAAACTGATGATTTTTGGGTTGTGGACAAGAAATGACATTTTAGGTTGAATCTCCAGCTTTGGATCCACATTTTATACCATTTGATGACTAATTGATTAATCATTTTAATAACTGTTAGTTTAATGAACTATCAGAATAGTCGTTAGTTGCAGCTCTACTGGAACTACTCTACTAAATGTATTTTCCTCTCTCTTTATATAAATATCCAGGGCCTGGATCGGGCCATTTAACGGGCCGATCCAGGCCCCCGGGCCTCATGTTTAACCCCCCTTTCTGTGTTGGGGCTCCACCTTCCTCTCGTCCAGCCGCCCGCTGCGTAACAGGCATCAGAAACAGCCCCAATAAACACGTCTGTCCAGCCGAGGGAAAACTGGAGCCATAAAACCAACCAATAGAGGAAGGTCAAAGGTTCACGTGCGACTACTGGGACGTTGGCGCTTTGTTTTAGCTAAACGCTCCGTTTTATTTTCTTTTATGGAGGAATATTATGTCAAATAAAAGACTTACTTTGAGCTGGTAGAAGTCGTCGGTGCCGTCCTTCCTGGCCAAACACTGCACTATACTGGGAACTGGAGAGTTACCCAGACGTGGCCCTGAGAGAACAAGGAAGAACAGCTGCATGACCAAAAGGCTGGGGAGAGTGTGTGTGTGTGTGCGTGTGTGTGTGTGTGTGTGCTCTCACTGCAACTCATTAAACAAAAAGGCTGCATGTGCACAGACCCATTAACACCCCGGGTGTAATGTTTATCTCTGGCACTCAGCAGTCGAGTTGTGCAGCAGAAAAAAAACAAAGAAAAACAAGTTTCTGGAGCATTGGAATAAATAACCTGAAGCCAACAGGGTCTGGACCTTTCTGGCTGATGTCACGGAGGGTCAACAAAATTCTTCACATTCTTGTTTCAGGCGTATGTACGTATGGACAGAGACAGCCTGCAGCTCTAAGAACTGGGGTTTCCCAACTTAAATTCAAGTATAATATCTTGGAAATAAGCTAAATAATCACTGATGAGTGTATACAAGGTTCCTAAGTTCAGTTATTAATCAAATTTAATTATTTTTAACACCATTTACACTCATTCACTATTAGTAATAGCAAAGGGAACTTTTACTTGACAGATTTTAAGACCCAAATATGAAAACTCCAAGACTTTTCCATGGATTATTTCCAAATATATAAAGGTCAGTGACAAATAATGTTTTTTATAATACAGTTTTAAAAGCATTCATCAGGTGTCGAACAACGAAATGTCGAACAGAAAAAAGAATTATAAATAATACAAAACTAGTTAATTGCGTGTATTTTTCATTTTTTAAAACCCTTTTAAGAGAGTTAAACTACCTGTGATAGAGTTTAAAGCAGCATTCATCAGGTCTCTACATGTAAATTGTGTGTTCATGTTGGTTTCTTGTCATTTGAAAGGACAAAAACGACAAATATGCATCTAGAAACATCAAATGGTATAACCGAAAATGCTAAATTTTAGATTTTAGAACATAGCTTGTGTTTTTAAGTTTTAAAACCCCTTTTTTAAGAGAAGTTAAACTATCCGGTACCAGGTTTTTAGGGTAATATCCCATAAATTCTAAGCTTTTAAGGCTTTTTAAGACCCTGCAGGAACTCTATTAGAAGCACACACACATTTCCTGATATCCTGATGTTCTACAACAGTAAAAACCTGCAGGATTTGGATGTTTCCGCTGTGATTCTTACCGAGGATGAAGGGCCCGGCTCTCTTGGCGTTGCTGCCTGAGATGCCGGGACACTGCAGCTTGCTGGCCCTGCCGGACGTCTCTCCAGCCCCCCTCTCCGACGAGCGCCGCTTGGACATACTGGAGATCTGCACGGAGGGAGGGGGGACAAATCCGATTAGATAAAGATAGTCCGGTTACAGCATGACCGCTGCGGCAGATCCGTAGCCAAACAATGGGTTTTTATAAATAGCCGGTGGTTTAAAAATAGAGTCGCGGCTGCAGAGCTGCAGGACGGAACGAGACGAGCAGCAGAAGTGAAAGGAGGTTAAACTCCGGGGCAGAGGTTTAGATAATCCTCCTCCTCCCACGCGTTTACCGACGCCGAGGTGTGAACGGGAGGCCGTTACGGCTCCATTCAGGGCAGGCGGGCCCCTGGCACCTCGGGATTCAACCCATTAATGTCAATGTGAGGCCATAAGGTTCTTTAAACACAGGCCGCTGGTAATTTGCATTTCAGCGCTGCAGCAGAAACAGATCAGACTTCAGCCGTTTTCCTGTTTTTCCTATTTCAGTTTTCCTGCTGTAATTGATAATAAATGTTAAATATCTCTACAATCACAAAGGTTATTGATTTAAACCTGGAATTAAAATACATCTACAACATGTGAGGTGACTACAGAAGAGTCAGAATCTATTTATGTTCCTGTTATAGAGAAAATAGAGTTAGAATATTGGAAAAAAAGTTAAAACAAGACCAAACTGAACCAAATCAGGGAAGAAATGCAATGCAAAGTTCAATGATTCCGCTGCAAAAACCTTGACATGTTATCAGGTGAAAATATCTTTTTTATCGTTTTTTTGTACAATTAGTCTAAAATTCAGTAGATTTCAGGCTATTCCTTCCTTGTGTTCTTGTTTTAAGCAAAAAAAGACCAAACAATCCCAAATAAGAAAAAAAAACTTGAAATCTAAATTATCAGCAATGCAAAGTGCAAGGATGAATAAGATAAGAGTTCAAAGGTCAATTATTAGTCCCTAAAATGATATAAAACCCAGAACAATGAATATATTCTGTAAGATGTTTAAAAAGCAGATTATAAAAGGAGCCAATTAAATAATCACACAAACAGCGTTTTCCATGACTGAAAAAGTCATTTTCCAGGTTTTCACGACCATAAATTTCCAGGAGATTTGAACAATTTAACTTTTTTTCCATATGTTTTCCATGACTGGTCAATTGGTCAAATAATTTCCAGGATTTTCAAGATTTTACTACCATCATTTTCCAGGATAACTTAATTTGCCTTATTTTCCATGTTTTCCATAACTGGAAAATTGGTGAAACATTTCCAGATTTTCCGTTTACCAAAGTTTTACAGGATAATTGAATAATTTCCAGGACATTTGATCTTTTCTCCTCATTTTCCATGATTGGAAAGTTGGTCAATCGTTTTCCAGGTTTTCCAGGATACCCGGTCCGACATGTAAAATGGAATAAGACACAAACAGAAAGGTCAGGTTTGCAGCGAACGGCGACGTGAAGCGACATATCTGACATAGCTGAGTGAATTCTTCAGCTCCAGGAGGGGTGATTCAGGCTGATAAAACCCACAGCAGACGACCTGACTAACGGCACAAAACCTCCAAACATGCGGCCGGTCCTGCAGGTGGAGGAACAATCTGCAGAGAATTAGTCAATGAACGCGGCTGCCTGAAAAACTCGTCAGTCTGCGTTTTTGTTGTTGTTGTTCTGAGGCCGGACAGTTGGCCGCCGGGATGAATTCTCACTTCCATGAGGCCTTCTGTGATCCAGACGGCGGCGGCGTCACGTCTCTCGCCGTCTGTCTCCGGCCGGGTCGGATGATCCGAGGGTTTTCTGGCGGTGAGTCACCGGCTCGGCGTCTTACTCCGAGGATAAGGAAAGCGACGGGCGATCACGACCGCTGCGAGAGCAGGAAGTGATGCGAGCCGTGTTCACTCAGTTCTACAGAATCCAGAAATACTTGTAAATTGCAGGTTGAGAGTGAGATCGGCTGCGAGATTAAAAGTCTGCAGACGGAGCCAAAACTAACAGGGATTACAGTACATCTACAAACAGAGTCCTGAATTAGGTTTATCCTTTAATTGTATTCTGGTCCAGTGTTGTTTAGACTCGTTTATAGAGTCAATTCTCATTTTATGTCCAGTTCTGTTTCCTGTAGACTCATAATGTTTGTAAAATCTCCCATCAGAAATATGATTTATACAATTTCTAACCAGTGGTGGCATTTGTTCTTTGAGTTATGTGCTTTATGTGAAGTGTATTAAACATATATACTGTATAATTTCATATATTTTACCATTAATCCACCCAAATTAGCTAAAATTGGAACATTAAAATGTTCTCCTGTGTTTGTTACTGATAATAAAATTCTATAATATCATGTAACAAGTACTTTAAGTGCATTCTGGACATTTTCTTCTTAGAAAAGAACAGAATCCAGAAATACTTGTAAATTGTAGGTTGAGAGTAAGATCGGCTGCGAGATTAAAAGTCTGCAGACGGAGCCAAAACTAACAGGGATTACAGCACATTTATATAAACATTATCTGGTTTAACCTGTATGCATTTTCCTTTTTCTTCCCATTCTTGAAGTCCTGAATTATTTATCCTTTAATTGTATTCGGGTCCAGTGTCATTTGGAGGCTTTTATAGTCATATTTTTCCTATTTTCTGCCCAGTTTTGTTTCCTGTAGCCTCATAATATTTGTAAAATTTTCATAAAATATATGTCCTTTACAAATTCTGACCACTGATTTTTGTTGGTGGCTTAATGTAAAGTGTATTAAACATATGTGCTGCAAAAAATAATATCTTTTACTATTAATCCACCCAAATTATCTAAAATTGGCTCCAATATAACATTAAATGTTCTCCTGTGTTTGTAACACTAATAAATACCTGATTCTTTAAGTGCATTATGGACATTTGCTCAATTTTTTCTTAGTTGGTGACTAATTATTGCAGCTTCAACAGTTTCTAAAGATAACTTACATCAATAGAGCATCAGGAACTTTATATTTTAATATTTTATGCATCTCTCTACAAACAACCTTGTATGCATTCACTTCTACACTCGAATAGACAATATACTAACTCTGCAGCTTGGAGTTGAAATATTAAACTGACTCATGAGCAGAAACCACAAGACAACAGAAAAAAATGAACCCAAAGCTGTTGATGTACCGACTGAAACCAGCTGTAGAGCAGCCGCCGACACGGCTAAAACTCAAAGGTCAAACCAAGCAGCTAATGTATGATGACCTGAATGAGATCAGCAGGATCCAGACCACGATCTGGACCACGATCTGGACCAGAGGACTAGATGCAGCCTCGGAACCAGAGACACGATGGAAAGAATCGCTGCTGGTGACCAGAACAAAAAAAACAAACAGTTTTTTAAGAATTTGGACATTTCCTACTTAAAAAAATGACTCAAATCAATTAATCAATTATCAAATAGTTGGTGATTAATGTGATAGTTGGAAACTTATCGATTAATCTACTTTTTCCCCCTTGACTTTAGTCAAATATGTAAAATATGAGATTAAAAAGTACAGAAATACAAGACACAATGTCAATATTATAATAAAAAGTCAAACTATTTAAACTTCTTTCCTTAAAACAAGTTTAAATTGACCAAAAATCAAGAAAAAACTATAACGGAAGGAAAGATTTAACCTGAATTCTTTCTATTCTTACTTGGAGCTTAGCAATGATATAATTGTTTAATTTCACTTCCCCAGGCTTTTATTTTGACAGTCGATGTAAAATGTTGATCAGTGTTTCCTCAAAGCTGAAGGTTCAACCTATTACAGAAGACTAAAGAAAGCAGAAAAACATGACTCAGGTGATGATTAACAGGAAAACCCTGATAAAAAGGAGCTGAGGAGCATAAGGAAATACAGATGGTTCCACACAGGTGCACCACATGGTGCAATTAAACAATTAACATCCAATCAGGCTCTGGCATGTTCAGAAAACACTGAATCAGCCTCAGGTGATCATGTCTTTGGTTTCAATATAGAAAGATGTTGAGGAGCTGCAATGATTAATCCATTAGCTGCCAAATATTACATTAATCTATAGCTATTTTGAGAAGAAAATGTCCAAATTCTCTGGTTCCAGCTTCTCAAATCTGATTAACTTCTGGTTTCTTTACTCTTCTATAATAGATTTTATTGCACTGTGGCGAAGCTATAACTTGTAAACACCTAATTGTATTTATCCCTTGAGGCTAAAGCCTAAGCTGAATAGAAAACTGTTATTTTGCACATTGATTATTCCTTTAAATAACTGAAAAAACGGCCGCCGTTGGGGCTTCAGTCACTCGAGACGGCACATTAGACGCCTGTGACGCTGGCACGTTACTGTGATATAGGAAAAACATTAGCATTAGCTGCTCAGGTGACAGGAAGTTGATGCAGGATGTGATCAGACCAGGGATTACAGACAGAAAATCTACAGCTGCATCAACTCCTCATCACAGACTCTCCGGGTAAAAAAACAACAATAGACGCTGATCTGCAGAAGATATGATCAGATGAGTCATCGTTCAACAAGTAGGCATGGTTCAACATGGTTCAGACCATGGTTCAGACCCCGGTTCAGACCCCTATAATGAGGAGATCTGGTGGTTTTCCTCTGCTGGAGGGTGTGAATCCACTTGTCTGAGAGGAAATGTCCCTACAACACAGTATAAAGTTGTTCTGAGTGACCTCAGGGGTCAATGAATGGTTGCATAAGTATGAAATTTATGTGAATCATATGCTACGATGTTCAGTCACCGGATCTCAGTCCAATTAATAGGAGCAGAGCTGCAAGTAACGAGGATTTTAGTAGTTTATTAACCTATAGATTAGTTGTTTAGTTCATAAAATGGTGTACAAAACACTGGGAGCTTGAGCAGGAAACTGATTTATCAACCATTTCTCAATAATCTATAGTTTAATCAATTGTCTGTATAGACAGTTGCAGATCGAATTGGGCAATATCTGCAATATTCAAGGTGTTCTGTCATAAAGCAAAATAATAGACACATTTATATTAAGATCAATTTAAATGAATCCATTGATTATTAAAATGATTAACAGATTAGTCAATTGGTTCATTAAATGGTGTAAAATGTGGATCAGTGTTTCCCACAACCCAAAGATCATCAGTTTATTATTATAGAGACTAAAGAAACCAGAAAATAACCAGAGAAGAGAAGCTGGAACCACAGAATCTGGACGTTTTCTTCTTATAAATGACTCAAATCAATCTTAAAAATAGCTGATGATTAATGTAATAGTTGCCAACTAATCGATTATTTGACTAATGGTTTCATCTTTAGTCAAGTCTGCTTTTATTTTTGAGCTGCTCTTCAGGCTGGAGTCTGGTGGGTGGATCTTCAAACGCCTACAGACGGTGACAAATTAAAGGGAAAAAACTAAAATAAAGCGTCTTAGTTTTGGTGTCGGGACACCACGTGCTGCCAGAAAAAAAATCAATGTGCCTTTTAGGGATGAAATGGCATTTTTGCAAGAGATATTCATTGATTTTGGTGATTTGATGATGCTGTTGGTGAGCGGTGGTAAATCTCCCATATAGACCTGCAACAGTAAGTCAATGGAATTAGTGCCAACTATTTTGATAAGTCACTTTTTAAAAGAAAATGTCCAAATTCTCTGGTTCCAGCTTCTTTTCTCTGATTATTTGCTGGTTTCTTCATTATTCTATAATAGTAAACTGATGATCTTTGGGTTGTGGACAAAAAAAAGACATTTTAGCTTGAATCTTCAGTTTGGAAACAGTATATTTACCTTATCGTACGGTATTAAGTTCTATTTAAAGTCTATTTAATCTATTTTAGCTTTTTAAAGACTTGTCTGGACATATTTCTAGATTTGAAAAGTGTTATTTCATGATTTCTTACCAAGTGTAATTCTCTTGCTGCAGGGACAGATAATTCCACTAGTTTTAAGTAAATGTATCCTCAAATTTAGTGTATTTGAGTAATCTTTTAAGAAGAAAATGTCCAAATTCTCTGGTTCCAGCTTCTTTTCTCTGATTATTTGCTGGTTTCTTTATTCTTCTATAATAATAAACTGATGATCTTTGGGTTGTGGACAAAAAAATACATATTAGGTTGAATCTTCAGTTTGGAAACAGTAAAATACAAACATATTTAGCATATTTACCTTATTATTGTGCTGTATTAACTTCCATTTCAAGTAATTTAATCTAAAAAAAAAGTCTATTTTACCTTTTTAAAGACTTATCTGGGCATATTTCTAGATTTGAAAAGTGTTATTTCATGATTTCTTACCAAGTTTAATTCTCTTGCTGCTGGGACAGATAATTCCACCAGTTTTAAGTAAATGTATCCTCAAATTTAGTGTATTTGAGTAATCTTTTAAGAAGAAAATGTCCAAATTCTCTGGTTCCAGCTTCTTTTCTCTGATTATTTTCAGGTTTCTTTAGTCTCTATAATAATAAACTGATGATCTTTGGGTTGTGGACAAAAAAAAGACATTTTAGGCTGAATCTTCAGCGTTCACATTTTCAAATTCACATTTTATGAACCAAAAGAACAAACATCTCAATACTCTATATAATACTCTAAACAGCACCTGAACAGGTAGTAAACACAATAAAACCAATAAAGATGATTGATCCAAACACATTAATCCAGATACAGATAAAAACCCAGCTCGAAGGTCAACCACGTCAATCAATCACGTTAATCCTGCCTTTAAACTGACTGCATTACAGCAATCACGACGTCATTGGCCGCGGACACAAGGTCACGCATTACACACGCGCGCACACGCACGCACGGCCACGCACGGTGTCACACGCCGTTTGGTGCCATTTTGCGACCACAAGGTCTGGACACCAGGTCCACTCCACGTTATGCAACTTGTGCACAGAAATAAATAAATATATAAACACACACACACACACACACACACACACACACACACGTTCAGATACTATAGTATCCAGGTGGTGTTTGCTTCAAACACGCACACACACACGCACTAAAACCGCATTACTGCGCGTGATACGTCACTAAACACACACTTTACGCTTCCGCTGTGTATTTAAACGAGTTGGCGTTGAAATGCATGTTAAAAACTTAGGGGAAAAAAGCGGATTCCTGTAGCTAACGCGGCCGCCGTAGCAGCGGCAGGAGCGGCAGAAACAGAAGCGGCAGGAGCGGTAGAAGCGGTAGCAGCGGCAGAAGCGACACAAAGGGGCTCACAAAACACAACAAGGAGTTTAGCTTTCCGTGCAAACTAATGCTAGCTAGCTCCACTTTAGCGGGTGTAACGGGGAGTTAATTTTATTTTTTAATCAAAAAAGCGGCGACGTTAGCCATTTAAACAGCCATTTAAACAAAGTGGGTTAACGTTACAGCTAAACGCGACGTAGCGTTAACTAGTGACCAGCTTCGCTTACCTCGGGTTTTTTTTTATAAAGTCTGGCGTCGTGTCGTTACAGCGTCCACATTTCTGCGGGCCAAACGGGTGGATGTGCGGGGATCGTCGGTTTCGGGTCGGTTTTTTTCAGCCTCTGTTACCGAATTGAGCGAATTAAGGAAAAGGAAAAGCCTCCGCTCGTCTCTGATCGCATCTTTCCACAGCGGCAGCGCCACCTGACAACGGAAGTGACGCACACGCCCGGGTTGATTGACAGCTGCGATTGACCAATCACAGCACAGTTTTTTTTATAATGAAACAGCACTGCAGCATTGTTGTTCAAGAAAAGTTGAACAAATTCAGATTTTTGACTATTAAACTATTAAAGACTATTAAATTTAGAGGTAAAATAATATATGATAATCAATGAGTAAAGTAAAAAATAAAAAACAAGTTAAAACAATATATATTTTATTAATTAGATATCATATATCATTAGATTATGCAACAAATATTAAAAGTTTGTGTCTTTTTATTTGTATTTGATTTACGTATGTGTATTTTTTAATAATATTCGTCTTGTTGTAACTAATATCTTTACTCTATGAGTTCAGGTGCATCTCAAACAACTAGAAAATCATAAAAAATTGGGATTTTCATTATCCGTGAGACATAATTCTCAAAATTAAAAGAAATAAAGGCTTGAAATATTTCACTCTGTGTTCAGTAAATCTATATAATATGGGTTTCATTACCTAAAACAACAAAGTTTTCCATAGTATTCTAATTATTAGCAATGCATCTGTATATATCGTTAAATAAAACACTAAACATGTGCTTTTACTTGTGATACTTATGCTGCAATATTCTTATTTGAGATGCAACTGTATATTGGAGCAATCGCACAGTTAGAGTGGACTTTTAAAGCTAAAAATACAGATTTAGTGGTAAGACAACAAGACAAATCTTATATTTCTGCATGGAAATTAAAACAAAAAACAGGAAGTTACTGTGCACAAAGTTTTTTTTAAATGTTTGTTTAAATTGCTTCACGTAACTGTAGTAGTTCTTTTTTTCCTGAGCTGCATATTAAAATTCATTCAGGTTTTTATGTCTCATCAGTGACTCAGTCAGTCCTGCATCTGATAAACGTTTAATATTTTCAATATTTTGAGAATCTGTGTTTTAATCAGGTTTCTAGTCTGGTTCCAGCAGTTGTTGCGTCGCCACAGTTTCACAAAAAACCACCAAGTCAACTGACTGAGGAGTTTATTTCCTCCTGGTTTACTCAGCAGTTCAGTTTTGAATGACTTTGACATTTAGGAGCCCACCTCAGTTCCTGATTTAGACTCCCTCGTTAATTTAAAATTCCACTCACAGCTACCGGTTTCTAGCAGGTGGGCAGGTGTTAGACGCAGAAAGGGTGAAGCAAACGGTAAAAAGCTGGTTCTAGTTTTTCCTGCGTTGACTCAGCAGCACATCGAACCACGGCCACATGAAAAACTCAGCAGCCTGCGGCTTTTACAGTGAGCTGCCCACAGTTTTTAAAGAGGAAATTACTGAATCATGACTCAAAAATGCAGCGTTTGT
Organism: Lepturacanthus savala; assembly: GCA_030544235.1. NCBI lineage: Eukaryota > Metazoa > Chordata > Actinopteri > Scombriformes > Trichiuridae > Lepturacanthus > Lepturacanthus savala. The sequence goes on from CM060467.1 coordinate 2,579,150, forward strand.
GAGAGAAATGTGTTTCTCTGTTGCTGTTCTGGTGTGTTTATGAGAACCTGCTTTGACTGGACTTCATTATTTTGTGATATTACCTCATGTCCAAGTCAGGATTTCCTTTTATAGCAGTTTATAAAGGAAGAATTTCAACGTCTAACCTGTTTTTAATGGTAATTTTAGCTTGGTTGTGACCATGCATCTGCAATAGCATCAACTATGATGAATTTTTCAACCATTCCTGATACAGGTTCAGCATTGGTAGTAGTATTTTTCTTTTGATACCAGGTTTAAGTACAATAACCTTTGTATTTGTAGAGATAATCCACATTTGTTATCATTTATAGCAGGAAAACTGATAAATAGACCTGGTTTTAACCTGTTAAAATACAAAACCCACTGATACGGCTGATTTTTATTCATGAGTCACAGTAGAAAACCTCAGCTCCAACACGAAATAATGTTTTTATCTGTTACAGCATCAATATATATCATCAATATCCACATCAACACAATAAGAGAATAGTTTAATATAATATCAGTAGTAGAGACTATTCTAATATTTAATTTACATTTGAGCTGTTTGTGTGATTATTTAATTGGCTCCTTTATAATAAACATCTTACAGAATATATTCTTCATGTTCTGCAATGATCCTCAGTGGGATTTATATCAATTTATAGACTAATAATTGATCTTTAAACCCTTATTTTATTAATCGTTGAACTTTGCATTGCAGATAATTTGTCTAATTTAAGATTTTTTATTGATTTGGGTCAGTTTGGTCTTCATAAAAAATATTTTTCTGTAGTTTACAATAGTCTAACTCTGGGATTTCTATGAATTTATGGACTAATAACTCAAAAAAGGCTAAATTATCTGTCAAAAATCTACTCAATATTGGACTAATAACACCAAAAGCAAGATATTTTCACCTGATAAGATTCTTTTGCTTATTAATCCTTAAACTTGCATTGCATTTAGTGTTTTTCCTGATTTCAATCAGATCAGTTTGAGATATTTTCACCTGATTAACTTGACTAATTTATTTCAGTTTTTCTTCCTGATTTGGTGTTGTTTTACGTTTTAAATAAAGTTTTATCTGCAGTAAAACACATTAGATGTTTGTTTTTTTGCAATATTCTAACTCTATTTGCTCTATAACAGCAACATAAAATGATTCTGACTCCTCTGTAGTCACCTCTCATGTTGTAGACGTCCGTTAACCTTCATGTTTGTGGAGATATTCCACATTTACTGTCATTTATCGCAGGAAAAGTGAAACCTGGGCCTGTGTGTTGGGTGTTTGAGGTGAACCAGAGTGTGTTGGTGCAGCCTGTTGCAGGATGAGTGCTGAGAGCTCTGGTTTCTGTTTGTTTTCCAGGTAGAGTCGAGTCCTCGGGGCACGTCGTCAAGTTTCTCGTCTCCTCCTCTGTTGGGAAGACCTCGGCACAACCCTCCTCCCCCGGATCAATTCACAGAAATGTCTCAGCATGTTTTGCCTTCACGGTATGCGTCGTATTCATGTGTGTGTGTGTGTGAAAGCGTGTGTGAGGGTGTTTTCTGCAGACGATCTCGGTCTCGTTCTGACTCGGCTGCAGACAAACATCACGAGCACAGAGAGCCGTTGCTATAGCGATCCTCATCTAGTCCGGGGGAGGCCGCTCTGAAGGTGGATTAAAGATTCAAGCACATTTCTTCCAGTTTATTGGTTGAATATGATGATATTTATAGAAGAAACGAATCCACAGACACGTGTTTAGTTGTATTTCAGAGTCCTACACACTTCTCAGGTGAAAATAATAGTTATTATAACTGGAGGGTAGAATTAAATGCATTAAAGGAGTGTGTGGGTAAATCAGCTTGGACAGAACTCTTAGTATAATACAAGGTGTTAATCAAGGCGTGACAGCGCCCCCTATTGTTACTTCTACTCAAGTACAACAAGCTGTTGTAATAACTATTAAAACAATGGGATAATGTCAAAAATGTCATGTGGTGTGATCCTAAAAACCTGGAACTAGACGCTTTAACTCTCTAAAGGTAAAATATAAAGGTCTCTAAAAAATAAAATATAAAAATAACTAGATTTATGTTGTTTTTGGTTACACAATTTGATATTTCCTGTCCAAAAATTAGACATTCCATGTGATTTTTGTATTTTAATACACACACACACACACACAAATAAAACACACATACACTCATACACACACACACACACACACACACACAATAAAAGACACATACACACACACGCACACACAATAAAAGACAGACACACATACACTCATACATACATGCACACACACACACACACACACACACACACACACACTCATACATGCGCACACACACACACTCGCGCACACACACGCACACACAATAAAAGTCACAGACACACACACACACAATAAAAGACAGACACATACACTCATACATGCATGCACACACAAACACACACTCATACATACATGCACACACACACTCATACGCGCTCACACACATACACACACACACTCGCGCGCACACACAAAACACACACACACACACAAAACACACACACAAAACACACACACAAAACACACACACAAAACACACACACAAAACACACACACAAAACACACACACAAAACACACACACACACACACACACACACACACACACACACACACACACACACACACACACACACACACACACACACACACACACACACACACACACACACACACAGAAAAGAAAAAAGAGAATCCTCTTACTCTCTACCTGTTGTTAAACTCCATTGCATCAATACTCAGATAATACGTTTATATACATATATATAAATATATAACATTTATAAAAATCACAAGTTGTTTTGTTCAACTATTTATTAAAAATTGGACATTGCACATTCACTGATTTAACAACTCCAGCAAAATACACTTCTCTATGCACAGAAAATACATACATACAAATAAATAAAGTATTCAATGAACTTATTTACATATTACAATTACTCATATTGCATTTAGTCAGCACATTTCTTACGAAAATAAAGATTTGAAGGAACCGGAATCACATTTAGAAAAGAGCACTTGGGTTTTTTTTCCACCGAATTCCTCCTGACAGCATCGATCGTTTGTTCTACCTCCTCGTTACGTGTAGAAAACAACAACTTAAAAAAATAAACAGACGAAACGCGACATCTGGACGTTATAGGAACAATTTTTCTGCCGTTACCACGTACACACATCGACACACGGATAGAAACTACGGCTCTGAACGCTTCTGGTTTTTACAGCCGACTACGACGCTCAGCTCAAACAGCTGCGTGCATCTAAGGTTTGAAAAGCACCCAGAGGTTGTGTTTGCAGCAGATCGACCCACGTACGACACACCGCTGCGGCTGCATGGCGTCCTGGCTACCCTACCTGCCGGCCCCGGGTCACGTGACCCGGTCACAGCCCGTCCATCATGGCCAGGAGGTCGTCTCCTTTGCTGCTGGAGCAGCGAGGCTGGTCTCCAGACTCAGAGAACTCCCCCATGATCTTCTCCAGCTCAGCACTGGTCTGCTGGTCCTGCAAAACCACAGAGAACAGCACGTAGCAGCACTGATATGTTCAAGAAACTCAGCTACGAGTCTATATCAAACATTATCAGCTTAACAAAACTGAATTTTAACCCCAAGCAATAATATGAGCATATAGCGAAAACATAAGTCTGTAGATTTCTACATTTTTGTCATAATATTAATAAAATGTGCCAAAATCAGATCCAAACCTGAACTAAAACATCTCTGTAATTATGACATTTGGTGCAATTAATTATCAGACTTCACTTTACTGCTCTATAGATGAATTCAGCTACTAAACCTTGATTTTCAGGTGGTTTTTATCCTTTTTTTTGCTTAATTCTAGCTGGATATACTTCAACACTGTACATTTTACATTGATTCTGTCACTGATACAACAATCTCACAGGTGTTATCTTCATTTTAAACCCAAGATCATTCAGAAAACCCCTGTATTTGTAGAGATATGCTGCATTAAGTCTGGTCTGGATATTCTGATGAATAAATAATATTATATTGTTGTTATCATATAATTATTACATGTAAAATCATCACAGATATCTAGAGACTCATACAAGAATATGCTGATAACCACTTTTTTATTAATTTAATGGATTTTTCAAAGATTAGAATCTATGGTTTTGTGTTGCTATGATAAATATTAAAGAATAAAAAGTACCAGAAAGTAATGACAGATGATAAAAAGATAAAGACAAATTCCTGCATTTTGCATTATAATCAGATAATAGTACATTCTATCCTGTATCTGAAAGGATTCTTCTACTTCTGTCTTAAATATGCCCCAAAATTCACCAAACTTTACACATAATCTGCTGAAAAACGTGATATTTTATGTTTTGCATTAATATTAATGGTTATCCCTCTTTGCATTGCATCGTGTTGCCATGGCAACAATTAATTTATCTTTAGTTTTCTAAAAAGCTGTGATATAAAATCTATGTTTCTACAATAAGGTGCCAGACAAGACAACACCTTATGTTATATTTTGGTATTTTTATCTCATTTTTAGAGCGTTTATCTTGCTTTTTTTTAAATCTAAATCTAAATTATCTGCCCTTGGAATAAGATAATTCAAAATAATTCTACTCAATATTGGATTAAAGATGAAATTGTGTGATTTTTTTTTTTATTATAAGGGTTTCTATTAATCTAATATTTTGAATTTTATAAATTTTTTTAGGTAGGAAAATAATACCTTATCTTAACTTTTGATACTTTTATCTCATAATTTTGATATTTTTATCTAATTTTAGGACTTTTATCGCATTTTTATCTAATAATTTGGACATTTTTTCTTATTTTTGAATTATAAAAATAAAACACCATTAGATTGAATAAAATAAAAAGAAAATTCATCATCAAGTATAAAAAAGTGCGATCGGTGCGATTTTATTAATTTGATATAACAATATATTTCTACCTTAGTTGCCTGGATGTTAATGACTCCATATGACAGCTCATCAGGTCTGGATATTAACGCCTCTCTGAGGAAAAACAAGATAAAATTAACATAATAAAATAAGTTATTACATCTTCAGGAAACAGGTTTCACCATTGAAACAAAAAGGCGTCATTATTCCTAATAAATGGGATAAAGTCGCTCACTCTTCTTCCTCATCCGTAGCGAACAGGTTGACTCTGAAGCTGCTGTCAGAGTTGGATGTTTTCTGGACTTCCAGTCCTCCCATTAACCGAGCCAGAAGGTTCAGCTCCTCTTTAGCCAGAGGGTTGGGAGCAGCGTTCACCTGGAGAGGAGAAACAACAGAGGAACAATCAATAGAGAAACTCACTGTTTATGCAGGAAATTCAGCTAATTCTATTCACTGATGAATGATTTCACCTTGGTGTGTTGAGCTGAGTTTTTAGACGTTCCTGACATGTGGGTTTCTACTGGGCGACTCACGCTGTACCTGAAATTAATTATTAATTAATTAATTAACAATTAAATCTCACACATTCACCACAAAGGTTTAAACCCTGAGGAGAAACAGCTGTAATAAAATAATAAATATCAACAAGTGAAAATATATTGAGTAGCAACAAGTTTTATTTTTATCTAATATTTTTTAATTTTTATCTAATTTTTTTTCTTTTTTGGGGGGGCATTTTATTATTTTTTTAATTAATAATTTCGAGCCATTTTTCTAATTTTTTAATTATAAAAATAATGAAAAATTAGATTGAATAAAATAAAAAAAAATCTAAATTATCTGCCCATGGAATAAGATAATTCCACTCAAGGTTTTCTATTTATTTAATATATTGAATTTTTATAATTTTTTTTTTAGGTGGGAAAAGACAACCTGTCATTTTATATTTTGGTATTTTTATCTCATTATTTTGATATTTGTAATAAAATTTAATTTGGACCCTTTTTCCTTATTTTTAAATTATAAAAACAAATAAAACCATTAGATTGAATAAAATAAAATAAAGAAAAATCTAAATTATCTGCCCATGGAATAAGATAATTCTACTAAATATTGAATTAAAGGACAAATTGCGTGAAGTTTATTATAAGGATTTCTATTTATCTTATATATATTTTTTTATTTTTATCAATTATATTCTACAATTATATTTAGGCATTTTAATCTCATAATTTTGACCCTTTTTCCTTATTTTTAAATTATAAAAATAATGAAAAATAAAACACCATTAGATTGAATAAAATAAAGAAAAATCTAAATTATCTGCCCATGGAATGAGATAATTCTACTAAATATTGGATTAAAGAAGAAATTGCATGAAGATTATTATGAAGATCTATTTCTATTTATTATTCTATTTCTATTTATCTTATATTTTTTAATTTTTATCAAATTTTTTTAGGTGGGAAACGACAACCTGTCATCTCATAATTTTTTATATTTTTATCTTTATATTATATATATTATAATATATATATATATATATATATATATTTATATATATATAATAATATAATATATAAAATATATTATATTTATATTTTTAATAAATAAAAACAAAATCTAAATTATCTGCTTATGGAATTAGATAATTCTACTACATATTGGATTATTGCTTGAATCTTTATTATAAGGATTTCTATTTATCTAATATTTAGAATTTTTTGGGGATATATTTGAGTCTTTTTATCTCATAATTCTGATATTTTATTTTATTTCTTAATTATGACAATAAAAAATAAAACTAAAATCAATAATGAATAAACGGAATAAAATAATTCAACATAATTCTACTCAATATTGGATTAATTCTACAAAATACACAATATTTTCACCTGATCAGAGTTCAGTTTTTTGCAGTGTAAAGTGTTTTTTTGCTCTTTAAATGATGTTTTGTGCATTTTATTCATATTATTTCCTAAATAAATCACTCAGTCCTGTTTTATAAGTCCTGTATTCTAATAACCGTACATGTTTGTTCCTAGTTTAGTGACCCTGTCTCCAAACATGTCGAAGGATCCTTCTCTTAGAGCCGTGGTGTAGTTTCCTCCGTTATTAAACTGCAGCCGATTCACCTCCTCCCCGGTACAGCTGAACATCCTGAAACACAAAATATCATGGAGAATATCCAGTTTATACACTTATTTGTTCTAAAAATCACTGTTTCTTTGGTTTCTGGGGGTTTATTTAATACTTAAACACTGTGGAAACCCAGATTTTTATAAGTTACCCTCATAAAATAATAGAAAATAATAATGGTCCAAGTGATTCTTTAACTCTTTTTTATTCTTTTAGATAAAATGACTTTATTTGAACAGCTTTCTCTTGATTCTAGAAAACATTTCTCCTTATTTGGGTCAATTTTGACCCATTTCTTCTTAAGATTGGATTATATATATTGACTAAAATACCAAAAAAATGAAATAAGGTTAATTATCTGCAAGATAATTGGACTAACTGTACCAAAAACAAGATATTTTCAGTTTTTGCAGTGTAATGTTTTATAGGAATTTAGTCTAAATATTAATTTAATATAAAGTTCTATGCATATTAATAAATATGCAGCCAGATATAAAGAAAAAAAGGAAGTTCCAGGGTTTTTAGTCTATTAAAAAGTTGAAGAAATTAGTTAAGTTCAATAAAAAACAGGCAAAAAGACGTGTGAAAGTGATCGGACATTAGTTTAACAGGGTTCTTCTTCTTCTTCTCGTGATATATTAAACGTTTAAGTTAATTAAGTTAATCTCAGCTGCTTTATATACTCGTCTAAAATTAGCTCGACAAAACCTCTGTAATGCAATTAGCTGCAAACGAAGCTATGACTTAACCTGGTTTATATTGAAGATCAGGAGGGAAAGAACAGCAGCCGCTAAAGATCATCGGGACCAGAGGTGAATTATCTAAACCACCAGTTTATTCTCATTATTATGATATTATTACCTGATTAAACCAGGGATCTGAGTTCCATGAGGAACTGGGCCACTGGTGGGAAGAACAAAACGGCCGTTGGAGTTCTGGACTTTGTCCTTCAGGAAAATAGACACCTGGAATAAACAGAGAAATAAAGGAGAATATTCTCTAATTGCAATAGTTTCATTTAAAATCAGCAAAAACAGATTGAGGACTTACTCTAATGTGCATGTCCTGGAAGAAGATGAGAAGAGTTTGTCTGATGAGCTGGAATTCACCTCCAGTTAATGGTGTGTACATCTGAAAAATTGTTGAATAAATTCACAGGTGAATAATAAACACTCAAACTGAATTTTAATATAAAGAGATTATTATTTATGAATGTACAAGGCAAGAACATTTCAACAACAAAGTACTTTATTGTATTGCTGTTTAATAAAGTGCTAGTTAATAAAGATTTAAAGGGGAAAAATACAAAATCTAATTAAAAAACAAAACAAGATCTGTTGATTAAAAGGGGGGAGGGTCTGAAATTAAAACTTAATTAAAATTAAATAGGATTAAAATTTCCCAAAATTAAAATTAAAAACAAAAACAAGTAAGATATAATGTAAAAAAAGTTGATTAAAAGGGAAAAATCAAACATTTAAAATAAAAAAAAATACATTAAATAAAAAGAATTTAAAAATTAAATTAAAATTATATATATATAAAAATAAATAACAAATTTAAATTAAATAAAAAATACAATTAATTGAAATAAATTAAAAATTAAAATTATATATATATGTATATATATAATAAATAAAAAAATAAATTAAAAACAAAAACAGTAAGATATAATGTAAAAAAAAAGTTGGTTAAAAGGGAAAAATCAAACATTTAAAATAAAAAAATAATCAGAAATTAAAAATGAAATGAAAATAAAATAGAATTATATATATATATATAAAATAAATAAAAAAATGATAATGTAAAAACACATAATACTATTATATAATAATATATATATTATAATATTATTATAATATTATTATTACTATTATACTATAATTGCACTATGAAACCTGCACAGGTCTTAGTAATAATAATAATAATAATAGCATATTATACTATTATATACTAATACTATATACTATATACTATACTATACTAATACTAATATATATAAATATAATATATATATATGTTATTACTACTATTATACTAAAACTGCAGTCATGTTATCATTAATACACACACCACACACACATATATCCCACTTATACTGTGTATATTATTGTACTTCTATTATTGTTATTTCTATCCATTATTTTGAATGTTTGCAGGTCTCAGAAAGAAAAAATGATATTTTTAACAACATAAACGTCGTTTCCCCGTTTTCTGATGTGGACGCTGCACCTTGATGAGCTGGCGGTAGGTGTCGTCCACCTGGCTCAGGATGCTGGGAGTGTCCTTCACAAACTCCTTGATGGCGTCCATGTGGTTGAAGGAGACCAGGAGGATGTCTCTGGGCCGAGGACACAGCAGCACCTGGTACTTAAAGGCCATGGTCATCAGGTCGTAGAGCTGGGAGGACGAAGAGCAGAGAGAATGAATGGATCCATGCAGTAAAACGTGGATCCATGCAGTAAAACGTGGATCCATGCAGTAAAACGTGGATCCATGCAGTAAAACGTGGATCCATGCAGTAAAACGTGGATCCATGCAGTAAAACGTGGATCCATGCAGTAAAACGTGGATCCATGCAGTAAAACGTGGATCCATGCAGTAAAACATGGATCCATGCAGTAAAACATGGATCCATGCAGTAAAACATGGATCCATGCAGTAAAACAGCAGAGACACATATAAAACAGCCAATATATCAGAGAATACTCATGTACTTTATGCTGCAATGCAAGAAAATATCATTAAAAACAAGTAAAATACATATAGAACTGCATCAAGTAGCATCTAAGGTGACATATCTTACTTTTTATAGTACAAAACTCATGAAGTACACTTGAGTTATACGACTGTAAAGCTTTAATTGATGTGTAGATTAGTGGTGTTGATTAGTTGGATTAGATCAGATTAGTTGGATTAGATTAATTGGATTAGATTAATCATTTAGTCGCCAACTGTTACATTAATTGATAATCGATTTGGAATAAAAATGGGTTGAAATAGACGTTAAAAACAGGAAATGTGAACAGAATTCACTGTGAAATTGTTATTGTAAATGTTGATATTAACTTTATGAAACATGCAAATGTGTTAAATAGAGCTGCATCGATTAATCTGACATTTATCTTATAAATTAATCTATTTGAGTCATTTTTTTGTATTTATTTCAATATGTTTTCTTGATTTTGCTCAATTTAAACTAGTTTTAAGGAAACAATATATTATTAGAATATTGACGTCTTGTTTTTATGTAATATTTTTCTAAATTTGATCGAAATCCAGGGTAAAATAGCAATTAATTAACTAATTACTAATTGCTCTTATGATCAATTAATGGTTCTGATCAAAATGTCCAAATCCTCTGGTTCCAGCTTCTCTTCTCTGATTATTTCCTGGTTTCTTTAGTCTCTATAATAATCTTCATCTTTCTGATCTAATTTTATGAACCAAACTACTAATTAACTGCAGCTCTAAAGAAGATTTCATGATATACGACTAAATATCATTTAATCATATTTTGGATATGATGAACCTCACCATATGGAATAAATGTTGTTTTTCCCTTGTTTTAAATGCTGTATCTGGATCTGAATGTAAAAAACAAGTGTGTATATGACTGTTACACACGTTTCTTCAGTTTATTACAAACGAGGTTTTACAACATCTGTGAAACATTTGTGCAAACAACCGCTGAACTAAAAGCTGCAACTGCACGTTGCAGCAATAAGAAGCTTCCTGAACTATTTATTATCCTCCTGAAACTGCTGCAAAACTCTATGAAGAAACCTCCAAATACAACAAACGACTATTTAATCTATAGATTATTTAGGTATTATACTCGTAAAGAAGTTTATGTTGTGTTTTAATCCAGATATTGTCCTCAAACCTACAGGAAAAAGTCTGCTTTACAGGGATGTTACTGCAAATAACAGCTATTTTAATAGTTGATTAATCTAGAGATTTATTTAGAATATATTAGAATTTGGACATTTTCTACTTTAAAAAAAATCCATCAGTGAATATATTTTTTTAAAATTTATTTTTGCGTTTTTTTAGTATTTTATTATTTTTTTTATTATTATTTTAGTATCTTCAGTATTTTTTGTGGGTTTAGTACTTTTTTTTTTAGTATTTTTGTTAGTATTTTTTAATATTGTTTTGTATAAGATATTTTTCTACTAATTTTTTTTATTTTTTCTGCATTTTATTTTTAGTTTTTTTGCTGGTATTTTTTGTGGTTTTAATATTGTTTTGTATAAGATATTTTTCTACTAATTTTCTATTTTTTCTGTATTTTATTTTTAATTTTTTGCTGGTATTTTTTGTGGTTTTAATATTATTTTATATACGTTATATTTTTAGTAATTTTCTATTTTTTTGTATTTTATTTTTAGTATTTTTTACTTTCAAGCATTTAAATTTTATACATACACTAAAAAAAAATTAACCGATTAGGTATTGGTTCATTAAATGGTGTAGAATGTGGCTCAGTGTTTCCAAAAGCTTAAATGTCTTTTTTTGTCCACAACCCAAAGATCATCAGTTTATTATTATAGAGACTAAAGAAACCAGGAAATAATCAGAGAAGAGAAGCTGGAACCAGAGAATTTGGACATTTTCTTTTTAAAAAATGACTCAAATCGCTATGCAACTTATAATTTTACAACTGAGACAGTGTTTTATACTTGTTTTTTATAAATCTCCCTCTCCCTCTCTATATATATATGATATAAATGTTCCTAGATGAATGGTTCCTGAGTACAGCCAGTACCTTGTCCATGCTGGCCTGGTTGAGTCTCATGATGGAGGCGTGTGCCAGGCGGTCGAACACGTTCCTCAGAGCCTTCTTGGAGTAAAGCTCCTGAGGTTTGAACAGCTCCTCCAGGAAGTTCTTGTTGAACATGCAGGTGATGATATCGTTCATCACTAGCCGGGTGAACAGCAACAACAGGCAGGTTAGAACCGAGGGAAAGCTGCAGCCAGACGAGCTTTCTATTTGCACAATCTGAAGCTTTTTCACCCCCAAAAAAAGGCCCTAAAACGCAGCAGCAGCAGCGGGTCAGCAGTCAGAGATCCTACAGGAAGCAGGTCTGTAGCCAGGAAGCAGGTTGAGACTGGTTTCTGTCAGTTACTGTGACCGGGCAGTACAAATATATCAATATATATCATCAATACAATAAAACACAGTCAGAATAATAGATACTTTCACTTAAGGTTTGTGCTAAATGATAAAAATCAAACTAATCATATTTCTATTGATAATGGATCATTTAACAGACAAACCACTAATCAACTTTAATATAAAGTGGCCACATTCAGCCGTTTTTCTCCTGGTCCTTATTAAAAATAGATTATAAAATGATCATTAATCATTGTTATCCATTAATATGAAATATTGGATATGTATATATGTTCTAGTTATATAACCCATCTCTATATTTATGTGTTATGCTACTTTTTGTGTAAATTTCTTTTAAATATTTAGGGGGAATTATGAGCTACTAGAATAGAATAGAGTATTATAATGTGAAATATAGTAGAATAGAAAATAATAGAGTAGAATAGAGTGTAATACTGAAAAATACAGTAGAATAGAAACAAATGGAGTAGAGTGGAATAGAGTAAAATAGAGAATAATGTATAAAAAGTAGAATAGAAAGTATTTATTATTATCTACAGTATAACGAGATGTGACAGATCCATAAAAGTACAAATAGTAGGAAAATCACTATAAAACAACAGAATATATATATTTATTCTCTTGTTTTATCGTGTTTTTCTAACTATTTATACACACACACACACACTTTTATGGATCTGCTTATTATTAAGCATTTTATTAAGTATAAAATTCCCCCCAAACATTTAAAAGAATGAATTTTCCCATAGACTTTTAATCTATCATCCAGCCCTAGTTGCAACTGACAGAAATAATCACTAATAGTCAAACTTTTTGCCTAACGCCATCTTTTAGGATGGTTCCATCGCCTCCGAGGAGACACGTTTCTGAATCAGTATTTTAGATCTTTGAGCTGCATCGTAGGAGCTGAAGCGAAATCTGAGAATCTGACAATGAAGCAAAGCCGAGGTTCAGGCAAAACAGAACTGAAGGGCTTCAATAAACGCAGATAAACCAGATCAGATCAGTTTATCCCATAAAATAAGAGAGGCTTCTCCTCTGGCTACAGATCTGCTGGGACTGTTGTTTTATTCCAGCCACAAATCGGGTTAAATTCAAATTAGATGCTGATATTAAATAGAATCTGTGGCCAGGAGCGTGATGCACCTCAGCTTTTAACTCTTCATATCATCTGGACTCTTCATCAACTCCTCTAGTTTATCCAGCGCAGTGGTTCAGTCTAGATAAAAGCAGAGCAGCTACTAATGCACCAGAGGTTGGACTTCTGTGATATATATATATATATATATAATACCTTTCCTTCTGTCATCCTCTATCCAGGCAGGAATAACGAAGACTTGGTGAATTAAAACAAACAACACAAACTGACTGTTGGATTTAGTCCCAAAGCACATTTGAAGGAGGTGTTTGAACATCTGAATCAAAATCTAAAGCTGCTGTTTTAAAACACACTTTAAAAACTGTGAACCTGCCTTTAAAGGCTTCTAAAACCCTTACATAATAACTAAGGTCTATCTAAGTATAATTGCAAAAAATGTTAATTAACAGTTTCTTTTTCTAATTGATGTAAATTTGTGATTTTAACAAAACGTGAAATAACCAAAGAAGACCGGTTTAGTTTTCTTTATATTAACTCTCTGTGAATGAGTGAAAGTAATCAGGGTGACATTCCTGCTGTTAGCATTAGCCGCTGTTAGCATTAGCCGCTACCTTTCTTAGCCTTGTCGGCGGGGATGTTCTGAGCCCGGAGCCGCTGGTCCAGGATGTACAGCATCTCCCCGCCCAGGTTGATGAACAGCAGAGGCAGAGTTCTCGCAGACATGTCGCTGTTTGGGAGCTTTAACCGCGCTGGAAACCGTCGGCGGCTAGCGGACGCTGCTAGCTTCAAACTAGCCCTGGATTTAAAGGTGTTGCTAAAGCTTCTTCCTTGTTGCCAGGCCACGAACCCAACAGCCAATCAGAAATGGTTACGTCACTGAGTCTTCGTGTCACATGACCTCGCTCCTTGGCAACCAAACAACAAAAAAAGGTCGTCCTCGATTATGCTCTTTTTTATTTTAACGAGTATTATATTTATTATAAATTAATAAATAAATATTATTTTATTATTATATTATAATAAATATATATTTTATTTATTTATTTTATTTTGTATTGAATAATTCTTCGTGTCACGTGGCCCCGCCCCTTGGAAACAAAACAACAAAAAAATGCTCGTTTATTTATTTGCTTTTATTTTAATAAGTATTTTATTTAATAAAATAAATACCAATAAAATACTATATTATATGTTGTTTTATTTTTATATTATATCTATATATTTTAATTTATTTTTTATTTTATTACAAAACATATAAAGAACATATTACATCACAATAGGAAAAAAGTTTGTTATAAAAATAAATAAGTTCACAATTATAAACTACAGATACATATATATACAAAATAATATAAAAGAGCTTGAGGTATAGGATTTAAGTTAAAATATACATATTTAAATATAAATTATACCTATAAACTCATTCAAATAAAGGATTATCTTATCTCATTTTATCTTATATTAATGTATATCTGGTAAAATATAGGCCTATGTTAACATTTTGTGTAGTCTTCATAATTATTTTCACTGTGAAATACATCACAACATATGTTTACTGGGTCTTTAAAGACTAAAATCTGTTCATTTGATTTGATCCTTTTATGAAAAATCAGGTAAAGGTGTGAACTTGATGGATGTGTCATCTGATTAAAGCCAGACACAAAGGATAAAAATGCAAATATGTGCTATAACTAAAGTAGTTTGATGACAATAAATGAAACCTAAAAATATATATCTGAAGATTTTCTTGAAATAAATAAACTGTTTATGTAGAAATCCATTAAATACATAAAGTAGTTTCTCATTAACATCAACAGTATCTGAACAACAGCGCCCTTGTGTGGCTAAACTACGCAATTACACTTCTAAAACTGCAATATACTAATAAATAAAATAAAACATTACTAGTGCAATAAACACATATTTAGGCTATAAAATCAAACACTATTTATTCATAGTGATGTGCAATATTTAAAATTAAAACATCTTCTCACACAGCACCCAAGACATTTTAGAAAATTATTTAATAACAATAATATAAAAAGAATAATATTTGATGTGTTAATAGAATAAAACTATGAAAACTCTGCAGGAAACTGGTGTTGCCTCATTTCAACATCTCACTACTAGACACAAGTGAAACTTGTCTTTCACTTGTAGAGAAAAACGTTCCACAGGAGACACATGACCGGCAAAGGAAGGGCTGAAAGTTTCAATACGACCACGTGTGAATAATATGAAGCTCGGCTGCACAGCTGAGTTCCAGTTCAGAGCAGAAGCTGCACATTTAGCGATCAGCAGAATGCTTTTTATGCAAAACAGTGAATATTTTAACAGTTTTGCTTGTGATTTGGGGAAATTCTCAATACAATACTCCAATGTTGAGTAATTCCAACAGCTTCAGGGGAGGATCAGTTATTGCAAAATAAAATACTCTATTAGTTCTCATCATGTAGAAAAGACTGAAAGTTTGTGATTTGTTTTGTTTTTTCCACTTTTCCAGTGTCAGAAACTAATAAAAGCCTTAAAATAGACCCGTTTTCATATATTTGGTGCAGTCTTTTAGAGTTTTAGGGCTTTTTTGGCTCAGTTATTGAATGATTAATACACATTTAATACAATAATGATCCTATAAGAATACAGGAACTGTGCAAATCTAAGGAAGTAAACTAAGAAAAGGTCCAGAACCATTAATTTACCAACTATTAACTCACTTCATAGATCATTAAAATAGTTGGAAATTAATCAGTTTATCATTGCAACAGTATTTTTTAGATTTGTAGTAGTTCACATATATAGTTTAATGCTTTAATTTATTTCATTTGCAGTAAAATCTGTACATTTTCATTGGGCATATGTGCAAATATTATAATATTAACATTTAAATATGACATTATAGTCCAGAGCTGCAACTAATGACTAATTTTATTATTTAAACAATTAATCAATTAGTTGTTTGGTTCATAAAATGTTGATTAAAGATGAAGATTCAACCTAAAATGTCTCAGATCATCAGTTTATTTTTATAGAGACTAAAGAAAATAGAATTTGGACATTTTCGACTTATCTATTATCAAAATAGCTGTTAATTAATCGACTAATATGATGATACTAGACTAGATGATGTTGCGATATGGAATAAATGTCGTCTTCTCCTTATTTTAAAGGCTAAATTACAGTTAATTTAACCACAGTTAGAGCTAATAAACATTAGCATAGAATCTCTGTCAATTAGTCCATTGATTAATCGCTCTAATAGAGAAATTAATCATATTATAAGTGATTAAAACAGTTTAATTTATTTACAGCAGATCAGTACAGGCATGTCGAGGCAAAGGGAAACATCACATTTAATCGTTATTTAATGCACATAAATGCAGATTAAAAAGAAAAGAAGATTAAAGCATCACAAATAATAATAGGAGATAATAAAAAGACCCTTTTTATTGTCCAGAATCCTCTTTATTAGCTGTTAGGACGACATTTCTCCGTTCCTGATGCGGATTTCTCTGGCCATCCTGCAAACCTCACACAGCCCACAGAAGGTGGTCATCAGGGCGTCGTTGCATATCGTCCCCTGGGAAAAAAAAAAGAGATTGCATCAAAAATCACAGAAGAACATGTCAAAACTCTATGAGGAAACGTTTGCTGCAGTTTCAGCTTTCACAATAGCAGGCAACACCCAGACCTTTCCTCTTTTAGGGTTAATGAAATCAACGCCTTATTTCATAATAACTGAAAAACACACACTTCATGTGACTGAATTAACCCTCGAGACGCCAACGTCAGCTTAAATCAACAAGATGCTGCACTGAATGAATCAAATGTTAATTAAACTCAAAATAACTTCAAAAATTTTGAATAAAAGACAAGATTCAGAGACTCACAGGTCAAATTTTGCAATAGACAAACCAAGATTTGTGTGAAGGAGGTAAATATTGAACTTTTTATCCCTCTATAGCATAAAATACTACATAGATATGGTAAAAAAACTACTTACTTAAAATGGCCTAAAAAATAGATATATTGTAAATTATGCTATGTAAGTCAATGGGACTCCATTAGGTTGTATACACTAGGGATTTATCATATTATTTCCAAATATAATCTGTTTTAGAAAAATATTCAAACATAAAAATTAATTAAATGTAAAAAAAAAGGTTATTTAAGCCAGAGAGGGAATAAATTGTTTTATTTTGGTGAAAATAGTCCATAATTCTGAATAAAATCTAACTTTCAGTTGTGATACAGTGATCAGCAATATGGATATCCTGGTCATGTGACCTCATAAATTGTATGTCCTTCAAAATAAAAGCCCCTTTTTCACACCTAGCTGTAAAAACATAGATTTTATATCACAGCTTTCTTTTATTTTTTAGAAAAATGAAGATAAAATATATAAAATGAGACAAATGTATTAAAATTAAATAATAATTAACCCTCTATTGCATGAAATATTACTTAGACATGGTAAAAATACAGATTTTGAATGTTTTAATAACTTAAAATGGCCAAAATATTAGATATATTGAAAAATATATAAGAAAAAGTCATAAACATAGTCTAGAATAGTTTCATATTATGTAAGTCAGTGGGACTCCATTAGGTTTATACACTAGGGATTTTACATATTTATATAATGTTGATATATGACAACACATCTATTTTAACATATACACACGAGTTTAAAATTAATATATAATTATAAATAAAAATTAAAAGACTACTTTTCAGTTATAAGATAATGATGCTCACATGTCAAATGCCCATCAGCAATAGGGATATCCTGGTCATGTGACCTTATAAATTGTATGTCCTTCAAAATAAAAGCCCAGTTTTTGCACCTAACTGTAAAAACATAGATTTTATATCACAGCTTTTTTTTTAGAAAAATTAAGAAAAAGTAATTGTCAACATATGAAAACACTAATAATAATAATAGAGGGTTAAAGAATATTCTATAATCCAAGATGTCTCCCGCCTGATGACGTCATAATATGCAAATTAGATGGGTACATTTAACCCCTACGTGAACTTTGGGTCGTCCTTGATATTTCTCTAATTTACAGAAAGTCTCTATCTCTGATCGCTTTTAAGTTACAGCCTTTTGAAGTTCAAAAGACGCTAAAATCGAACATTTCAGAATAAAAGCCCGTGGAGCCTAAAGGGTTAAACCACCAGGAGGACTCACCTGGATGCCGTAGGTGAGTCTCATGTGGGTTCTCATGGACGTGATCCCACCAGGAACCAGACCCAAACAGCAGTTCTCTCCATATTTATTGGCTGTGTAGCAGCTTAAAGCGATAGGACAAAGGCAGCCCAGAGCACCTGAAATATAGGAAATAATAACAAAATAAGATATATATATATATATATATATATATATATATATAAAAATAAATAAATAAAAAAATAAAATAAATTAAAAAAAATAATAAAAATGATCCATAACACCAGGTGTTATTATATATAATAATATTAAAATGAAAAATAAATTTATAAATAATATTGAATTAAAATAATATAATCAATATAATCAATTTGTAAATATTATAAATAAATAAATGAATAAAAAACAAATGTATTCAAGATAATTAATAATTCCTAAAGTTGATATTTAGTTGTTTATGCAGTAAATATTTGAATTTCTAATATTCTGATATTCATTTTTCTGTAATTTTGTGATTTAGGATGTAAAACACAGTGTTCCCAATGCACCAAAATACAAATTATTATAAGGATTTTAGCTTTAAACACTGATATTATACTGAACAACTGTATCTGAGTCTCTTTAGGTTCATTTTAACATTAAAACCATATTAAAACCTATATTTTCATGGTTAATGAAACATAAGAAGGTACCAAGAGATGAGGAGCTAATTAGTTGATAGATAATGGTTTTTAATTTATTTTCTTTATTTTGCTGTTAGTTTTTATTTAAGTCTCTGTCATTTTATACTGAAATAATAAACAGAAATACGACTTTTTAAAATCTTTTCTAATGACATAATAGTAGATAATTTAGAAAAGAGGATTTAAGAATAAATATTAAGTTTCCAAACTGCTTCCTGTCACATGACGTCATCGACTTCCTGTTTATTCTCTTCCTGTTATTTTTATAATATTAATATAAAAATTACATTATTTTTTATTTTAATATTTATTATTTATAAATAATATTTATTATTTTTATATATTATTTATTTTTTAAATTGTAATATTATTTTATATAACATCATCTAAGGTGTTACGAATCAGTTTTGACCCATATTTATTTACTAAAATAAAAAAAAACTAAATATATTTTATCAGAAATATTTAAATATTATTTAAAGAAATATATATTATTTAAAATATTATTTTAAATATATTTAATATTTATGTATTTTATTTTTATGAAAATTCAGACACGTTTATATTGATTTTATTATTTTATTGAAAACAACTGAATATAAATAAAATGTATTTTAAATGAATTTGTTTTTATTTATTTATTTAATATTTTTATAATATTTATAAAATAATTATATTCATTTTTATTTTAATATTTATTATTTATAAATATTTATTAATTCTATTTAAATAAATATATATATTTTAAAATATTATTTAAAATATATTTAATATTATTCATTAATATGTATTTATTTTTATTATTATTTTATTCACTTTTCTTAATTTTCTGTGAAATAATTGATGCATTAAAATAAAAATTATTATAAGGATTCTGTCTTTATTCACATTTTTAAACAATCTGCTATTATATTGAACACAACTGTATAATAAAATATTAAAATAATAAAATTTATTGTGTGATCTGTTGAATAAATGTGGTTTTTTATTATAATATTATCATATATAATAACATTTCTAACCCATATTCATTTAATTCCATAAAAAAGCTCATTTTGAACTCGTGGTACCCAAAAAAACCCCTGATGCAAATAAAGAAGTGGTTCTTTGATGCATGTAAATGTGATGTGACAGATATAAATGTGTGAATATCTGGTAACTGACAGATTAATATGTCGCTGCAGCAGGAACACAGCCCCGTGCTCCATTCTCCCGTCTGGACGTTGGTTCCGTATCCTCCAGCTCCAGGTTGGTGCGTCACCACCGGGTTCGACATCTGGATCGTTGCTTCTGGACGTTTAAACTTGGTTTAACGAGACGAGAAAAACAAAGAAACGTTAAAATACAAATCACCAGGTCTCTCAAAGTCTACATGTTGTGTGTTCCTGTTGGATTTTTATCATTTTAAAGTCTGTTTATGTCACTTTTTGTCACATAAAGCTTTTAATGATGGGAAACTTCTAGTTTTATATCAGATTCTGTTGTCGCTGCAACTAACGACTGTTCTAATTGATTAATCATCTATAGATTATTGAACCGATCGGTTGTTTCTGTGTCTCAGACTGAAACTTTTACTCCTATAAATCTACTGTGAAGGTTTCACAATGATTCATGTTCATATATGATTCAGAATCTGATTTTAAGAACATATTTTAATCATAAAATCATAGTGAAACTGGTTGTTTTG